>JAJSOF020000041.1:24836026-25436026 GCA_025594305.2 Periplaneta americana
AATTATAAAAAATTTATTAAAAAATCTTAAAAAATTTTAATTTAAAAAATTTTCAAAAATCCAAAAATTTTAAAAATTTTAAAAAATTTCGAAAATTTCAAACTTCATAATTTTAAAAGTTTTAAAAATTGAAAATCCAAAAATTTAAAAAATTTTCAAAATCAGAAAATTCAAAAAATTCAAAATTCTCCAAAAGTTTATGACAAAAATTTTTTAAAAATTTTTAAAAAAATTTTAAAAAATTTTCAAAAATTTTCAAAAATTTTAAAAAACCCAAAAAATTTTCTTTTTCAAAATTTAAAAATTTTTTCATAATTTTATAAATTTAAAAAATTTTTGGAAAATTTTAAATTTTTTTTAAAATTTCGACGATTTTTGAAATTTTTAAAATTTTTGAAATTTTAAAAATTTTTAAAATTTTGTGATTATCAAATTTTTGCAAATTTTAAAATTTTTGGGAATTTGACGGTTTTAAATTTTTTTAATTTTTTTTGGAATTTCGACGGTTTTTAAGTTTTTAAATTTTTCAAATTTAAATTTTCAAAAATTTTTAAATTTTTTTCAATTTACGTTTTTGAAATTTTTAAAAATTTTTAAAATTTTTTGAAAATTTTAAATTTTTGGATTTTTAAAATTTTAAAATTTTAAATTTTTTTTTTAAAAATTTTTAAAAAATTTTTTAAAATTTTTTTAAAAATTTTTAATTTTTGAATTTCAGATTTTTTTAAAAATTTTAAAAATTTTTAATTTTTTAAAATTTTTAAAAATTTTTTTTTTTGAAATTTTAAATTTTTGGAAATTTTAAATTTTAATTTTTTTCAAAATTTTGTAACAAAAATTTTGGAATTTTAAATTTTTTAGGGGTTTCGAAATTTTTAAAAAAATTTAAAAATTTAAATTTTTTGAAAAAAAATTTTTAATTTTTTGGAATTTGACGATTTTTGAACGATTTTGAAATTTTGAAATTTTAAAAATTTTTCAAATTTTGAAATTTTTTTACTTTTTTAAAATATTTTGAATTTGTTTGGAATTTCGGTGATTTTAAATTTTTGAAATTTTTGAAATTTTTGAAAATTTTAAAAATTTTGTAATTTTTTTTAATTTTAATTTTTTAATTTTTTTGGAATTTCGATGTTTTTTAATTTTTGAAATTTTGCAAATTTTGAAATTTTAAAATTTTTGAATTTTTTCAATTTACATTTTAAAAATTTTTTAAAAAATTTTGAAATTTTAAAAATTTTGAAAATTTCAAAATTTTTGGTTTTTTCGAGATTTTTTTTTTTTAAAAATTTTCATAATTTTTATAAATTTTAAAAAATTTTGGGAAAATTTTAATTTTTTTTAAATTTTCGACGTTTTGGTTTTAAATTTTTTGAAAATTTTTAAAAATTTTTTAAAAATTTTTGTGATTTTCTTAAATTTTTTAAATTTTGAAATTTTTTTCGGAATTTTCGACTGCTTTTAAAAATTTTGAATTTTTGGAATTTCGACGGTTCTTGAACGTTTTGAATTTTTGAAATTCTTGAAATTTTTCTAAAATTTTGAATTTCCTTTTTTGAATTTCGATGATTTTTGAAAAATTTTTCAAAATTTTGAAATTTTTTGAAAATTTTGAAATTTTGGATTTTGAAAATTTTAAAATTTTGGTACTTATGAAATTTTTCAAAATTTTCAAATTTGTAACTATAAAATTTGGAAAATTTTAATTTTTTCGAATTTCGATGATTTTTGAAAAATTTTTCAAAATTTTGAAATTTTTTGAAAATTTTGAAAAATTTTGGATTTTTTGAAAATTTTGAATTTGTAAATTTTTCAATATTTTTCAAAATTTTGTAACTATAAATTTGGAAAATTTTGAATTTTATGGAATTTCAAGATTTTAAACTTTTGCAATATTTGAAAATTTTAATTTTTTGGATTTACCAAATTTTTTTGGAATTTTGAATTTTTGGAACTTTTTTATAATTTTTGAAATATTCTGGAAATGTTTGAAATTTGTGAAAACATTTTTTAAAATTTTGTAATTCTTTAAATTTTGAAATTTTGAATTTATTGAAAATTTTGTGATTTTTGAAAGTTTTTGAATTTTGCAAAATTATAGAAATTTACAAAATTTTTTAATTTTTTTAAAATTTTTGAATATTTTGAATTTTTTGAAATTTTTGATGATTTTTTAAAATTTTTGGATTTTTGAAAATTGTGAAAATTTTTTGAAAATTTGAATTTTTTCTGAATTTCGACGATTTTTGAAATTTTTAAAATTTCCAGTAAATTTGAAAATTTTCAAAATTTCTGAAATTTTTTTAAATTTTCTGAAATTTTATTTTGAAAATTATGATTTTTGAAAATTTTTGAAATTTTTGAAAATTTTGAAAATTTTTGGATTTTTTGAAAATTTTTGAAAATATTTGAAAGATTTTGTAGTTTTTTAAAATTTTTTAATTTTTTTAATTTTTTTTTTGTAATTTCGACGATTTTTGAAAATTTTTGAAAAATTTTTGAAAATTTTGAAATTTTTAAAAATTTGAAAATTTTCTGAAATTTTTGGATTTTGCGACGGTTTTTTAAAATTTTGAATTTTTTTGAATTTCAATGATTTTGAACGTTTTTGAACTTTTTGGATTTTTTTGGAAAATTTTCAAAATTTTGTAATTTTGTTGTTTTATAAATATTTTGATTTTTTGAATTTGATGATTTTTAACGGTTTTGAAAATTTTCGCATTTTGAAATTTTTCAAAAATTTTTCGAATTTTGATGATTTTTAAAAATTTTTCGTTGAAATTTTGAAATTTTAAAAATTTTGAAAATTTTGACTTTTTGAAAATTTTTGAAAATTTTTCAAAATTTTTAAATTTTTCAAAATTTTTGAAATTTTAGAATTATAAGTTTTGGAAAATTTTGAAAATTTTTGAAATTTTTATTTCTTTGACAATTTTTAAAAATTTTTGCAAATTTTGAAATTTTCAAATTTTGTAATTTTCTTAAATTTTGAAAATTATGAAATTTTTGAAAATTTCGAAATTTTAAATCGTTTTTGAATTTTTTAAAATTTCGACGATTTTTGAACGTTTTTGAAATTTTTGCAAATTTTGAAAATTTTCAAAATTTGTAATTTTTTCATTTTGAATATTTTGAATTTTTGAATTTTCGAAATTTTGAACGTTTTCCAAAGTTTTGCAAATTTTGAAATTTTTGAAAATTTTGAATTTTAAAATTTCGACGATTTTGAAAATTTTTCAAAATTTTGAAATTTTTAAAATTTTTGAAAATTTCGAAATTTTGGATTTCGACAATTTTCAAAATTTTAAAAATTTTCAAAATTTGAATATTTTTGAAAATCGTCGAAAATTTTAAAAATTTCAAAATTCTCAAAAATTTCAAATTTCAAAACTTTCAAAAATTTTTAAAAAATTGTCGAAAATCCAAAAAAATTCAAAATAAAAATTTTAAAAAATTACAAAATTTTGAAAATTTTCAAAATTTTATAATTTTCAAAAATATTTCAAAATCGTCAAAAATTTTGCAAAATTTTTAATCTTCAAAATCGTCGAAATTCCAAAAATTTCATATTTTGCAAAATTTAAGAAAATCACAAAATTTGAAAAATTTCAAAATTTGCAAATTTCAAAAACGTTCAAAAATCGTCGAAATTCCCAAAAAAATTCAAAATTTTCATATACTTCAAAATTTTGAAAATTTAAATTGTGAGGTAAATTTTGAACTTTTCAAAAATTTAAAAATTTTAAAATTTAAAAAATTGTCAAAAATCGTCTAAAAAAAATTCAAAATTTTCAAAATTTTGAAATTTGCAAAATTTTTGAAAAACGTTCAAAAATCGTCGAAATTCCAAAAAAATTCAAAATATTCAAAATGTTTACAAATTTTGCAAAAAAATTTAAAACGTTCAAAAATCGTCGAAATTCCAAAAATCCAGAAAAAATCAAAAAAAATCGTCGAAAATCCAAAAAATTTCGAAATTTTCAATATTTTTAAGAATTTCAAAATTTTGGGAAATTTTTCAAAAATTTTCGAAAACCGTCGAAATTCCAAAAAATTCAAAATAATTAAAATTTTAATAATTACAAAATTTTAAAAATTTTCAAAATTTTAAAAATTTCAAAAATTTTCAAAATTTCAAAATTTCAAAATTTTCAAATACTTCATAATTTTCAAAAAATAAAAATCGTCGAAAATCCAAAAATTCCTGAAATTTTCAAAAATTTTCAAAAATCGTCGAAATTCCAAAAAATTTCAAATTTTTAAAAAATTTTATAGTTACAAAATTTTGAAAAATTTTGAAAATTTCGAAATTTTCAAAAATTTTCAAAAAAAATCCAAAATTTTAAAAAATTTCAAAAATTTTCAAATACTTGAAAAAATTTCAAATTTTAAAAATTGTCGAAAATCCAAAAAAATTCCAAAATTTTCAAAATTTTTTAAAATTTCAAAAATTTGAAAAATTTTCAAAAATCTGGAAATTCAAAAAATTCAAAATTTAAAAAGAATTACAAAATTTTATAAAATTTCAAAACTTTGCAAAATCATCGAAATTCCAAAAAAAAAATCGAAATATTAAAAATTTTAAAAAATTTTAAAATTTTGAAAAATTTTGAAAATTTTTGAAAATTTGAAAACGTTAAAAATCGTCCAAATATTCCAAAAATTTTCAAAAATTTCTAAAATTTTATAAACATAAAATTTTGAAAATTTTAAAAAAATTCAAAAATCCAAAATTTTCAAAATTTTCAAAATTTCAAATATTTTCAAAATTTTGAAAATTTTCAAAAATTTTAAAAATCGTCGAAAACCCAAAAATTTCAAAATTTTCAAATATTATTAAAAATTTCAAAATTTTGAAAATTTCAAAAATTTTCAAAATTTCGAAATTCCAAAAAAATTCAAAATTTCAAAAAATTACAAAATTTTAAAAATTTTGAAAATTTAAAAATTTTCAAAAAATTTTCAAAAATCCAGAAATTTTCAAAATTTTCAAAAATTTCAAAAATTTTCAAAAAAATTTTCAAAAATTTTAAAAAATTGTCGAAAATCCAAAAATTTCGAAATTTTCAAAAATTTTAAAAATTTCAAAATTTTGAAAAATTTTCAAAAAATCGTCGAAATTCGAAAAATTTCGAAATTTTCAAAATTTTCAAAAAATTTCAAAATTTGCAAAACTTTCAAAAACGTTCAAAATCATCGAAAATCCAAAAAAAAATTCAAAATATTCAAAATTGAAAAAATTTACAAAATTTTGAAAAATTTCAAAATTTGCAAAAATTTCAAAAAATTCAAAATCGTCGAAATTCCAAAAATTACAAAATCTTCAAAAATAGTCAAATTTTCAAAAAAATTTCAAAATTTGCAAAAATTTAAGAAAATCACAAAATTTGAATTTTCAAAATTTGCAAAAATTTCATAAACGTTCAAAAATCGTCGAAATTCCAAAAATTTCAAAATTTTCAAAAATTTAAAAAAAAATTACAAAATTTTGAAAAATTTTCAAAAAATTTGCAAAATTTCAAAACGTTCAAAAATCGTCGAAATTCCAAAAAAATTCAAAATTTTCAAAATTTTATAAAGTAACAAAATTTTGAAAAATCAAAAATTTTCAAAAATTTAAGAAAATCAAAATTTTCAAAAACTTCAAAATTTGCAAAAATTTCAAAACGTTCAAAAAATCGTCGAAATTCCAAAAATTTCAAAATTTTCAAAAATTTTAAAAAAATCAAAAAATTTTCAAAATTTTCAAAAATTTCAAAAATTTTCAAAAATCTTAAAAATTTTCAAAATTTTTAAAAATTGTCGAAAATCCAAAAATTTCAAAATTTTCAAAAATTTAAAATTTTGCAAAATTTTCAAAAAATCGTCGAAATTCGAAAAATTCAAAATTTTCAAAATTTCAAATTTTGTAAAATTTCAAAAATTTTCAAAAATTCGAAATTCAAAAAATTCAAAATTTTCAAAAATTTTAAAAAATTACAAATTTTTTGAAATTTTCAAAATTTGCAAAAATTTCAAAAACGTTCAAAATCGTCAAAATTCCAAAAATTTCAAAATTTTAAAAAATTGTCAAAATCCAAAAATTTTCGAAATTTTCAAAAAATTTTAAAAATTTCAAAATTTTGAAAAATTTCAAAATCGTCGAAATTTTCAAAAATTCAAAATTTTCAAAAAATTTCAAAATTTGCAAAAATTTCAAAAACGTTCAAAAATCGTCGAAATTTAAAAAAGTATTCAAAATTTCAAATTTATAAAAATAAAATTTTCAAAATTTCAAAATTTTTCAAAAAATTCAAAATAATTAAAAATTTTTAAAAATTATCAAAATTTTTTAAAAATTTTCAAAAATTTTAAAATTTTAAAATTTTCAAAAATTTCAAAAATTGCAAAAATTTCAAAATTTTCAAAAATTTTAAAAATTTTCAAAAAAAATTTTCAAAAATTTTAAAAGTTACAAAATTTTGAAAAATTTTGAAATTTAAAATTTTCAAAAATTTTCAAAAATTTCAAAATTTTCAAAAATTTCAAAATTTTCAAAACTTATTAAATTTTCAAAAATTTTAAAAAATTTTCAAAAAATTCAAAATTTTCAAAATTTTAAAAATTAAAAAAAATTTTCAAAATTTTCAAAATTTTCAAAAATTTTTCAAAAAAATCGTCGAAATTCCAAAAAAATTCAAAATTTTAAAATTTTAAAAATTTCAAAATTTTAAAAAATTTTAAAAATTTTAAAATTTTCAAAAATTTTCAAAAATCCAAAAATTTTCAAAATTTTCAAAATTTCAAAAATTTTCAAATACTTCAAAATTTTCAAAAATTTTTAAAAATCGTCGAAAATCCAAAAAAAATCGAAATTTTCAAAAATTTTAAAAAATTTTACAAAATTTTGAAAATTTTCAAAAAATTTCAAAAATTTCGAAATTCAAAATTTTTTTTAAAAATTACAAAAAAAATTTTAAAAATTTTCAAAAACGTTAAAAAATTTTCAAAAATCAAAAAATTTTCAAAATTTTCAAAAAAATTTCAAAAATTTTCAAAATTTCAAAATTTTCAAAAAAATTTAAAAAAAAAATTCGAAAATCCAAAAAATTTCAAAATTTTCAAAATATTTAAAAATTTCAAAATTTTGAAAAAATTTTAAAAAATCGTCGAAATTCAAAAATTTCAAAATTTTCAAAAAAAAATTTCAAAACTTTGCAAAATTTCAAAAACGTTCAAAAATCGTCGAAATTCCAAAAAAATTTTGCAAAATTTCAAAAAAAAATTTTTTGAAAAAATTTTCAAAATTTTGAAAAATTTCAAAATCGTTCAAAAATTCGAAATTCAAAATTTTCAAAAAAAATTAAAAATTTTCAAAAAAAATTTGCAAAAATTTCAAAAACGTCAAAAAATTAAAAAAAAATTTCAAAAATTTCAAAATCGTCAAAATTCCAAAAAATTTCAAAATTTTCAAAAATTTTAAAATTTTCAAAAATTTTCAAAAATTTTTAAAATTTTCAAAAAATTTTCAAAAATTTTTCGTCGAAAATTTCAAAATTTTCAAATAAATTCTTTCAAAATTTCCAAAATTTTAAAAATTTTGAAAAATTTTAAAAAATTCAAAAAAAAAAATTTTCAAATTTCAAAATTTTCAAATAAAAATTTTCAAAAATTTGAAAAATTTTAAAAATTTTTCAAAATTTCAAAAATTTTTCAAAATTTTCAAAAACGTTCAAAAATTTCAAAATTTGCAAAAAATTCAAAAACGTTAAAAAATCAAAATTCCAAAAAAAAAATATTCAAAAATTTAAAATTACAAAATTTTTTAAAAAATCACAAAATTTTTTCAAAAAATTTCAAAATTTGCAAAATTTCAAAAAAAAATCGTCAAAATTCCAAAAAAATTCAAAATTTTGAAAAATTTTAAAAATTACAAAAAAATTCAAAATTTTCAAAAACTTTTGCAAAAATTTCAAAAATTTTCAAAAATTTTCAAAATATTCAAAAATTTTACAAAATTTTAAAAATTTTCAAAATTCGTTTTAAAAATTTTCAAAAATTTCGAAATTTTCAAAAATTTTTAAATTTTCAAAATTTTGAAAAATCGTCGAAAATCAAAAATTTCAAAATTTTCAAAAATTTTAAAATTTCAAAATTTTCAAAATTTTCAAAATTTTCAAAAATAATTTTCGAAATTCCAAAAATTTCGATTTTCGAAATTTTAAAAAAATTTTCAAAATTACAAAATTTTGAAAAAATTTTCAAAAATTTTGAAAAATTTCAAAATTTCCAAAAAATTTCAAAAATATTTTCAAAATTTAAAAAATTTCAAAATTTTAAAAATTTGAAAAAATTTTCAAAAAATTTGTCGAAATTCAAAAAATTTCAAAATTTTCAAAAATTTCAAAATTTGCAAAATTTCAAAAATTTTCAAAAATCGTCGAAATTCCAAAAAATTCAAAATTTTAAAAATTTTCGTCGAAATTCCAAAAATTCAAAATTTTCAAAATTTTCAAAAATTTTTAAAAATTTCAAAATTTTGAAAATTTTTCAAAAAATTTTCAAAAATCGTTTCAAAAAAATTCAAAATAATTAAAAATTTTCAAATTACAAAATTTTAAAAATTTTCAAAAATTTCAAAAAAATTTTCAAAAATTTTCAAAATTTTCAAAAATTTCAAAAATTTTCAAATACTTTGAAAATTTTCAAAAATTCGTCGAAAATCCAAAAAATTTCAAAATTTTCAAAAATTTTCGAAATTCCAAAAAATTCAAAAAAATTTTATAGTTACAAAATTTTCAAAAATTTTAAAAAAATTTCAAAATTTCAAAAATTTCAAAATTTTCAAAAATTTTCAAAAATTTCAAAATTTTCAAAATTTCAAAAAAATTCAAAATTTTCAAAAATTTCAAAATTTGCAAAATTTTCAAAAACATTAAAAATCATCGAAATTCCAAAAAATTCAAAATTTTCAAAAATTTAAAAAATTACAAAATTTTGAAAATTTTCAAAATTTGCAAAAATTTCAAAACGTTCAAAAATCGTCGAAATTCCAAAAAATTCAAAATTTTCCAAAATTTTATAAAGTTACAAAATTTTGAAAAATTTTGAAAAATTTAAAAATTTTCAAAATTTTCAAAAATTTTCAAAATTTTAAAAAATTTCAAAATTTTCAAATACTTCAAAATTTTCAAAAATTTTAAAAATTGTCGAAAATCCAAAAATTTCAAAATTTTCAAAAATTTTAAAATTTCAAAATTTTCAAAAATCGTCGAAATTTTCAAAATTTTCAAAAATTTCAAAATTTGCAAAATTTCAAAAACGTTCAAAAATCATCGAAATTCCAAAAAAAATTCAAAATTTTCAAAAATTTAAAAAATTAATTTTCAAAATTTTGAAAATTTTCAAAATTTGCAAAAATTTCAAAAACGTTCAAAAATCGTCGAAATTTTCAAAATTCAAAATTTTCAAAAATCGTCGAAAATTTTCAAAAATTTTGAAATTCAAAATTTTTAAAATTTAAAAAAATTTTGAAAATTTTTCAAAAATTTTCAAAAATTCGAAATTCAAAAATTCAAAATAATTAAAATTTTCAAAAATTTAAAAATTTTCAAAATTTTCAAAAAAATTCAAAAATTTTCAAAAATTTTCAAAATTTTCAAAATTTCAAAAATTTTCAAATACTTCAAAATTTTCAAAAATTTAAAAAATCGTCAAAATCCAAAAAATTTTAAAATTTTCAAAAATTTTCAAAATTTTCAAAAATTTCAAAATTTTCAAAATTTCAAAATTTCAAAATTTTGAAAATTTTCAAAATTTAAAATTTTAAAAATTTTCAAATTTCAAAATTTTCAAAAATTTTAAAAAAATCGTCGAAAATCAAAATTTCAAAATTTTCAAAATTTTAAAAATTTCAAAATTTTGAAAAATTTTCAAAAAATCGTCGAAATTTTAAAAAAATTCAAAATTTTCAAAAAATTTCAAAATTTGCAAAAATTTCAAAAAACTCAAAAATCACAAAATTCAAAAATTTTCAAAATTTCAAAAATTTAAAAAATTACAAAATTTTGAAAATTTTCAAAATTTGCAAAATTTCAAAATTTTCAAAAATCGTCGAAATTCCAAAAAATTCAAAATTTTCAAAATTTCGAAAATCCAAAAATTTCGAAAATTTTCAAATTCAAAATTTTAAAAATCGTCGAAATTCCAAAAAATTCAAAATTTTCAAAATTTTAAAATAAAAATTTTGAAAAATTTTGAAAAATTTTTTAAATTTTCAAAAATTTTCAAAATCAAAAAATTTTCAAAAATTTTCAAAATTTTCAAAATTTTAAAATTTTGAAAAATTTTCAAAAATTCGAAATTCAAAAAAATTCAAAATTTTCAAAAATTTCAAAAAATTTTGAAAAATTTTCAAAAATTTCAAAAATTTTCAAAAATTTTCAAAAATTTTCAAAAATTTTCAAAAAATTTCAAAATTTTTAAAATTTCAAAATTTTGAAAATTTTCAAAAAATCGTCGAAATTAAAAAATTCAAAATTTTAAAAAATTTCAAAATTTTCAAAAATTTCAAAACGTTCAAATACTTCGAAATTCCAAAAAAATTCAAAATTTTAAAAAACAGTTTCCAAAAAATTTTTTCTAAAATCGTTGAATTCCAAAAATTTCAAAATTTTGAAACATTTTCAAAATTTTTTTTCAAAAATTTTCAAAAAATTAAAAATTTTCAAAACTTCAAAATCAAAATTTAATTAAAAAAAATTAAAAATTTTCAAAATCGTCGAAAATCAAAAATTTTCAAAATTTTCAAAATTTTCAAAAATCGTCGAAATTCAAAAATTCAAAATTTTCAAAAATTTCAAATTTTAAAAATTTCAAAACGTTCAAAAATCGTCGAAATTCCAAAAAAAAATCAAAATTTTCAAAAAATTAAAAATTTTAAAAATTTTCAAAAATTTTCAAAAATTTTCAAAAATTTTCAAAAATTTTCAAAAATTCAAATTTTCAAAAATTTCAAAAAAAAATTTTTAAAAATTTTCAAAAATTTCAAAAATTTTTAAAAATTTTAAAATTCGAAAAAATTACAAAATTTTGAAAAATTTCAAAATTTTCAAAAATTTCAAAAACGTTCAAAAATCGTTTAAAATTTTCAAAAAAATTTCAAAATTTTCAAAATTTTTAAAAAATTTTGAAAATTTTCAAAAAAAAATCCAAAAATTTCGTATTTTCAAAAATTTCAAAAAATTTTCAAAATTTTAAAAAATTCAAAAAATCCAAAAATTTTCAAATTTTCAAAATTTTCAAAATTTCAAAATTTTGAAAAATTTTCAAAATTTTCAAAAATCGTCGAAATTAAAAAATTCAAAATTTTTAAAAATTTTTAATAATTTAAAATTTTAAAAATTTTCAAAAATTTTAAAAAAAATTTTCAAAAATTTCAAAAATTTCAAAATTTTCAAAAATCTCAAAATTTCAAAAAAATTCAAAATTTTCAAAAATTTTAAAATCGTCGAAAATCCAAAAAATTTTCAAAAATTTGAAAAATTTTCAAAATCGTCGAAATTCAAAAATTTTCAAAATTTTAAAATTTACAAAATTTTGAAAATTTTGAAAAATTTTCAAAATTTTTAAAAATTTTCAAAAATTTCGAAAAAAATTTAAAAAATTTCAAAATTTTCAAAAATTTTTAAAATTTCAAAAAAAAATTGCAAAAATTTCAAAATTTTCAAAAATCATCGAAAATTTTAAAAATTTCAAAATTTCAAAAATTTTTTCAAAATTTTAAAATTTTCAAAATTTGCAAAAATTTCAAAATTTTCAAAAATCGTCGAAATTCCAAAAAATTCAAAATTTTCAAAAATTTTCAAAATCAAAAATTTCAAAATTTTCAAAATTTTTAAAAATTTCAAAAATTTCAAAAATTTCAAAATTTTCAAAAATCGTCGAAATTTTCCAAAAAATTTTTAAAATTTTTAAAATTAAAAATTTTGAAAAATTTTCAAAATTTTAAAAATTTCAAAAATTTTCAAAAATCCAAAAATTTTCAAAATTTTCAAAATTTTGAAAATTTCAAATTTTAAAAAAAAATTCAAAATTTTCAAAAATTTCAAAAATTTCAAAAAATTTCAAAATTTTCAAAAATTTTCAAAAAATTCAAAAATTTTCAAAAATTTCAAAAAAATTTTGTAAAAAATTTTCAAAAATTTTAAAAATTGTCAAAATCCAAAAATTTCAAAAATTCAAAATTTTTAAAATTTCAAAATTTTCAAAAATTTTCAAAAAATCGTCGAAATTCAAAAATTTCAAAAAATTTTCAAAATTTTCAAAAATTTCAAAAACGTTCAAAAATCGTCGAAATTCCAAAAAAATTTTTCAAAATTTTTAAAAAAAATTTTCAAAATTTTGAAAATTTTCAAAATTTGCAAAATTTCAAAAACGTTCAAAAATCGTCGAAATTCCAAAAAATTCAAAATTTTCAAAATTTTATTTAAAAAAAATTTTGAAAAATTTTGAAAAATTTAAAATTTTCAAAAATTTCAAAAATTTTCGAAATTTTCAAAAAAAATTTTCAAAAATTTTAAAAATTTTGTCAAAATTTTCCAAAATTTTCAAAATTTTGAAAAATTTTCAAAATTTCAAAATTTTGAAAATTTTTCAAAAATCGTCGAAATTTTCAAAAATTTCAAATTTTCAAAAAATTTCAAAATTTGCAAAAATTTCAAAAACGTTCAAAATCGTCGAAATTCCAAAAAAATCAAAATTTTCAAAAATTTAAAAATTACAAAATTTTGAAAATTTTCAAAATTTGCAAAAATTTCAAAAATTTTCAAAATCGTCAAAATTCCAAAAAAATTCAAAATTTTCAAAATTTTAAAAAATTACAAAATTTTGAAAAATTTTCAAAATTTGCAAAAATTTTAAAACGTTCAAAAATCGTCGAAATTCCAAAAAATTCAAAATTTTCAAAATTTTAAAATTACAAAATTTTGAAAATTTTCAAAAATTTCAAAAAATTTTCAAAATTTTCAAAAATTTCAAAAAAATTTTTCAAAATTTCAAAATTTTCAAAATCGTTGAAAATTTTTAAATTTCAAAATCTTCAAAAATTTTAAAAAATTCAAAATTTTGAAAAATTTTCAAAATTTTAAAATTTTCAAAATTTTCAAAATTTTCAAAAATTTTCAAAAATTTCAAAATTTTCAAAAAATTTCAAAAATTTTCAAATAATTCAAAAAATTTCAAAAATTTATAAAAATTTCAAAAAATCCAAAAATTTCAAAATTTTCAAAAATTTTCAAAATTTCAAAAAATTTCAAAAAAAAAAATTTTCAAAATTTTCAAAAAATTTTCAAAAATTTTGAAAAATTTCAAAATTTTCAAAAAAAAAAAATTTTCAAAATTTTCAAAAATTTTAAAAAATTTCAAAAATTTTCAAAAAATTTTCAAAATTTTGAAAAATTTCAAAATTTTCAAAAATTTCAAAATTTTCAAAAAATTACAAAATTTTCAAAATTTTAAAAATCGTCGAAATTTGAAAAAATCGTTCAAAAAATTAAAAATTTTTCAAAATTTTCAAAAATTTTCAAAAATTTTCAAAAATTTTCAAAAATTTCAAAATTTTCAAAAATTTTGAAAATTTTCAAAAATTTCAAAAATTTTCAAATTTTCAAAAAATTTCAAAAATTTTTAAAAAAAAATTTGAAAAATTTTCAAAAATTCAAAAAAAAAATTTTGAAAAATTTTCAAAAAAATTTCAAAAATTTCAAAATTTTCAAAAATTTTCGAAATTTTCAAAAATTTCAAAATTTTCAAAAATTTTCAAAAATTTCAAAAATTTAAAAATTTTCAAAATTTTCAAAAATTTCAAAAATTTTCAAAATTTTCAAAAAAATTTCAAAATTTTGAAAAATTTTCAAAAATCGTCGAAATTCAAAAATTTCAAAAAAAATTTCAAAAATTCAAAAATTTCAAAAATTTTCAAAAAATTCAAAATTTTTCAAAAATTTTCAAAAATTTAAAATTACAAAATTTTCAAAATTTTCAAAATTTGCAAAATTTCAAAAATTTCAAAAATCGTCGAAATTCAAAAAAATTCAAAATTTTCAAAAATTTTAAAAATTACAAAATTTTGAAAAATTTCAAAATTTTCAAAAATTTCAAAAACGTTCAAAAATTCGAAATTCAAAAAATTTCAAAATTTTCAAAAATTTAAAAAATTCAAAATTTTGAAAAATTTTCAAAAATTTTCAAAAATTTCAAAAATCAAAATTTTCAAAATTTTTCAAAAATTTTCAAAACTTCAAAATTTTCAAAAATTTAAAAAATTTCAAAAATTTCAAAATCAAAAATTTCAAATTTTTCCAAAATTTTAAAAAAAAAATTTCAAAATTTTGAAAAATTTTCAAAAAATTTCAAAAAAAAAATTCAAAATTTCAAAAATTTTCAAAAATTTGCAAAAATTTCAAAAACGTTCAAAAATTTCGAAATTCCAAAAAAAAAAATTTCAAAATTTTTACAAAATTTTGAAAATTTTCAAAATTTGCAAAATTTTCAAAAACGTTCAAAAATCGTCAAAATTCCAAAAAATTCAAAATTTTCAAATTTTAAAAAAACTTACAAAATTTTAAAAATTTTCAAAAAAATCAAAAATTTTCAAAAATTTCCAAAAAAAAATTTCAAAAAAATTTCAAAATTTTCAAAAATTTTTTTCAAAATTTTCAAAAATTTCAAAAAATTTCAAAATTTTGAAAATTTTCAAAAATTTCAAAATTTCAAAAAAATTCAAAATTTTCAAAATTTTATAAAAATTTAAAATTTTGAAAAATTTTGAAAAATTTAAAAAAAAATTCAAAAATCAAAATTTTCAAAAATTTTCAAAATTTTCAAAATTTTCAAAAATTTTCAAAACTTCAAAATTTTCAAAAATTTTAAAAAATTTCGAAAATTTCAAAAATTTCAAATTTTCAAAATTTTAAAAATTTCAAAATTTTGAAAAATTTTCAAAAATCGTCAAAATTTTAAAAATTTCAAAATTTTCAAAAAATTTCAAAATTTGCAAAAATTTCAAAAACGTTCAAAAATCATCGAAATTCAAAAAAATTCAAAATTTTCAAAATTTAAAAAAATTACAAAATTTTGAAAAATTTCAAAATTTTTACAAAAATTTCAAAAACGTTCAAAAATCGTCGAAATTCAAAAAAATTCAAAATTTTCAAAATTTTATAAAACAAAAATTTCAAAATTTTTTTAAAAATTTTCAAAAATTTTCAAAAAATTTCAAAATTTTTCAAAAATTTTCAAAAATTTTCAAATTCAAAAATTTAAAATAATTAAAAATTTTAAAAATTTTTCGAAAATTTTCAAAAAATTTTAAAAAATTTTCAAAAATTTTAAAATTTTCAAAAATTTTCAAAAATTTTAAAAATTTTCAAAATTTCAAAATTTTCAAAAATTTTCAAAAATTTTCAAAATTTTCAAAATTTTCGAAAATTAAAAAATTCAAAAATTTTAAAAATTTCAAAATTTTCAAAAATTTTCAAAAATCGTCGAAATTCCAAAAATTCAAAATTTTCAAAAATTTTAAAGTTACAAAATTTTGAAAAATTTTCAAAAATTTAAAAATTTTCAAAAATTTCAAAAATCCAAAAAAATCAAAATTTTCAAAAAATTTCAAAAATTTTCAAATACTTTAAAAAATTTAAAAAAAAATTTTCAAAAATTTCAAAAATTTTTTCAAAATTTTCAAAAATCGTCGAAATTCCAAAAAAATTCAAAATTTTCAAAAATTTCAAAATTTCAAAAATTTCAAAAACGTTTTCAAAATTTTCAAAAATTTTAAAAAAAAAAATTCAAAATTTTCAAAAATTTCAAAATTTTCAAAAATTTCAAAAATTTTCAAAAATCGTTTCCAAAAATTTTAAAATTTTCAAAATTTAAAAAAATTTCAAAATTTTCAAAAAAAAATTTTCAAAATTTAAAAATTTTCAAATACTTCAAAATTTTCAAAATTTTAAAAATTTCGAAAATTTTCAAAAATTTCAAAATTTCAAAATTTTTAAAAATTTCAAAATTTTGAAAAATTTTCAAAAATTTCAAAAAATTACAAAATTTTCAAAAATTTCAAAATTTGCAAAAATTTCAAAAACGTTTCAAAAATCGTCGAAATTCCCAAAAAATTCAAAATTTTCAAAATTTTCAAAGTTAAAAAAACCAAAATTTTGAAAAATTTAAAATTTTCAAAAATTTAAAAATTTTCAAAATTTTCAAAAATTTCAAAAATTCCAAAAATTTTCAAAATTTTCAAAAATTTTAAAAATTCAAAAAAATTCAAAATTTTCAAAATTTTTAAAATCCAAAATTTCGAAAATTTTCAAAATTTTTAAAATTTCAAAAATTTAAAAATTTTTCAAAAAATTTTCAAAAATTTTCAAAAAAAAAATTTTTTCAAATTTTTTTGAAAAATTTTCAAAAATTTTTTCAAAATTTTCAAAAATTTTCAAAATTTTCAAAATTTTCAAAAAAATTTCAAAATTTGCAAAATTTTCAAAAAAAAAAATCGTCGAAATTCAAAAAAATTTCAAAAAATTTTCAAAAATTTAAAAAATTTTCAAAATTTTGAAAAAAAATTTTCAAAAATTTTCAAAAACGTTCAAAAATCGTCGAAATTCAAAAAAATTCAAAATTTTCAAAAATTTTAAAAAAATTACAAAATTTTGAAAAATTTCAAAATTTGCAAAAATTTCAAAATTTCAAAAATCGTCGAAATTTTCCAAAAAAATTTAAAAATTTCAAAATTTTAAAAAATTTTCAAAATTTTCAAAATTTTTCAAAAAATTTCAAAAAATTTGAAAAAATTTTCAAAAACGTTCAAAAATCGTCAAAATTCCAAAAAAATTCAAAATTTTTAAAAATTTTAAAAATTTTAAAATTTTAAAAAATTTCAAAAATTTTAAAATTTTCAAAAATTTTCAAAAATTTCAAAATTTTCAAAATTTTCAAAAATTTTCAAAAATTTTCAAAAAATTCAAAAATTTTCAAAAATTTTCAAAAAATTTTCGAAAATTTTAAAATTTCAAAAATTTTCAAAAATTTTAAAAAAAATCGTCGAAAATTTCAAAAAAATTTTCAAAATTTTCAAAATTTTCAAAAAATTAAAAATTTTCAAAAATTTAAAAATTTTCAAAAATTTTCAAAAATTTTCAAAATTTCAAAATTTTCAAAAATTTCAAAAATTTTGAAAAATTTTAAAAAATTTCGAAAATTTTAAAAAATTTCAAAATTTTCAAAAATTTTTCAAAATTTGCAAAAATTTCAAAAACGTTCAAAAATCAAAAATTCCAAAAAAAAAAATTTAAAAATTTTCAAAATTTAAAAAATTTCAAAATTTTGAAAAATTTCAAAATTTTAAAAATTTCAAAAACGTTTCAAAAATCGTCGAAATTCCAAAAAAAAAATTTTCAAAATTTAAAAAATTTTAAAAATTTTTAAAAATTTCAAAATTTTCAAAAAAATTAAAAATTTTCAAAATTTTCAAAAAATTTCAAAATTTGCAAAAATTTCAAAACGTTCAAAAATCGTCGAAATTCCCAAAAAAATTCAAAATTTTCCAAAATTTTATAAAGTTACAAAATTTTGAAAAATTTTGAAAATTTAAAAAAATTTTTAAAAATTTCAAAAATTTTCAAAATTTTCAAAAAAATTCAAAATTTTCAAAAATTTTCAAAATTTTCAAAAATTTTGAAAATTTTGAAATTTTCAAAAATTCAAAAACGTTCAAAAATCGTCGAAATTCCAAAAAATTCAAAATTTTCAAAATTTTATAAATTACAAAATTTTGAAAAATTTTGAAAAAATTTTCAAAAATTTTCAAAAATTTTCAAAAAATTTTCAAAATTTTCAAAATTTTCAAAATTTCAAAATTTTCAAATTTCAAAATTTCAAAAATTTAAAAAAATCGTCGAAAATCCAAAAATTTCAAAATTTTCAAAAATTTTCAAAATCGTCAAATTTTGAAAAATTTTCAAAATTTCAAAAATTTTGTAACAAAATTTTCAAAATTTTGAAAAATTTAAAAAACGTTCAAAAATTTTAAAAATTTTCAAAATTTTCAAAAATTTTGAAAATTTTCAAAAATTTTAAAAAATTTCAAAATTTTGAAAAATTTCAAAAACCTTTTAAAAATCGTCGAAATTCCAAAAATTTAAATTTTAAAAATTTTAAAAATCTTAAAATTTTGAAAAATTTAAAATTTTAAAAATTTTCAAAAATTTTCAAAAAATTAAAAATTTTAAAAATTTTCAAAAATTTCAAAAATTTTAAAAAAATTTCAAAATTTTCAAAATTTTCAAAAATTTCAAAACTTTCAAAATTTTCAAAAAATTTTAAAAAATTTCAAAAATTTTCAAAATTTTCAAAAATTTCGAAAAAAATTTCAAAATTTTGAAAAATTTTAAAAATTTCAAAAAAAATTCAAAAAATTTCAAAAATTTCAAAAATTTTGAAAAAAATTCAAAATTTTCAAAAAATTTCAAAAATTTTTCAAAAATTTAAAAAATTTTCAAAAATTTCAAAATTTTCAAAATTTTAAAAAATTAAAATTTTCAAAAATTTGAAAAAATTTTCAAAAATCGTCGAAATTTCAAAAAATTTCAAAATTTTTCAAAAATTTTTGCAAAAATTTCAAAAATTCAAAAATCGTCAAAATTCAAAAAAATTCAAAATTTCAAAAATTTAAAAAAATTTTCAAAATTTTGAAAATTTTCAAAATTTGCAAAAATTTCAAAAACGTTCAAAAATCGTCGAAATTCCAAAAAAATTCAAAATTTTCAAAATTTTAAAAATTACAAAATTTTGAAAAATTTTAAAATTTGCAAAAATTTCAAAAATTTTCAAAATCGTCAAAAATTCAAAAAATTTTCAAAAATTTTCAAAATTTTTTAAAAAATTTTGAAAATTTTGAAAATTTTCAAAAATTTTCAAAAATTTCAAAAATTTTCAAAAATTTTCAAAATTTTCAAAAATTTTCAAAATTTTCAAATTTTCAAAAATTTAAAAAATTTCAAAAATTTAAAAAATTTCAAATTTTAAAAATTTTCAAAATTTTCAAAATTTTCAAAAATTTTCAAAAATCGTCAAAAATTCAAAAAAATTTCAAAATTTTCAAAAATTTCAAAATTTGCAAAAATTTCAAAAACGTTCAAAAATCATCGAAATTCAAAAATTCAAAATTTTCAAAAATTTAAAAAAATTACAAAATTTTTAAAAATTTCAAAATTTTCAAAAATTTTCAAAAAAAAATCGTCAAATTCCAAAAAATTCAAAATTTTCAAAATTTTAAAAAATTTTAAAATTTTTCAAAAATTTTCAAAATTTTGAAAAATTTTCAAAAATTTTCAAAATTTTTCAAAAATTTCAAAAATTTTCAAAAATTTCAAAATTTTCAAAAAAATTTAAAAAATCGTCGAAAAATTTTAAAAAATTTCAAATTTTGAAAAATTTTCAAAAATTTCAAAATTCCAAAAAAAATTTTCAAAATTTTCAAAAATTTAAAATTTTTTGAAAAATTTTAAAAATTTAAAAATTTTCAAAAATTTTCAAAATTTTCAAAATTTTCAAAATTTTCAAAAATTTCAAAATTTTCAAATTTCAAAATTTTCAAAAATTTTAAAAATTTCGAAAATCCAAAAATTTCAAAATTTTCAAAAATTTTAAAAATTTCAAAATTTTGAAAAATTTTCAAAAATTTTCGAAAAAATTTCAAAATTTTCAAAAATTTCAAAATTTGCAAAATTTTCAAAAACTTCAAAAAATCATTGAAATTCAAAAAAAAAATTTTCAAAAATTTAAAAAAATACAAAATTTTGAAAATTTCAAAATTTGCAAAAATTTCAAAAACGTTCAAAAATCGTCGAAATTTTTTAAAAAATTCAAAATTTTCAAAAATCGTCGAAAATCCAAAATTTCGAAATTTTGAAAATTTTTAAAATTTTCAAAATTTTGAAAAAATTTCAAAATTCAAAAATTTTCAAAAATTTCAAAATTCAAAAATTTAAAATTTAAAATTTTCTACAAAATTTTCAAAATTTTCAAAATTTTAAAAATTTTCAAAAATTTTAAAATTTTCAAAAATTTTCAAAAATTTTCAAAATTTTCAAAAAATTTCAAAAATTTTCAAATATTCAAAATTTTCAAAAATTTTAAAAATCTTCAAAATTTTGAAAAAATTTCAAAAAATTCAAAAATTTTCAAAAAAATCCTTGAAAATTTTCAAAAATTTAAAATTGTCAAAATTTTAAAAATTTTTAAAAAATTTGAAAAATTTTGAAAAATTTAAAAATTTTCAAAAATTTTCAAAAAATCCTAAAATTTTCAAAAATTTCAAAATTTTCAATTTCAAAAATTTTCAAAAACTTCAAAATTCTAAAAAATTTTCAAAATTTCAAATTTTTAAAAATTTCAAAATTTTCAAAAATCGTTCAAATTTCAAAAATTAAAAATTTTCAAAAAACTTCAAAATCGTTTTAAAAAATTCAAAATTTTCAAAAATTTTTCCAAAAAATTTCAAAATTTTCAAAAATTTTCAAAAATTTCAAAAATTCAAAAAATTCAAAATTTTCAAAAATTTCAAAATTTTCAAAAATTTTGAAAACGTACAAAAATTTTCAAAATTCAAAAAATTCAAAATTCAAAAAAATTTTCAAAATTTTCAAAAATTTTCAAAAATTTTTTCAAAATTTAAAAATTTTCAAAATTTCAAAATTTTAAAAATTTTAAAAATTTTCAAAAATTTTCAAAAATTTCAAAATTTAAAAATTTTTAAAAATTTCAAAAAATCAAAAATTTTCAAAAATCGTCGAAAAAAAATTACAAAATTTTGAAAAATTTCAAAATTTGCAAAAATTTCAAAAACGTTCAAAAATTTCGAAAATTTCAAAAAATTCAAAATTTTCAAAAATTTTAAAAATTTTCAAAATTTTCAAAAATTTTCAAAAATTTCAAAATTTTCAAAAAATCAAAAATTTTCAAAAATTTTAAAAAATTTTCAAAAAATTCAAAAATTTCAAAATTTTCAAAAATCGTTTTTCAAAAAAATTCAAAATTTTAAAAAAAAATTCCAAAATTTTGAAAAATTTTCAAAAAATTTTCAAAATTTTTAAAAATTTCAAAATTTTAAAAAATTTTCAAAATTTTCAAAAATTCAAAATTCAAAAAAATTCAAAATAATTAAAAATTTTTAAAATTAAAAAATTTTGAAAAAAATTTTCAAAATTTGAAAAATTTCAAAATTTGCAAAATTTTCAAAAACGTTCAAAAATCGTCGAAATTCAAAAAAATAAAAATTTTCAAAAATTTAAAAAATTACAAAATTTTGAAAATTTTCAAAATTTGCAAAAATTTTAAAACGTTCAAAAATCGTCAAATTCCAAAAAAATTCAAAATTTTCAAAAATTTAAAAAATTACAAAATTTTGAAAATTTCAAAATTTGCAAAAATTTCAAAAACGTTCAAAAATCGACGAAATTCCAAAAAAATTCAAAATTTTAAAAATCGTCGAAAATCCAAAAATTTCGAAATTTTCAAAATTTTTAAAAATTTTCAAAATTTTGAAAATTTTCAAAAATTTTCAAAAAATCGTCGAAATTCAAAAAATTCAAAATTTTAAAAATTTTTAAAATTTTCAAAATTTTCAAAAATTTTCAAAAAATTTAAAAAAAAAAATTTTCAAAAAATTTCAAAAATTTTCAAAATTTTCAAAAATTTTTAAAATTTCAAAAATTCAAAATTTTCAAAAATTTTCAAAAATCGTCAAAATTTTAAAAATTTTCAAAATTTTCAAAAAAATTTTCAAAAAAAATCGTCGAATTCCAAAAAAAAAAAAAATTCTTCAAAATTTTATAAAATTACAAAATTTTGAAAAATTTTCAAAAATTTAAAAATTTTCAAAAATTTTCAAAAATCAAAAATTTTCAAAATTTTCAAAATTCAAAATTTTCAAAAATTTTAAAAATTGTCGAAAATCCAAAAAATTCAAAATTTTCAAAAAATTTCAAAAAAAATTTGCAAAAATTTTGAAAAATTTAAAAATCATTTGAAAATTCCAAAAAATTTCAAAATTTCAAAATTTTAAAAAAAAAATTTTGAAAATTTTGAAAATTTTCAAAAATTTTCAAAAATTTCAAAAAAATTTCAAAATTTTCAAAAATTTCGAAATTCAAAAAAAAATTCAAAATTTTCAAAAATAGTCGAAATTTTCAAAAAATTTCAAAATTTTCAAATTTTAAAAAATTACAAAATTTTGAAAAATTTCAAAATTTGCAAAAATTTCAAAATTCAAAAATCGTCGAAATTCCCAAAAAAATTCAAAATTTTCAAAAAATTTATAAATTATAAAAATTTTGAAAATTTTTTTAAAAATTTAAAAATTTTCAAAAATTTTCAAAAATTTTCAAAAATTTTCAAAATTTGAAAAATTTCAAAATTTTCAAAATCGTCGAAAATACAAAAAATTTGAAATTTTAAAAATTTTCAAAAATTTCAAATTCCAAAAAATTCAAAATTCTCCAAAATTTTAAAATTACAAAATTTTGAAAAATTTTTGAAAAATTTAAAAATTTTCAAAATTTTCAAAAAATTTTAAAATTTTCAAAAATTTCAAAATTTTTCAAATACTTCAAAATTTTCAAAATTTTAAAAATTGTCGAAAATTTTGAAAAATTTCAAAATTTTCAAAAATTTTCAAAAATCGTCAAAATTTTCAAAATTCTCAAAATTTTATAGTTACAAAATTTTGAAAAATTTTGAAAAATTTAAAAATTTTCAAAAATTTTCAAAATTTGAAAATTTTCAAAATATTCAAAATTCCAAAATTTTCAAAAATTTCAAAAATTTTCAAATACTTTGCAAAATTTTCAAAAATTTTAAAAATTTTGAAAATTTTGAAAAAAATTCAAAATTTTCAAAAATTTCAAAATTTTCAAAATTTTAAAAATTTCAAAATTTTGAAAAATTTTCAAAAATCGTCGAAATTCGAAAAATTCAAAATTTTCAAAAAAATTTCAAAATTTGCAAAAATTTCAAAAACGTTCAAAAATTTCGAAATTTTCAAAAAAAATTCAAAATATTCAAAAATGTAAAAAATTACAAAATTTTGAAAATTTTCAAAATTTGCAAAAATTTCAAAAACGTTCAAAAATCGTCCAAATTCCAAAAAAATCGAAACTATCGTAAATTTTATAAACATAAAATTTTGAAAAATTTAAAAATTTTTAAAAATTTTCAAAAAATCCAAAAATTTTCAAAATTTTTAAAAATTTCAAATATTTTCAAATACTTCAAAATTTTCAAAATTTAAAAAAATCGTCGAAAACCAAAAAAATTTCAAAATTTTCAAATATTTTAAAAAATTTCAAAATTTTTTGAAAATTTCAAAAATTTTCAAAAATCATGAAATTCCAAAAAATTCAAAATTCTCCAAAATTTTAGTTACAAAATTTTGAAAAATTTCCAAAAATTTTCAAAAAATCCAAAAATTTTCAAAATTTTCAAAAATTTCAAAAATTTTCAAATACTTCAAAATTTTCAAAAATTTTAAAAATTTCAAAAACTTCATAATTTTCAAAAATTTGAAAAAATCGTCGAAAATTTTCAAAAATTTTGAAATTTTCAAAATTTTCAAAATCGTCGAAATTTTCAAAAAATTCAAAATTCTCCAAAATTTTATAAAATTACAAAATTTTGAAAATTTTGAAAATTTAAAAAAATTTCAAAAATTTTCAAAAAATCCAAAAATTTTCAAAATTTCCAAAATTTTCAAAAATTTCAAAAATTTTCAAATACTTCAAAATTTTCAAAAATTTTAAAAAATTGTCGAAAATCGAAAAAAATTCGAAATTTTCAAAAATTTTAAAAATTTCAAAATTTTGAAAATTTTCAAAATCGTCGAAAAATTCCAATTTTTCAAAATTGTCGATTTTCAAAATTTCAAAATTTTCAAAATTTTAAAATTTCAAAAATTTTCAAAATTCTTCGAAAGTCTCAAAATTTTCTAACATTTTAAAAAAATTTCAAAATTTTCATAAATTTTCAAAAATTCAAATTTAAAATTTAAAAATTTTCAAAATTTTCAAAATTTTAAAAAATTTTCAAAATTTTCAATAAATTTAAAAATTTTCAAATACTTCAAAATTTTCAAAAATTTTAAAAAATTGTCGAAAATCCAAAAAATTTCGAAATTTTCAAATATTTTTAAAAATTTCAAAAAATTTCAAAACGTTTTAAAATTGTTAATAATTATCGAAATTCTTCAGAATTCCGAACATTGTCAAACTTTCAAAAAACATTCAAAATTCGAGGAAATTCCGAAAAATTTCAAAATTAAAAAAATTCACAATTTTAAAAAATTTCCATCTTAGTCAAAACTACAAAAAAATTTCTAAATTTTTATAAAAGATGTTCAAAAATCAAAATTTTCAAAATTTAAAAAAAATTACAAAATTTTCAAAAAATTTTAAAATATCAAAAAATGTTGAAAATTCGTCGAAATTACCAAAAATTTCAAATTTTGAAAAAGTTCAAAATTTGCATAATCTTCAAAAAATTCAAAATTTTAAAAATCTTTCAAAGTTTTCAAAATTCGTTAAAATTTTGAAAAATTTTAGAAATTTTCGAAAATTTTCTGGAATTCCCGAATTTTTTTAAAATTTAAATTTCTCAAAAAATTTTAAAATTTGCAAAAGTTTCGAAAAATTTGCAATATTTTCGAAAAATCTCGTTACATTCGAAAAATTTCAATATTTAAAAAAATTACAGAATTACCTTAGTTTTCCAAGATATTAGAAAATTTTCAAAATTCGTCAGAATTCCAAAAATTTTAAAAATATCAAAAACTTCAAAATTTTTTTGAGATTCCCAAAGATTTCAAATTTTTTTTAAAAATTCCATAATTTGCATAATTTTCGAAAGATTTCAAATCATTGATAATTTTCAGAAAATTTCAAAATTTGCAGAATTTTCAAGAAATTTCAAAATATTCAAAAAATTTCAAAATTAAAAACAATTCAAAATTTTCAAAAATGTTCAAAATTTGCAAAATTAAAAAAAAAAAAATTAACGAAAAATTTCAAAATTTTTCAAAATTGTCAAAGATTTTCAAAATTAGTCTAAATTCAGAAAGGTCAAAATTTCAAGAAAGTTTCAAATTTCTTCGAAAGCCTTAAAAATTTCAAACATTTCAAAAAATTTCAAAATTTTCATAATTTTCGAAAAAATTTCAAAATTTAAAATAAATTTCAAACATTTTCAAAATTTTGAAAATTTTTGATATTCAAACAATTTCAAGATTTTGAAAAAATTCAATTTTTTTTAAAATCGTCAAAAATTTTGAAAATTTGTCAAAATTCCTAAAAATTTCAAAATATCAAGTAATTTTCAAAATTCCTCGAAAGTCAAAAAAATTTCAGTTTTCAAAAAATTTCAAAATTTTCAAAGATTTTAAATATTTTCATAATTTTCCAAAAATTTCAAAATTTGCAGTATTTAAAAAAAATAATAAAAAATTGTATTGATTTTCAAAAAATTTCAAAATTTGCAAAATTTTAAAAAATCTGCAAAATTTTCAAAAAACGCAAAATAAAAATTTTAAAATTTCTATAATTTTCGAAAAATTTCAAAATTCTCAAAATTCGTCAGTATTTTCAAGACTTTTAAAAATTTCCGAAAAATTTTTTGAAATTCTCAAAGTTTTTAAAAATTTCAATTTTCCAAATATTGGAAAAATTGCAAAATTTTCGAAAAATTTCAAAAATTCTGCAGTCAAAATACTAAAATATCTATAAATTTTAAAAAATTTTCAAAATGTTTAAAAATTTCGAATTTTCAAAATTTTCAAAAACTTCAAAATTATAAAGAAAATTTCAAAATTTCCTGATTAAAAAAATTGCAAGATTTTCAAAAAATTTCAATTTTTTTAGAATTGTCAAAATTTTTCAAGATTAGTCAACTCCAAAAAAATTCAAAAATTAATAATTTTTGGAATTACTCAAAATTTTTTTTACAATTTTCAAAAATCTTCAAAATTTGTAAAATTTTTTTTTAAATTTCAATATTTTCGAAAAATTACAAGATTTTCAAAATATTTCAAGATTTCAAGAAATTTTGTAAATTTGTGGAAATTCCCAAAGATATTAAATTTTTAAAAAAGTTGAGAATTTGCATAATTTTCAAAAAATTCAAAATTAAAAAAAAATTCAAAATTTTCAATATTCGTTAAAATTATCAAAAATTTTAAAAATATTTCAAAATTTTCAAAATTCGTCAGTATTCCGAAAAATCTAAAAATTTAGAAATAGTCCATGTATCTTAAAATCTTTTATAATTTTCAAAGTTTCTGAAAATTTTAAAAAATTTCAAATTTTGAAAAAAATTTCAAAACTTCAAAAAATGTCAGAATCTTAAAGAGTTTTTGAAATTTCTAAAATTTCGCAAAAATTTCGAAAAATTTCTAAGTTTTCAAAAAACTACAAAATTATAAAATAAATTTCAAAATTTCAAGATGTTTTCAAAATTCCTCGAAAGTGCCATAAATTTAAAATTAAAAAAAAAATCCAAAATATGGAAAAAATTTCAAAATTTTTTGAAAATTGGCAAAAATTTTCAAAATTTGTCAAAATTCAAATTATTTCAAAATTTCAAGAAAATTTCAAAATTCCTCTAAAGTCCCAAAAATTTCAAAATTATAAAAAAATTTCAAAATTTTTCAAAAATTTCAAAATTTTCAAAAAAGTTCCAGATTTTGGGAATTTTTTAAAATTTTCAAAATTAGATAAATTTTCAAAAAATTTCAAAATTTCCAAAATTTTTCAAAATATTTCAAAAATTTTCAAAATTCGTCATAATTACAAAAATTTTCAGAATTAAAATATATTTCAAAATTCGTCGAAATTCCCAAAAATTTTGAACTTTTTTAAAATTTTCGAAATTTTAAAAATTTCAAAATTTTTGAAAATTTTAAAAAATTTTTTCCAAATTTTTAAATATTTTCATGATTTTCAAAAAATTTCAAAATTTTCGAATAAGTTCCAAATTTGCAAAAAATTTTAACAATTTTCAACATGTCCAAACATATTTATAATTTTCAAAATATTTTAAAATTTTCAGTTTCAAAATTTTCAACAAATTTCAAATTTTTTAAAATGTTTAAAATTTAAAAAAAAAAATTCGTTAATATTTTTTACTAAAAAAATTCCAAAATTATCAAAATTTCTCAAAATTCCAAAAAATTTTAAAAATTTTAGAAACTTTTTGCAATTAAATATTTCAAAATTTACAAAATTTTCGAAAAACTTCTGGATTTTTAAAAATTTAAAAATTTCCAAAATTTAAAAACTTTTAAATACTCATCAAAACTCCGAAATGTTCAAAATCTCAAAATTATTTCGAAATTCGTCGAGATTCCCAAAAAAAATCAAAAACATCAAAATTTATCGAAATTTTGAAAATTTTTCGTAGTTTTAAAACATTTTTTACGTAATTTTCAAAAAATTTGGAAATGTGCAAAATTTTCAAAAAATTAAAAAAAACTTCCAAAATAAAAAAAAATTTAAAATTTCAAAGCAAAATTTCTAAAAATTTTCGAAATTTCTCAAAATTAAAAAAAATGCATTTTCATAAAATTACAAAATTATCAAAATTTTCCTAAATTTTCAAAATTCCTGAAAATACAAAAAAATTTCAAAATTTCAAAAAACTTCAACATCTCTCGATTCACAAAAATTTCAAAATTTTCAAAATTTGTAAAATTTTCAAAAAATTTCAAAATTTCAACAAATTTTCAAAATTCGTTAAAATTTTCAAAAACTTTAAATATTTTCCAAAAATTATGAAAATTCGTCAAAATTCAAAAAATTTCAAAATCTTCAAAAATTTTCGAAATTTCTAAAAAATTTTTAAAAATTTTCGAAATTTCTAAAAATTTTCAAAAATTTTAAAATTTTCAAAAAATTTCAAAATTTGCAAAATTTTTTAAAGATTTCAAAATTTTAAAAAATTTCCAAATTTTAGAAATTTTTAAAAATTTTCAAAACTCGTCAAAACTCCAAAAATTTTCAAAATTTGCATAATTTTCAAAAAATTTCAAAATATTCAAAATTTTCAAATTTTCAAAATCATTCAAAATTTTCAAAAATTTTCGTAATTTTAAGAAAATTTCATAATTTTCAAAATTTTTAAAAATGTTCTAAAATTCGTCATTATACAAAAAATTCTCAAATATTAAAAAATTTTCGAATCACGTGAAAATTTGAAAAAATTTTCGAAATTTCTCAAAATTTAAAATATTCCAAAATTTTCGAACTACAACAAAGGTTTTCATAAAATTACAATATTTTCCAAAATTTTCAAAATTTTCCTAAACTCCAAAAAATTGCAAAATTTCTATAACTTTTTAAAAATTAAAAAAAATCAAACATCGCAAAATTTTCAAAAATACCTTCAAACTCGTAATTTTCAAAAAATTTCAAAATTTGCAAAATTTTCAAAACATTAAAAAAATTCTTTTCAACAAATTTCAAAATTTTCAATATTTCCAAAAATTATAAAAAAATTTCAAAATTCGTCAAAATTCCAAAAAATTTGGTAACTTTTAAAAAAAATTTAAAAAGTTCAAAATTTGCAAAAATTTTCAAAATTTTTTTAAATTTTCATAATCGTCAAAAATTTTCAAAATTTTCGAAAAATTTCAAAATTTTTCAAAGAATTTCATAATTTGCAAAAAATTTCAAAATCATCAAAAAATTTTAAAATTTTCAAAATTTTTATAATTTTCAGAATTTTTTAAGATTTCCAAAATTCGTAAAATTTTCAGACACCAAGAATTTTCCAAAATTATCAAAATTCGTCAAAATTCAAAAAAATTTCAAAATTTTAGAAAATTTTCGGAATTTCTCAAAGTTGTAAAAAATTTTTAAATTTTCAAGATAATTCAAAATTTGCAAAATTATCGAAAAATTTAGATATTTTAAAAAATTTCAATATTTCCAAAAATTTTAAAAACTTTTCATAACACTTCGAAACTCCAAAAAATTCAAAATTTCGAATTAAATTCTAAATTCATCCAAATTCCCTTAAATTACAAAAGTTTAAAAAAATTTAAAATTTTTGAAAGATTTGAAAAATTTCCAAAAAAAATTAGCAATTTCAAAAAATTTCAAAATTTCATTTTCAAAAAATTAAAAAAATTGTCATATTTCGTTAAAATTTTCAAAATTTTTAAAACATTCCAAAATTTTCAAAATTAGTGAAAATTTTTTAAAATTTTCGAAATTTTAAATATATTTTCGCAATTTCTCAAAATTTAAAAAAATCTCAAAATTTCCAAAATTTTCCAAAATTTTAAAAATTTTTCAAAATTCTTCAAAATTCCTAAATTTTGAAAATTTGTCAAACTACCAAAAATTTTAAAAATTTGAAAAAAAAAATCAAAATTCGTCGATATTCGCAAATATTTCAAAATTTCTGAAAAATTAAAAAATTCTTGAAATTCCCAATAATTTCAATTTTCAAAAAATTCAAAATTTGGAAAATTTCCAAAAATTTTGAAAATATTCAAAACTTTTCGAAATTCTCAAAATTTTTCATAATTTACAAAAATTTTCATAATTTTAAAAAAATTTCAACATTTTCTAAACTTTTGAAAATTTTTCAAAATTTTCCAAAATTCGTCAATTTTCCAAAAAATCTCAAAATTTTTAAAAATTTTCGAAATATTCGAAAACTTAAAAAAATTTACGAAATGTCTCAAAATTTTAAAAAATTTCAAAATTTTCAAAAAATTTCAAAATTTTCAATATTTCCAAAAATTATCCAAAATTTTCAAAATTCGTCACAATTCCAAAAAATTTAAAAATATAAAAGAAATTTGAAAAAAAAATTTAAAAAAGTTCATAATTTTCAATAAACTTCAAAAAATTTTCAAAATTCGTCGAAATTCCCAACAATTTCAAAATTTAATAAAAATGTTCAAATTTTGCAAAATTTTGGAAAGTTGTGAAAACTGCAAAAATTATAATTTTCAAAAAATTTCGAAATTTACCAAATTTTCAAAATTTTCAAAATTTAAAAAATTGAAAAAATATATCAAAATTTTCAAAAATTTTCAGTTGATGAAAATTTAAAAAATTTCAAAATTTTGAAATAATTTCAAAATTTTCCTGAATTTTGGAAATTCGTCAAAATTCCAAAAAATGGCACAATTTTTAAAAATTTTCCCGTGAACGTAGTTATCAACGTAAACGTAAGCGTAAATGTAACCAGAAATGTAAACGTAAACGTAGCAAAACCAAAAGCAAATTGTAAACGTCACACGCCGTAACAAATCGCTTAAGTAACTTAACTTGAATATAACAATATGTAGACGTAACCAAACCAACTAAACCCAAGCCACCCAAACCCACCCATACCCAACCCAACCTAAGGTAACATAACCTTTTTTACGTTCCCGTGTACGGCGGTAACATTTTTGAGGATGCGTGCACGAGCGCAATCTTCTTGCGTACCCATGAACTCACGCAAACTTCTTGCGTACTTTTGTACGCAGGTATATATTTCCAGCACCCGTTACAAGCGTAACCTACTTACGTAACTGTTAAGCGTAACCTCATTGCGTTACTGTTACGCGTAACCTACTTGCGTAACTGTTACGCGTATCAACTTGCGTAACCATGTTCGCGTAATCTTGCACGCAGTTTAACCTTTATGATTATTCACGTAAGCGCTTAACCTTCTTGTGAATCGTTACACGCGTTAAGTTCTAGCGAAATTGTAACGCGTAACGTTCCTGCGTAAATGTAACGCCTAACCTTCTTGAGTAACTGTTAAGAGTATCACCTTGCATAACACAACGGAACAAATCGCAAACGTAACATAACCGTAGCCATAAACGCAAGTGTAAAAGTAACAAAAGGTAAACGTAACAAAACAAACGTAACAAAAGGTTACTGTAACAACGCGTAAATTTAATAAAATATAAACTTAACAGTAAACGTAAGCGTAACTGTTAACGTAACCGTAACAGTAAACGCATCCATAAATGTAACCGTATCCGTAAAAGTAACCATAACCGTAAACGTAAGCGTAAAATTCACCGTATCCGTAAACGTAACCGAAAACTTCTTGCGTACTTTTGTACGCAGGTATACTTTTCCAGGACACGTTACAAGCGTAACCTACTTTTGTAACTGTTACGCGTAACCATATTGCGTAACTGTTACGCGTACCATCATTGCGTAACTGTTACGCCTAACCTACTTCTGTAACTGTTACACGTATCAACTTGCGTAACCATGTGCGCGTAATCTTGCACGCAGGTTAACCTTTGATTATTCACGTAAGCGCTTAACCTTCTTGTGTACCGTTACACGCGTAACCTTCTTGCGAATCTGTAACGCGTAACCTCCATGCGTAACTCTCAAGCGTGTCAACTTCCGTAAAACAACGGAACAAATCGTAAAAGTAACAATACGTAAACGTAACCGTAAACGAAACCGTAACCGTTAAAGTTAAAGTAAACCGTAACCGAAAACGTAACCGTAACCACAAACGTCAGCGTAAACGTAACTAAACGTAAACGTAAAAAACTTAAACGTAGCAAAACGTAATAATAACGAAACGTAACCGTAACAATGCGTAAACGTAACAAAATATAAACGTAAGAAAACGTAAACGTAACTAGTTGCAAACGAAGCAAAACGTAAACTTACAAAAACGCAAAACAAGAGTTAAACGTAACAAAACGTAAAGTTTGTAAACATTACTTAACGTAAAAGTAACAAAACGTAGACGCAACAAAACCAACTAACCCCATGCCACCCAACCCAAACATACCCTACCCAACCTAAGCTAACCTAACCTTTTTTACGTTCCCGTGTACTTGGGTAACATTTTTGAGTGCGCGTGCACACGCGCATTCTTCTTGCGTACCCGTGAACGCGCGCAAACTCCTTGCGTACTTTTGTACGCAGGTATAATTTTCCTGGACCCCTTACAAGCGTAACCTACTTGCGTAAATGCTACGCGTAACCTCCTTCCGTAACTGTTACGCGTAACATACTTGCGTAACCTACTTGCGTAACTGTTACGCGTAACCATGTACGAGCAGTCTTGCCTGATCACAACCGTGAACGTAACCGTTAAAGTAAACGTAAACGTAACCGTAACGGCAAACATAAACAACCGTAGACGTAACCGTAAACGTAACCGTAAACATAATCGCAACCGTAACCGTTAACATAAACATAAACTTCACCGTAAACGTAAATAGAAGTAACAGTAAAAGTAAACGTAAACGTAACCGTAACAGTGAACGTAACAACACGTGTACGAAGAAAAACGTAAACGTAACAAAACTCAAAGCAAAACGTAAACGTAACACAACGTAACAAATCGTAAACGTAACTTAACGTAACAGTAACAAAACCTCGACGTCACAAAGCCAACTAAACCCAAGCTACCCAACCCAACCAAACCCAACCATACCCAACCCAACCTAACGTAACCTAACCTTTTACGCTCCCGTGTACACATGCACGCGCGCAATCTTCTTGCGTACCCGTGAACACGCGCAAACTTCTTGCTCACTTTCGTTCGCAGGGATACTTTTCCAGCACATGTTACAAGCGTAACCTACTTGCGTAAATGTTACGCGTAACCTAATTGCGTAATTGTTACGCGTAACCTCATTGCGTAACTGTTACGCGTATCAACTTGCGTATCCATGTGCGCGTAATCTTGCACGCAGGTTAACCTTTTTGCTTATTCGCGTACGCGCTTAAACTTCTTGTGTACAGTTACACAACGTTAAGCGCGTAACATTCTTGCGAAACTAACGCGAAACATTCTCGCGTAACTGACGCGTAACATTTTTGCGTAATTCTCAAGCGTGTCAACTTGCATTACACAACGAACAAATCGCAAACGTAACAATACGTAAACGCAAACGTAAACTTAACCGTAACCGCAAGCGTAACCGTAAACGATACCGGTAACGTAACCGTAAACGTAACCGTAACTGGAAAAGTAAATGTAAACATAACCGTATCCGTAAACGTAAACGAGAAAATAACCGTAGCCATAAACGTAAGCATAAAAGTAGCAAAACGTAAATGTAACTAAATATAAACGTAACAAAACGTTACCGTAACAACGCGTAAGCGTAATAAAATGTAAAAGTAACCGTAAAATAAACGTAACCGATAACGTAACCGTTACCGTAATCGTAACCATAACCGTAAACGTAACTGTAACCGTAAACGACACCGTAACCGTAAAAGTAACCGTAAACGTTTCCGTAACCGTAAACGTAAACGCAAACGTAACCGTAACCGTACACGTATGTTTAACCGTAAACGTAACAGTAACCGTACCCGTTAACGTAACCGTAACCGTAACCTTAACGGTAAAAGAAAGACGTAACCGTAAATGTAATTTTATCTGTAACCGTAAAAGTAACCGTAACCGTCAACGTAACCCTAAACGTAAACGTAACCGTAGCCATAAATATAACCGTACACGTAACGTAAACGTAAACGTATATAAACGTAAAAGTAAACGTAAACGAAACCGTAAACGTAACCGTAACCATAACCGTTAAGGTAACCAGCAAACATAACCGTAAACGTAGCCCTCAACGTAAACGTTACCCTGTCCGTAAACGTACCGTAAACGTAACACAACGGAACTATCCATAAACGTAACAAAACAAAAACGTAACCGTAAACGAAACCGTGAATGTAAACGTAACCGTAATCGTAAACGTAACCGTAAACGTATCCGTAACTATAAACGTAAACGTAAACGTAAAAAACGAAACGTAACAAAACTTAAACATAACAAAACATATACTTAACAAACGTTATCGTAACAACGCGTAAACGTAATAGAATATAAACGTAACCTTAATGTAAACGTGACAAAACTTAACAAAACGTAAACGTAACGAAACGTAACAAAACGTAAACGTAACAAAAAGAAAACACAACGTAAACATAACAAAACGCAAAACAAAACGTAAACAAAAAAACGTAAACGTAACACAATGTAAACGTAACAAAACGTAGACGTAACCGTGATCGTAACCGTAAACGTAACCGTAACCATAAATGTTGCCGTAACCGTAACCGTAAACGTAAACTTAATCGTAACCATAAACGCAACCGTAAACGTAACAAAATGTAAAGGTAGCAAAACGTAAACATAACGAAACATAAACGTAATACAACGTAACAAAACATAAACGTAATACAACGTAACAAAACATAAACGTAACAAAACAAAGTTAACTGTAAACGAAACCAGAAACGTAACCGTAAACGAAACCGTATAGGTATATACGTAATCGTAACAAAACGCAACAAAACGTAAACGTAACAGAACGTAAATGTCACAAAACGTAACGTAACTTTGAATGTAAACTTAAACGGAAACATAAACGTAACCGTAAGCGTAACTGTAACCTTAACCGTAAACGTAAACGTAATAGCAAAACGTAACCTTAAATGTAAACGTAACAAAACGTAGCAGTTACAAAACGTAAACGTAACAAAATTTAATCGTGACAAAATGTAACAATGAAAACATAACAAAACATAAACGTAGCGATACGTAACAAAACGTAAATGTCACAAATCGTAACAAAACGTAAACGCAACAAAATGTAACGTAACCGTAAACCTAAACATAAACGTAACCGTAAACGTCATATAAACGCAACCGTAAACGTAACTTTAACCGTAACCGTAAACTTAAACGTAAAAGTGAACACAACCGTAAACGTAACAGTAACAAAACGTAAACATAACAAAATGTAATCGTGACAAAATGTAACATAACGTAAACGTAACAAAACCTAAACGTAACGATACGTAACAAAACGTAAATTTAACTGAACGTAACAAAAATTTAACGTAAGGAATCGTAAACGTAACAAAAGTTAAACGAAATAAACTTAAGCTTAAACGTAACAATACCTAAACGTAAACGTATCAAAAGGTAAACGTAACAAATCGCAAGACAAAACCTAAACGTAACAAAACGTAACACAAAAACGTAAACGTAACGAAACTTAAACGTAACACAACGTAACAAAACGTAAACGTAACAAATCATAACCAAACTTAAGAGTAACCATAAACCTAAACGTAACCGTAATCGTTACCGTGAACTAAACCGTAAACGTAACCGTATAAGTAACCGTAACCGTAAACGTAAGCGTAGACGTAACCGTAACTGTAAACGTAAGCGTTAACGTTACCTCAACCATAATTGTAAGCTTAACCGTATACGTAAGCGTAATCGTAACCGGCGTAAAATTGGCGTAAAAGCATGCTGTAGGCTAAGTGTACATGAAGCGTAAAATTGGAGGAAAAATGGAATGCGGTAGCCCATGTTTAAACGAAACGTAATATTGGCGTAAAAACATTCTGTTCGGTAATCGTACACGAAGCGTAAAATTGTTGCAGAAACATCCTGTACGTTAAGCGTAAACGTAGCGTAAAATTGGCGTAAAAGCATTCTGTACGGTAAGCGTAAACGAAGAGTAAAATTGGCGCAAAAAGGCCATTTTTACGCTAAACGTACAGGATGCGTAAAATTGGCGTAAAAAGGAAATGCTGTGCGCTAGGCGTAATCGAAGCGTAAAATTGCGTAAAAACAACATTCTGTACGCTAAGCGTACACGATGCGTAGAATTGGCGCAAAAAGGAATTGCTGTACGCTAAGTTTAAACGGAGGGTGAAATTGGCGTAATAACAAAATTCGGTAACTTAAGCGTAAACGAAGCGTAAAATTGGCGTAAAAATGAATTTCTTTACGCTAAGCGTATACGAAGAACAAAACTGTCTTAAAACGACATTCTGTACGCTAAGCGTACACGAAGCGTAAAATTTGCGTAAAAACGACATTTTGTATGCTAAACGTACAGGAAGCGTAAAATTTGCGTAAAAACGACATTTTGTATGCTGAACTTACACGAAGCGTAAAATTGACGTAAAAAGGAAATTCTGTACGCTAAGTGTAAACGAAGCGAAACATTTACGTAAAAAAATTCGCTAACCTAAGCGTAAACGAAGCGTAAAAACGACATGCTGTACGCTAAGCGTACACGAAGCGTAAAATTGTCGTAAAAAGGAAATGCTGTACGTTATGCGTAAACGAAGGGTGAAACTGGCGTAAAAACGACATTCTGTACGCCAAGCATAAACGAAGAGAAAAATTGCGTGAAAACAAAATTCGGTAACCTAAGCGTAAACGAAAAGTAAAATTGGCGTAAAAACGTCATGCTGTACGCTAAGCGTACACGAAGCGTAAAAGTGGCGTAAAAACGAAGTTCGGTAACGTAATTTTGAACGAAGCATAATATTGGTGTAAAAACGATATCCTGTACGCTAAGCGTACACCTAGCGTAAAACAAATGATTCCACTATTATTTAATTATCAAGAACTCATTATGCATTTTACACAGTCATCGCTACTATGCCTAAATTATTCTGGTAAGTTGTCACACTTTTATATGTTTTATTTTTATTATTGTTTTCATTTCCATGTGCTTTGAAATATTCTGTAACACCAGCTATAGTCAAATTTCCAGTGATTTAGACGCTGTCTTGTAGAATTGTGGCCCCTGCATTTATGTAGGGTGACCAGACGTCCTCTTTTGTCCGGACATGTCTTCCTTTTTAGGCTTTTGTCCGGAGTCGGGGCAGATTTTTAAAAAGTGAAGCAATGTCCTCCTTTTCGTAACTTGTATGCCTGATATTTTGAAGTTATCTGATTTGAGGCTCTTTCAAGTAATTTTCCTGTAGGAGGAAGCTGTATCGATGGAATGCACTCTTCCTGTCCTCTTTAACGATTACAGAGCATTCCACGTTAAGAAAAAGCATTGGTATTATGGGCCTTGCGTAATACATTGTACAAGCTATGTGGTAGGTAGGCGTTTCTATGGCAACTGGTTTAACTTTCATATTATATAGCTGACTGTAAAATCATTATACAATATACATTTCCCTAATTGTTTGAAAGTAATGCAATGTGATATCTCCCGAAAATGTAGTGGGGTATTTTGTATTTATAATAACAAAATTACGATCAAGGGCACTTGCATTACTATAATTTCATAGAAGACGGGCACCTGGTTGGATTTTCTAAGTATCACCAACATTTTTTTACTTAAGAGTTAAATGTTAGTGATTTTTAGTGACTTTTACATGTTCTAGGTTTTTATACGAGATGTTGCCGTGATGTTGTTTCAATTTGATTGGTTATAGTTGTCATTTGTTCCAGAATTTTCTTTAATTTTGAATGGGTAATGACGTTGTCAGTTCTTGGTTGTTTGACGTGAGTGGTGTTATACTGTCTTGATGGCTAAATCTATTGGAAATTTGTCATTTTATGATTTTCCTTCGATTTGATTGGTTGTCATCATTTGTTCTAGAATTTTAATTAATTTTGACTGAATAATGACGTCAGTAAGTTGTGGTTGTTTGACGTGAGTGGTGTTCTGATGGCTAAAGTTACCGGTATTGAAGGTTTGTCATTTTATGATAACTGTGAAAGATGTGTGAATCTAGAACAGAGTATTAAATTTTGTGTCGATTTTGGTTTATTCTGTCGCTGATGAATAAGAATTGTGTCGACTGTTGAGGAGAAAACTGTTTATTTACTGAATTTTCCGTACAAGTTAAGGTGTAATAAGAGTTCAAAGAGAATTTCATTTTGTGTAAATACATGGTTTAGTTATGTGAAGTTGACTGTACGACAAAGTGTTTGTTTAGTTCTTTGTTGGCTGCATGGTTTAAGTTTAGATTGCCTGAAGTCTGTGTCATAATGGAAGTGAAGTGGTTGTCGTTGAAGACGTCAATGAGGATTGAATTTTGTTTGATGAGGTGATGAATTATTGTTTTATAATAACGAGGAATGCACACAAATGTGCAGATAGTATAGTTGTTGCGCGGTTATTCGTTGCTGTAGTCTTTCACAGACCTTGTCCTGCTGGGACATACAGTGAAATGATAGAAAATTTTATAATTTATGTAATTTTTGTATTACATAAATTATTGTTTTGCGTTTTAGTGATTTGTGGGGGTAAAGTGCGGACGAAAACTGCCAGAAAAGTACTACCAAGCATGAAGTTCGAATGCCACCAAACACCATAAAAATCAAAGATGAAAAATTAAACATATTTTCATTTTTTGAAGGGCTTGTTCATCTTTAAAAATATGAATATATGTTTGATTTTCCATCATTGATTTTGTGATGTTTGGTGACATTTGAACTTCATAGTTGGCAGAACGTTTTGGTTGTTTTCGTCAGCCATTTTGGATTTTGCCCGTCTTCAAGGAAATTACTATAAAGGGCAAGATAAACAGTTTAACTTTTGATAATCCATCTTGAATCTTGCGTATACTGCTTTTAACACTTAAATATAAATGAATGATTAAATGGCAAACTTACTCATGTTAATTATATAAGCCATACGTGCTTATATAATTAACACGAGTAAGTTTGCCATTTAATCAAACATTTATAGTTTAACTTCGTTGTTAAATGTCACGGCAGCTTTGATGTAGCATCTTCTTGCAATTGTTTAATTTTTATCGGCATCGCTTTTTTTTTATGACGTTTTCATTCTTAATCTCTATATTATAGTGACTATTTGAGCTAGTACCTGGAATAGCATTGTGACAAGGTATGTTTTTGTAGATACGTAAATACGCGCTCTAATTGCAACATTAGTTGTGTGAGTTTAATTCAATTTATAATAGAAAATTGTTCATCAAAATTTGAGAGAGCTTGATACTACATGTAGGATATAAGTGAGCATTGTACTACTTGTGATTTGCTTGCCAGATTTGTTATAATGGAGCGAAAAAATGCTGAGGAAGATGAGATGCTGATTGATATAGTGGATCTTGTTAAGAAGGAAACTAAAATACCAAGACTAAGATATGCCCCACGAGAGGACTTGCACAAGAATGAAGCCTTTGCAAGAAGTGCATTATTACAACATAGTCTCGAAAAGCAACAGCTTAAGGAAGCAGAATCATTGCTGTAAGTAAGCCTATGAATTTCCATGGTTTATATTCGTAACATTTTTAAAATTCTATTAGACCAAGTTACGTAACATGTATAAACTCTACCGTACTACTATGAAATATTATTATTATTATTATTATTATTATTATTATTATTATTATTATTATTATTATTATTATTAGATAGGCTATTTGTAACTGGTATCGTAATGTTTGTATAGGCCTAGTGTTAAGGAATGAGGAAGAATCCTGTGACGTGGAAATTCTGACTTTTCATCATGAACGACATGTGTAGGCCTACATGACTTAGCAATTGCTTAGCCTGGCAGGGCTCGATGCCAGTGTTGCGGCTTTTGGTAGGCTACAGTTGTATTGATTTGGTACTATTTCAAATATTCTGTACACTGGTACATATACAGTTGATTTTTTGGTGTAATTTGATATAATTTTATACAATCTGTACTTCTTCAATTGTATGATATGAGCACGGATGTTTGGCAAAATGTCTTTTTTACTTGGTGGAAGTAAATCATGATTTGCATAGATATAAATGTGATTTGGAGTAGGCCTAAATCAAACTGATACGGCCAATTTTTATTTTACCTTTCTAAAATGTTTCCTACTAGTAAATGCCTTTTTTTTTTTTTTTGTAATTTTAGAGCAATATTTCTTGTTTGTTTGCAATTTTCTAATTAATTGTATTGTAATGTGTATGAAATTTAAATAAGTTATTTGAAACGATGACTCACTTTACTAACAATAGTAAATAAAAGTAATTTATTTCGATGCTTAATCTGCTAATAATCGTGCTTTAATACTATTGGTGTAATATGAATAATGATCGACAATCCACAGTTACAAATATAATATTGTCATGTCTTCACGGCACCGATAATCAGCTTTATAATTTTAAAATACAAATATTTGCATAAGGAATACGTAAATAAATTTTACAGGAGACAGAGTTCGTCCAAAGGGCTGGACTCTGGAAGAGTACCTAAAACGCTCATTGCATTTCCGCGTTGAATAGCAATACGCGTTGATGGAAATAAGTAGTGCAACGACGATCACAAGTAATGGAGATCAAAATTTGGCCGATTTGAGATAGCAAAACTTTAGCGTCATGACTCCAAGGACCGAAGGTACACTCTTAAGGTTGACGCTCACTGGCACGAACCGACCGGAACGAACCAGAAATATTCTGCGAGAGACGTATGCATGTATTTTAAACGGCAAACGCTCACTTCTCCGAACGGAAGCAACCTGCTGCCGGTCCTGACGGACAGAGTTCTCGCGACACGACCCTAGCGGAATTTCCGATGACGATCGTCAGCATTCGCTGGTCTTCGGAGAAAAGTGTGTTGGCTGTTCTCAGTACTTTCCCACTCAACATGTGCTGGTGCGTTGTCCAGACAGATTATTCTTAAAATGGGTGATGAAAAGTTAATTTTAACAGTGCTAATCGCGCTTCTGTGCTGATTGGCCTTCGAAATGTGATGTTTCGCTTCATTATTTCAGATGCTAATAACAGATGAAGTTTTAAACATTTTTCTTCGCTCATACGAAAGTACTAAAAAAACCATTACTCGATCTTTACACAAATGTGGGCAAAGATGGTTAAATTAATCAAAACACTTTTTTAATAATGTTATGACTAGAGCCCGGATTGTATGTAATTACATATTCCGTTCCTACATATGTAGCTATACGGAAAGCTAGAAGTCCGCGAATCGTATTAAATTTAAATTTAAATATAGGCCTACAGAATAAAGAATATAATTACAAACAAACAAGACAAATAGAAATAAAATAATACAATCAATATAAAAAGAGATGCAGTAAAACAAAATTTGAGACCGGATGAGCAGCGCTCGTGTTCAATTAAATATAATATTAATAGGCCTATAAGAGAATATAAAATAAAATAGGAAATAAAATTAAAATTACAGTTACAGAAATTATATAATACAATATTAATATAAGAGAAATATAGAAAAAAAAATAAGTAAAATAAAATAGGAACTAAAATTTAAATTACAGCGGCAATAGAATTATATAATATAATATTAACTCTAGAGAAGAATAATATCGCACGTGAAAAGTAGGACAATATTTCAAAATTATAGAATACAAATATAATATAGGTTGATTAATTCATACACATAGGCTATAAATTTATTTAATCAAATTGAAGATATTAACACGTTTCTAATTTTCTTGTTATATGTTCGTGGGTTACATGTTAGAAGTTCTGGGTGTAATTTAGTTAAAGCATTGTACAACCGAGGGCCAAAATTAATGCTATGCTTTAGACCAGCAGATGTGAGACATTTAGGTTCTATTAATGTTGAATTAATATTTCGTCTTGTGTCATAATTATGTGTCTGTAATACAAACTTATTACGATTTTTATGATAAAATTTTAACAGCATATACTTATAAATTTGTTCAATATTAAATACATTAAATTCAGAACAAATTAATTTAGTTCGGTAATCGAAACATTTCTTCAGACAAATTTTAATTATTCGTTTTTGTAGTAAATTTAACGAACTAAGATTAATGTTTGTACTTCCACCCCAAACAATTATACCATATTGAATGGTAGACTGAATAATGGCCAAATAAACATTTCGTAGAACTCTAATGGGTAAATAGCATCGAAGATTAACGAAAGGGAACATTATTCCGAAGTTTTAAATTTTTTTACATATTTTGGTGCATAATAAATATTTTGGCATATATTATATATTTTTAAATGTATTGAAGGATATTGCATATTTTCACTAATTTTCTCTCTACGTAATGCTTAAGTTATTTTTTAAAATTCTTTATAAAGCTTATCCCTTCGTCTCTAGTGCATAAATATAATTTGATAATTGAAAATAATAACGTATTCTGTCAAAAAATGGACATCTCTTTGCAATGCTAATAGTTTGTAGGCTATATCCCTTGAGAAGTAACGGTAAAGTAGGTACAAATACCAATGCGAATGGTAGTAGCGAAGGAAAGAATGAAAATTACTCTGTGGGTATGACCGTTTCGCACAAACACCCCCAATCAGTTGCTCTAAAAGAAAACAATATATATATATATATATATATATATATATATATATATATATATATATAAGAGTATGTTATTGGATCTTGCTGGTTTTGTCCTTACTACTCTGATTTTAGTCTTGTGTATCAGGCGCACAGCCGAATGGAACTTAGAAAATTTACACTTCAAGAGTCCGGTCATTTTTTTTGTCTAAGAGTGTACAAAGATATAATTGTCTAGAAGATGAGCATATTTATTGACTTTTTTCTTCACTGCTAATTCAGCAGCAGATGCTGCGCATCTGGACGTATTCGGCAAGTGAGATGGAGCTAGAGTGTCAGCGCAAGTGGAGTCCCAAATTAAAGATTTTCCTCTAGACCGTGGAATTAAGGTGAGACCATTGGGTCGTTTACCATCCACGTGGTTCCAAAAGAGATGGGATGCCACAAGAAGTCAGAGATCTTTTAATGATATCATTGAGTGATGTATGTCTGGGAATGCGACCCTTGCTCCTCGCACAGCTGAGTGCATGATGACCGTAAATATCAGCAATTCCTCCACAAATACATTGGTGCGGTTGGCAGAGTTTAGAACCAAAGCGTAAAGCCATGGCGATTTTAAAGGATGTGCTATCTATTAGAGTGCCGATGTGAGGAGATGGTAATGCATGTAACCAAGTTCCAGACTCACTCTATTGAAGAGCTAAGAGACGTAATTTTAAGTAGTAAGAAGTTGTAACAGTAAGATTTGATAATATGAAAGCAAATAATTGAAAATGCTACGTGACAATTTTGTGTTACATGTGTTTATTATTGTAGGAGAAAGAAATTTGAGTGAGGAACAGTCAGATATTGTCGAGTGACAGAAGGTATAAGATCGGTTAGCTAGAATGCCTAAATTCAATAAACCATTGAAAAATAAACTTCGTCTTACGTTAGTGAATTTGGTGGCCATGTGTTTTCAACCACTGGAATAGTTTCGTTATGTAAGATTTGTGAAAAGACAGTTAATCACGAAAAAAAGGATTTTATAAGCAACATGTGTCACAAAGTAAATATGCGAGTTATTTTGATAATTATAATTTAAATTTATTGCTAAAATATATTATGCCTTTTTGAAATTTATAATGTATTTTTCAGGGATTATTGTGCCTATTTTTACGCTTTTATTGCCTTCTTTAACTGTTACAAATGCTAAACATCCGGGCTGGCTCTATTGATAACTTTACAAGTGTTTTATGAGCTACCAAAGTTAAATAGTTGAGCATAAGTATTTATATGTTCAACAATTATTTTTTTACTTGACTATTTAACGACGCTGTATCAGTTACTGCGTTATTTGACGTTGATAAAATTGGTGATAGTGACACGGTATTTGACGAGATGAGACCGAGGATTTGCCATAGATTACCCGACATTCGCCTTACGATTGGGGAAAATCTCTGAAAAGTCAAACCACCTAATGAGCCTAAATGTATTGAACGCATGCCCGAGTGCAACCCTAGATCAGCAGTCAAACGCACTATCGCCTGAGCTACGCTGGTGGCTAACAATGATATTTAGTCAGCTTGAAATTAAATCTAATAATTTGGAACATATCCTATATTTTTAACTAATGGCGGGTACTTGACTGTTCGTCATTCACCCATATGAAGCCAGTTCGACATAGGAGGCTGGTCTACGATTTGTTGAAATGCCACAGGGGAACCAGACAAAACCCCTGTTTTACCTGGGCCAACACAAGTTATAAATCAGGGGTACACTGGGGATCGAACCCACATCCGCACGATTGTAAGTCATTAAAAATTATTTGCTTCTAAAATTAAATTTTTCCCTCCCTTCAATACTCTTATTTACTGTCACTCTGAAAATAGGTTTATATTGTTGACGTGGAAGTCACCATGGGACAGTAAAAAATAAATAAAACTCTTATTGCTGCAAATATAGACTTAATAAAGGGACAACAACAACAAATGTTAGTTTCTGTTATATATTAATGCCTTTTTCTCGAATTTGTAATTTGTAGGGTGTGTGCAAGAGATTGGCAAATTTGGTACATTAAATAAACAAAAAAGTAGAGTTTGATAAAATGTTCTGTGAGATCTGATACATTTCATTTTTGGTCAATGGCAACGCTGCACAGACTGTGATGGCTATGCTTACATTATTTACTTTGTTAGTCATCTTTAATATTTAGTAACTTTGGAAACTTAGCAAGTAGACAATGCAGTGTGCATATTATTAATGCAAGGTTAAGAAGTGAAAGTAGAAAAAAGGAAAGAACGATTATTTTGACATTTGGGAGACCCGGAAGTGATAGTTGAACATTAACTGCACAACACATTGTATGCATGCCACGTGAGAGAGATGGCATTCACAGAAGAAGGTGTCAATCTACCAATGTTTGTTTATGAATGTAGCATCCCAAGGGAGTTACCACATTTTGAACTTCATATACACTGACCGGCAAAAAAAAAGTGGATCACTTCGTAACAACTTAATCATCGCCAATAAACCACCAATTTAGAGAGAGTAACCTCTATGACTAAGAAAAGATGTATTTAACATTTTTGGAAACACTATTCATAATAACAAAACGCTAACAGATAGTAGAGATATAGCAAACGCATTTAATAAACACTACTCAAACTCTCACAGATTACATCCCAATACCAAAAAAACTGACAAATTTATCAAAAGAGAATTACATAAAAATAATAAAAACAATATTACTAGCAATATCACAAAACCTGAAATATTTCATCAAAATTTTACTCCCAAAGAATTAACTATAGCTATACAAAATTTAAAAACCAAGAAATCTCCTGGCCCTGACAACATTTATTCCCAATTTTTTAAACATCTGGGGAAAAAGCCAAGTCTGTACTTTTATCCATTTTCAACTTATCATGGAACACCTCAATTCCTGCAGCTTGGAAGGAAGCAATCATTGTACGAATTCACAGGAAAGGGAAACCTGCTCATGATGTTAATAGTTTTCGACCAATAGCACTATTAAGCATGATAGCAAAAACCATGGAGTCCATGATCTCCAACAGATTAACTTGGTATTTGGAATCCCAAAAATCTTTTATCACCAAGACAAGCCGGCTTTCGACAACTACACTCTACCAATGAACAAGTCATACGCCTCGGCCAAGAAATAAAAGACAGTTTTAACAGGAAAGAAGATACCTTGGCAATATTTATTGACTTTCAGTAAGCATATGACTCTGTTTGGAGAAATAAATTATTACTAAAATTCCAGAAATTAGGTATCTCCAGCAATATGTTCAGATGGATATCAGAATTCCTTAGTCAAAGATTCATTGCCACTAAATTCAATAACTCACTTTCTAGTTACAGACAAACATATCGAGGTCTACCTCAGGGCGCTGTCCTCAGCACAACTTATATATTTATATAAATGACTTACCCTCCCTATTAGAGGAATCAAACATGAAAACAGCACTATTTGCAGATGATATAGTTTTGTGGACTTCCGGATCTTACAGACATAGAGACAAAATTCAAAATTCTGCTCTTAAAGCTCTAAATCAACTACATGAATGGAATACATCAAATTTGATAACAATCAATTTAAGCAAAAGTAACTACAAAATATTTTCACTTGGTAAAAAAGAAAGAGAATTCAAGATCCAATACAATGACCAACACCTTCCTAGGACTTATGAATCCAAATATCTTGGAGTTATTTTCGATAGTAAGTTAACATGGAGCAACCATTTGAAATATATTTCTGAAAAAGCTTGTAAAAGATTCTCCCTTCTAAAAAGACTAGCAGGAAAGAAATCGGGATGCTCTAGGAATACTTTAAACATTACATACAAAATGTTTATACAGCCAGTGCTGACATACTGCGGAGAAATTTTAATTACTTCACCTTTCATAAACGAAATAGAATATGTTCAAAACCAAGCTCTCAGGCTCATTACTGGTGGAATCAAAACAACTCCAATAGATTCTATGAGATTCCTCACTAATATTAACAGTATCAAAATGACAATAGAAGAAACAGCACTGATTCAATATGAAAAACTTATCAGATTACCAGGAAACAATTGGCATTCATACAGTCCTCTCTGTAGAGTGAAAACTCAAAAAAGTTTCATATCCATGGCTCAAGAATTAAAACAGAAAATCAATATCCCGAATTTAAAAGAAAATTTACAAATTAAACCAAACCCTTTAACTCTATTAAATATGGAATATAATCTAAATTTAACAGAAGAAATACTGAAATCAGAAGTAAACACTGAAATAATGAAACAATTGTCTTTAGCGACAATTAATATTAGGTACCCTCCACAAAACCGGCTTCATTTATACACCGACGGATCCTTGATCTCCAGAGAACAAGGTGCCGGTGCAGGTGTTATGTGCTGTCTCTTCTCACTTTATAGATCTCTTGGATATGGAACAACAAGTTTTGACGGAGAAATCGTTGCAATAAGTGAAAGTCTTAGGAATCTTCTATTTCACATCAATAAATTTAAGAATGCAGTTATATTGTCAGACTCCAAAGCAGCTATTCTATCAATAGTCTCTAAACACACACCTTCATCTCAAACAGCAGAAATAACTAAAATGCTCTCTCAATTAATATCACTCGATAAAAGAATGGTATTCCACGGTACTCAATTTTATAGGAGGCTGAGTGAACCTCGGGGCCGTTCTGAAAGTTTGGCAACAATTTTGTGAACTAGATACCTACCACAGACGACTGGAATCAGGCTGTGTTAGATCTATATCCACCAGGAATGATAGGTTTCTGACTCTCCATGTTTTACAATATCTGCAGTTCCAAGCCAGAAATCGTCTCAAAACAGTGGAAAAAGTCACTGTGAGTGAGAGAAATGTTATGCGAGGCCTATATGACCTCAGGAGGGCTTGCAGTTTCTCTAGGTTGACGCGTCAGTGTTCAGTGGTGCTGTTCAGGGATAAGTCGCGATTTTGTTTCCAGTCACCTGATGATAGAGAAAGCAATGTTCGCCTTGCAACTTGTCCAAAAGAACGGCTATGTCATTGTATAGGATGATGTCAGTTTTGGAGCTGCTTTCTGTATGACAGACCACCTTCGCGACATCGGGATATCAACCCTGGACTCGCCAGCACGCAGCCCAGAGTTAAATCCTATTGAACACCTATGGCATATGTCCGCCGTCGCAACTTCGACACTCTGAAGGAAATGCGGCAGCATTGTAGGAGAAGCAGAAATGCAGGACCTGGTGAACTTCATCGCCACTAGGGGTGGTAACACAACATTAGGGCAAGATACGCGCACAGTGATGATTTCAATGGTATGATCACGTGTTAATGTAAGCCAATAGCTTCATGATATGCATTGCTAGAAATTTTCCTTAAATTATAACACTGTAGAACTTTAAAATTAACTGCAAACAAAATATGTTTTATGACGGAATAGAAGTGTACAGAATGTGTTCACTTTATTTCACAATATGCCTTTGTCAGAATGCAGAACAAATGAACTATAAGCTATCCTTCAGGGAAGAATTAAGACTGCATTTTTGTACATGTTATTTTACTAACAATAAACAATAATATATAAAATTATTATTATAATTTGTAAAAAAAAGTTAAGTGATCCATTTTTTTTTTTTTTTGCTGGTCATTGTAGTATGTGAATGTATACATACACACCTATGTATATAAATATAGTGGTGCTATGCATAAAGTTTAACAACCGGTTCTGTCATGTGTACCTATGGGAAACATGTGCGATATATCTCCATGGTAATTGCAAATATTACCTAGAAATAATTTAACAGCCACTTTGTCCAAATCGGTGTGAACCGACTGAATATCACCACCTGGATACATACATCTGGCCTACATGGTGAACTATAAATGTCACCAATTTCAGAGGGTTATTCTTTGGATATTTCCAACGCAAAGTTTAATATAATATTGCTCATTTTTGCTTCCTTTTCGAGATAAAAATTGTTTTTATATGGAACATTTCATGTCATGTTTTGGGAAAGCCATTGATGGAATTGTCCACACCTGTGGAGTAACGGTCAGCGTCTGGCCGCGAAACCAGGTGGCCCGGGTTCGATTCCCGTTTGGGGCAAGTTACCTACTTGAGGTTTTTTTCCGGGGTTTTCCCTCAACCCAAGATGAGCAAATGCTGGGTAACTTTCAGTGCTGGACCCCGGCATTATCACCTTCATCTCATTCAGACGCTAAATAACCTAAGCTGTTGATAAAGCGTCGTAAAATAACCTACTAGAATAAAAAAATAAATTGATGGAATTCCCAGTATGCTCAGTCAGTTTAAGAAAGCACTAGTAATAAAGCTGTAACCAAAATGTTTATTGTAATTTTCGCTTTTCCAATAGTAATTGGTGTTAAAAATTATCCTCAGACCAAAAATCGCATTTTTTAAATTTTTGTATGTGTCTGGATGTTTCTTATCTTTTCACGCGATAATGGCTGAACCGATTTGTATGAAAATTGGAATATAAATTAAGTTTGGTCCCACTTCGAATTTAGGCTATATGCCATTTAAAATACTTTAAAAGGGGGGCTATAAGGGGACCGGAAGTCAATAACTCTAAATATCGCGCTTATTATTAACTTTTTAGAAAAATATTATATTACAAAAGTTGTTGTAAAAATGTAGGTTAAATACGGGTGTTGCTTAATAATATGAAACATAATATAACCAGAATGTACAGTTTGTCGAAGATTGCTCCATGATAGTGGAAACAAGCAAAATTAAAATCCAGTCCAGGTGGATGGAGATAATTAAGATGGGAAGCGAGTCATACACTTAGAAACAAGAACAGAGATTAGAAGAAGGAAAAACTGAATGAGGTAGGAAGAAATAGTAAGGATAAAAATATTAGAGATTTATATAAGGGCATGAAGGATATCAGGCAAAGGTAAACATGGTCAAGGATGACTTGCACGTAAACTCTCATTCATACTGAACAAATGGAAAAACTATTTTGGGCAACTACTAAATGTACATAGGCCAAATAGAATGTACTTGCTATGTGAAAAAACGAAATTGTCCCAGAACAATGGAAGGAGTCCATAATTGTACCTATCTTTATGAAAGAGGAAAACACTTACCGTAGTAATTTTCGAGGCATGTCACTTCTATTGATGATTTCGTACAAAATTTTGTCCAATATTCTATTGAGAAGATTAACTCGTGTAGATGAAATTATTGGGGTTCATCAATGTCGTTTTAGGTGTAACAGATCGACTATTGATAAGTTTTTTTTGTAGTCAACAGATATTAGAGGAAAAAATGGGAATACAAGGGCACAGTACATCAGTTATTCATAGATTTCAAAAAGGCTCTTCCATTCTCTTGAAAAGTGAACATAATCACGCCAAGAGAAAAGGTCCATAAATCACCCTTAAGCAATGGAAGAGTGTATGAGAGCAGTGGGAAGTTTTGAACTGGAGCTTACATTGATATTTTAGCTACAATAACGTAGAATGCTGTATAAATAAAGCAATTGTGAGAAGATTTGCTTCTGATTAGATTTCCCATATGTACTGCAACTGTAGGGGAGAAGCTGCAGGCATATTAAATTACGTATTAGCAGTCCATTGTTGTGACTGTGGCTACACATAGACATGCAAGAATTATGATTCCTAGTGCCATCTGCCGGAGGAAGCATCTTGCTTTCTTGAATTCGCTTGTAGTGAGTCCATTGCCAACGTGCAATGCTGTTCATGCGTACCTAAATGGGGATTGGCTGCATCTCAGCACATGACCAACCTGGGCACCCAGGTCACCAGACTTGACCCTGGTATGCTGGGTCGGGTAGGACTGTAGGCTGTGGACCAAAGGTGGACACATTGAATATTTGTCACATGTGTTTACGTAACTTGGTGAGTTCTCCTTTCATTTTCTGGGCATTTGAGGTGTTGCTGTGAAAATACAGCCATTTGTAATGTTTCACGAACGTAGTTATCTGTCTGGTTGGTTAGCTTGCTACTTTATTTCTAAGAAGAAGACATAACCAACAAGAATGTGAAGCTTGATGCACATTCAGCATGAATCTCGGTATTGAATAATTGAAGTGATGTTTTTCTTGTATAATAATCTGCACCATAGCACGTCGTATATTTACTGTTTACATTTTAGCGAATACCTCTCAGCCCGATGCAAAGTGAAAACTGCTAAAGCTGAAATTGTTGACGAGTACCCAGGGAAACACCGCCAAATAACTTACCGTGAGCGCCTGAAGGAAGAAACTGAAAAAGTCTCGCCACCTTCCATGGCAGACAATTGGAAGAAATTCATTTGGCAGGTATGAGATTTGTCTTACTTTTATCGAGCTTGCGATTTTTTGTTTGTCAGTAATCGTTTTCCTCATAACTCCAACAAATGTTAGTGCGTTCTCATAGCAGAAGAGTATGAATCATAGCAGTTGATGAAGTGTGAACGCATGTAGTAAGTGGTCCTTAATGTTTGCCTTTAACATCTTTTTGTTGCAGTTACATATTGAAATCGGTTGAGGACTCTTGTGATTGTGGGGCATGAACACTTTCTTCTGCTCCTAAGGTCGCTAATAAAAAAGCAACCTTACAAGAAATTTATTGTTTGAAATTCTCTTGTTTCAGTGCAATCGTGAAGCTCTGTTCCTGAAGTCTGAATTGTTTCGAGTACAGATATGACTGCACTGGCCATTGAGTTAATCATTCTGCATTAACAAATATTGCCAACTTTATTAATATCGAATAAATTAATTGTTTCTCTTCTACATACAGTACATTTATATTAGACACATAAGTCGCGTGCAATATATATGTAACTTTTGTTTTGAATGAAGCATGGATGTTTGCTTCTGATGTTATCATTGAATATACATTCTATTTTTTACTGCACCACTGCTGCCAACATTTGACAACACAGCAGTCTGCATGCACTGAACTAGTAAGCAGAAAAATCAAACGGTCACTAATCGTCTTATTAGCTGTCGAATCTGGCTACACAATTTTCTCTTCCTATTGATTTCCCCTCCTTGTTTATTCAAATGTTTATATTTTCCATTTATATTCACTTCTTCGTCGGTTGGGATGACATTTTCTTTATTTCGAAAAGCTGGCTGGACCTCACAAGACATAAATATGTCTGTCGAAATGCGGACATCTGGTCTCCTGATTAGACTGGGGAGTTTTATTTTTCAGAGAATTCCGCTGAGACTTGTGAAACGGTTCCCTGAAGCCAACAAAGCAGCGACGGACGAAGTGGAGGCCTTGTATCAGGATGCCCTCAGTTACCATTGGGTGCAGATCTGTTTGAAACCTCTTCCAGGCGAAGATCGGCTGACAGTAGTTGTCAAGGAGTACAGGTGGGGAAATGCTCAGCTTCCATTCTTCCTTCATCTCCTTCTTCTCATCCTCACTATCTTGTCTTTTCCTTTCTGTTTCAATCGTTCCTTCCCTTTCTAGTGTTAGTCCTTTCCCTGTATTTAATTTCGTTTTATATTATTATTGTAAATTGGATTCAATGCTGCATGGCAGAAACCTCAGTACTAGAAGACTATTGTTCTTAGAAAATTGAATGTTCATGTAATTCCTTGCCGTGACATATTTTTTTAACTTGCATTAAAAAGCAGGACTTTTTTATTCACTTTTGCCATGGAATATTATTTGAGAGATGCCTCGTTGCTTTGCCAGATTAAAGTAGCCGTGAAACATTCACAACTTCATACACTCATGAGTGAAAATGTTCACGTTAGTCGTATTAGAAGATTGATCCTGCTTCTAATTAATTGATTCTTAAACTTAAATTTTTGGCTTCTAGGAAGGGGTTCACAAAGAATTACAAACATTTTTTGAAGACAAGGGCCTACCTCAAAGACAGACTGTTGCTCACGCAGCCATTTATGGGCCGTGTTTTGGAGACTGTTATGAAGTACATCCCCAAGAAACTGAACGACTTCACCAAATATCGGTATGTAGACACTTGAGTCATTGTGCTGGCTTTGATAATTTACACGAGACATGCTGTGCAGTCTGAAGTGCATTAATTGTTGTGGGATGTGATTTGAATATAAGTTTCCTCTTTTCTTCTTAAGCAAATTCTGAAGTAGGGCCAGTTAATACAATGTCAACTGTTCAGAGGGAAATGATGCAGATGCTCAAGAAGATGAATTGTAGACGACACGGTCGCATCTAGATCAGCGTGACTGATGATTGAAAATGTTCAGGTGTGGGTTCGAATCCCACCTATGCCAATTACATGGTTGGGTTTTCTGACATTTCTCCGACTGTATAGCAAGTGTCAGGTAACCTCATGACGGATTATTGGGCTCATTTTACTGATAAACACAGTACTCCTTCACTGCGGTGATCTGTGTATGGACCTGATCATAAAGACAGCTGACAATCAAACCTGTGAAGTGTGGTTATTATACTTTCAGAAAAATGGGACCACTGGACATAGTGAGGTGGAAGAATATTATGTCCACTGACTTGAGCGACAGTGAAAATATGGTGACAAAAGCATTTTACGGAAAAGTCATAAAACTGTTTCTCGAGAGAGGTTGTCTGGATGCAGTTCCCAAAGCGTACAGGGCGCAGTTTGTGAGGTGTGCCACCTACATAGTGGTGAACGAGGTAAGCTACAGGGCGCAGTTTGTGAGGTGTGCCACCTACATAGTGGTGAACGAGGTAAGCTACAGGGCGCAGTTTGTGAGGTGTGACACCTACATAGTGGTGAACGAGGTAAGCTACAGGGCGCAGTTTGTGAGGTGTGCCACCTACATAGTGGTGAACGAGGTAAGCTACAGGGCGCAGTTTGTGAGGTGTGACACCTACATAGTGGTGAACGAGGTAAGCTACAGGGCGCAGTTTGTGAGGTGTGCCACCTACATAGTGGTGAACGAGGTAAGCTACAGGCCGCAGTTTGTGAGGTGTGCCACCTACATAGTGGTGAACGAGGTAAGCTGCAGGGCGCAGTTTGTGAGGTGTGACACCTACATAGTGGTGAACGAGGTAAGCTACAGGGCGCAGTTTGTGAGGTGTGCCACCTACATAGTGGTGAACGAGGTAAGCTACAGGGCGCAGTTTGTGAGGTGTGCCACCTACATAGTGGTGAACGAGGTAAGCTACAGGGCGCAGTTTGTGAGGTGTGACACCTACATAGTGGTGAACGAGGTAAGCTACAGGGCGCAGTTTGTGAGGTGTGCCACCTAAATAGTGGTGAACGAGATAAGCTGCAGGGCGCAGTTTGTTAGGTGTGACACCTACATAGTGGTGAACGAGATAAGCTGCAGGGCGCAGTTTGTGAGGTGTGACACCTACATAGTGGTGAACGAGGTAGTGTACACGAGGAAATTGCTTGTGTATACAAGCAATGTTCGGAATTTTTTAAGTGTTGTTCATATAATTTCATTGAGTTATGCTAGTGCAGCAAGAATGTCATGCGGATGGATATTAGCATTTTAAGTTGTGTGTCTACCATTACGTTCTCTGGCATTAAAATGAGATCATGGACAGGAAAGCCAGTGCCACAGGACAGTGAGACAAGAATGACTATCTTGTTGTCGAATGTGCGTTTATTATAGAATTTAAATGTTTGGCAAATGTCCTTTGCGGTAAAGGAAACGGGATTAGATGAGAAAAGCCAAAGCCGCCGGTGTATAGTATGTGACTGTGTGCACGCCGCGCCCATGTGGATATGAACCTGCAGTCACAAATACAGTAAAACCCCTTTTATACATTTCACATTTATCCTTTTTTTTTTCCTTAAGCTCTGGCAAAATTTTTATACTTTCCATCTTAATTTATTTTGGATGTACGTTTTTCAGTTATACGTTTTTTACATTTATGTGATCGTATTTTAAACGTCATTTATACATTGTATATTAATTTTGCTCGAAATTAGATTTGTCATGAAAACGTAATAACACGAAAAGAGAGCACGTGTTCATTGTTAAGATGTGGTCCACTTTGAAATTCTAAGTCTTGATGCCTTACTGCTTTGGAAACATTTTGTAACACATGATGTAACTGAACAATTCTATGGTGCTCTGTGGAAAGGTCATATGATTTTCCATCCAACTTTTACGCTAGTGAGACTTGAAAGCAATTCTTTAGTCCTTCCAGTTGGTTGCTAGCCAAGAGGAAGCAAATCCAGTGGTGGGGTTGCCACCTTTAGTCTCTGGACAGGCTGAGGATACAGCATTTTCTCTGCATCTGATGGAACGGTTATACTGCCATGACTTGGTGCCCATGTCTTTGCTGTAGAAGCAGAGTGCACCACGGGCTGGTAAAGGTTGCGATTTGGTTAGGAAAGGTTATGGAATGCACATCACTACCCCTTGCACCCCAACAATAATAATCATCATCATAACAATAATGTGAAAATGTAGAAATCACATGGGCAGGTATGCCACTTTATTTCCAGGGCATGTCCAAGTGAGTGAGCATGCCCGTAGTTGGTGCCACTTTTACTGTAGTTAATTGTCGTGAACGGAAATGACATTTTCTTAGAACTTCTACCTTAATTATGGTTGTGGGGTTCTTAACATGCATCTAGGTCGTTAGTCTGTACACACGTACTCTGCAGGACCAACTTTAAACAATACTTTTTGCTAAGTCTACTAACGACTGTCACGAGAGGGCTGAGGTTTGTTTACACCACATGCCAGCTATTGCTCAGAGCACCTTTAGTTGGCTAGCCTTGTAATTTGTGTTTGATGCGGATTTTATTAAACATAATGCAGTTCTATGTGACTTCCAGTTCTAAGACATATTGCGACTACGAAAACAATGTGCAAAGTAGTCATGAATGGAATTTTGTTAATAAATGTAAATATGTCCTTATTTCAGGTTGTGGAATGCATTGTGCGAACCCTTGACCACCTGGTTGAGATGACATTTGATAAATATAAATTACCGCACCTCAGGTTCGATCTGTACTACGATGACGAGGCTATAGTAACAATGGAGCCTAACGTCGAGCAGGTGTCAGCATTATACCAAGAGATTATAACAAACGTGAGTATACCCGTGCCATGTTGCTCACACTCCAGTAGGAGTTGCATTAGACTACACTGCTCATTTAAGGTACGGTCACATGTCGCTACTTTTGCTGCACAACTTCTGTACTGCAGCTGCAAGAAGTAGCGCGGTCACATTACACGTACTGCCAAAGTAGCATGCTGCAGTTTACCTTTTTGTGGTGCTGCTTTTGAACCGCTTCAGTGGCTGGCAAATAATATCTTTGAAAAATATTGAACTGGAGGTCAAATGACTTTATTGTCTGCCTTCATTAGAAAACATAAACAACTACTTTTGAACCGCAGTCTAGCTGCAGCTTTCCATCTCCGTGTTGACTTTTCAATACACATTTTGTGGTTATGTTCTCATTAGAGTTTTCGATTATGAAACTCGTTCAGTAGCTTATGTATCTATTATTTGCTTTTCTGTCCTAACTAGTATTCAGAAATTGGCGTTATTTTTACTATAAAGCTATTAAAAAACGCCTATATATTTAAATGATAACAAACAGCATATTCATGTAATCAATGTTGCAACCCTCCTGTTTGAAACTTTGCTACGGAAAATTAAAAAAATTAATTATATCGTCAGAAAATATACTCTGACTGTGTTATACATTTAGTAACTGTTACAAATCATTTATTTTCATCACATCAAACATTAAAGTATATCCAAACAATAAAAGTATCATTGGCACATTTGGGTGGTAACACTGGTCGCAACTGATGCAAAAGTTCCAACAAAACTAATATAAAAAATGCTGCGACTGCAACCCTGAGAACCTTGTTCACACGTCGCTACTCTTAAGCTGCACGCAGCAAGTTCGGCAGCCGCACCGTTGTTCACATGTCGCAGTACCAGAGTTGCGCAGTTCTTTTGTACTGCAGCACTGCAAAAGTAGCGACTTGTGACCGTAACTTTATTTTAATGCAGGAACTGTGAGTCAATTCAGTTCGTCAGTATATGCTTTTCACTTAGGAACACACAGCCAACTCTGGATATAGTGAACCTCTGCGGACTTACATATTTCGTTCATTATATCCGAAGTTTCTCTTCCCTAACCTCAAATGACAGAAATGAATGAAATGGTAAATAAGAAAATAAAGTATTTCATTTTTGTGCAATGGCTTACACTGTAAACTGTTACTCACAGTTGATTTCCTTAAACTATGCTGTCGACCCACGTCCGCTGCGAAAGATCATGTTCAATGTCACGCTTCTACATTTTTATAGAGTACATTCATTGTTGGAACAGTAGAACAGGCGGAAATGACAAACGCTGTTATGGTGTGACTGCATACTCAGTCTTGGAATTTCCTGGGTCACTTAATGGAAACTAGGAGGGGGTTGATGGAGTTTGAAAGCCATCGGAATCTTACCTTCATTTATGTTCCGGACATAATGTCCGTCCCCTTTTAATAAAAGAAGACAATTTCATTTTCCGTTGTTTGGATGCTATCAGTCACAATGGAAATGTTTCTAAGAACGAAAGGTGGAGGATTAGAAATATCAGTGGAGTAGTGTGCCTAAGAACAGAATGGCAACCCTTCGACGATTGAGTGAGGCAAGGTCGTCACGCGTTGCCTGAATTTACAGTACAGCTCATTGTGTAGGAATCACTAATCCTACCTTTGTCCTTTGACTAAAGGAGTAAGAAACTTAGAATGTTGTTCTCAACACATTCTTTCAATTTTATACAAGAATGTCTGACTTCAAATAAGAATTTGTCGTCCACACCTGTGGAGTAACGGTCAGCGCGTCTGGCCGCGAAACCAGGTGGCCCGGGTTCGAATCCCGGTCGGGGCAAGTTACCTGGTTGAGGTTTTTTCCGGGGTTTTCCCTCAACCCAATACGAGCAAATGCTGGGTAACTTTCGGTGCTGGACCCCGGACTCATTTCACCGGCATTATTACCGTCATATCATTCAGACGCTAAATAACCTAGATGCTGATACAGCGTCGTAAAATAACCCAATAAAAAAAAATAAGAATTTGTCAGGATACAAGGTTCACTATAACCGAAGCGAGGGTTCACTATAAATGGAAATATTAATGCATGCGGGTTGGGACCAACGATTTAGGTTCACTATAACCGAATGTTCACCATATCCAGAGTTGACTAGTCATAATAACCACTTTCATGTGTTGAAATAAAAACTAAGTCTGAAAATTATCTACTTGACTAGTTTCATCTTTGTCAGCCATCTTCAGTTGTTTTGCAAGGACCTCACTAGTTCTGATGATGGCTCACACAAAGCTGAAACTGGTCAAGTAGGTAACACATGAAAGTAGTTACTATGACTGTTCCTAAGTGTTAAAGTGCGTGATCAAGATGTATATTCTTACCACTCAGCTACAGCAAGTCAGCATTGTATAAAAACTTGTGTAAAATTATGACTTGATGCAGTAGAGAAATTAATATTTTATTGTAAAGTGCATTAACAGGTGTTCTTGTAATTTATAGTTTCTGTTGAATATAATTATATTGTTCTTTTAATATGTTCATAGAAATGAAAATGCTTCAATTTAATTTTACTAAAACGACATGACTGTGTGTTGTCAGTTGTTTCGAGAACAACAACTTGTAATTCTGAATCACGTGTAATATTTGGAAAGTGGCTGGGGACGTGCAGGAAGTTGTCAGCTTGTCAGAATATGTAGCAATGGAATATCGAAAATTCTTTGAAGACCATGAATTAGAAAACGTCATATTTGAATGTTGTGCAAGTCCGTAACAACTTTTCTTCCTAAAATGTAATGGTGTATAGCCTTATAGTTAATGAAATTGAAAATTAAATAAATCTGAGTTAACTTCTTTAATTATTACCATAAATGATTTGATATACTAACGCACTTTTATTTGTCACAGATTACTAAAGTTGGCCAGCAGCTGGTCCCATTGGAGACCTGGGTAGATGTTCCCCGAAGGAAGGATTTTTTACCAGTTGAAGTACAGCCTGAAATTGTTAGCAGAGTCCGTAAAATTATAATGGAAAACACTTCAGTGATATATGCGCCCTTGGAAACATTCAGGCAGGAACTGGGTAAGTTTGGCCAGTCGTAACTCTGGCTTTGTCTTGTTATTGTTGTCTTTGTTTTCATACAATTGCCATTCTCATTTATCATCACCATCGTTAAAATATTTACTGTATATCATCATTATCATGTTATGTGCTCCTGGCATCATTCAGTCTGTGGATAGCATCTTCTCTACTTTTGATGGCACCTTTCGTTGAATATAGGTTGACTGTTCAGGACATCGTATCAACATTTCTGTTCTAGAAGCGAACAACCTGCAGTTCTCCTATATGTTTAAATAAAAGTGAATTGCGATAATAGCGTACCGGTATAAGTAATATTGTAATAAAGTATGTATGAGAAATTAAGGCGAGGTGCTGATGAAAAAAAAATGATTGTGGTTTTGAAATGCGTAGTAAGTCTAATCAAGAAGCGGAAATGAAAAAATCATGAATTGTGTGTGCAAAATGTAAAACAAAAAGAAAGATAAATATAAGGAAATATTTTAAATACTGTAATCTTTAATAAACAGAAATAAGTTACAGTGAAGAAGAATGTAGAGAAATTCTTATGGAACGGAAATCCATCAAACAGTTACACTCAAAAAGATTCTTGTAGAAAATGAATTTGTTAGTATAAGATATGATAAAAATGATTATACTGAGTATGGTAAAAATTAGAAGGCATAACTTGCAAAAGACACAAACAGTACACTTTCCTAGATTAGTAACTGTAAAACATGGTGGAGCTTGTCAGCTACTAGCTGACTAGAATAAGACAGCGTTTGTACTGCGCGCTTTGTAGTACAAGCGAGTCCTATTGCGCAATACCTTTCCTCCAGAACTGTAGCAGAATGTTCACCAATCACTACTGAGTTAACTATAAGTAATTACAATTAATTGACAGTAATTAAACACTGGAGTGAAAATTTCTGATTTTCTTTTTTCTTATTTTTCCATCTTGTATCATTTTCCCAGAACTTAATGAAAATGAAAATTTGCGTGTACATTGTGCTTTGCACTGAAGGCAAAAGCTCTTTTGACATGAAGTCTTAATTATCTTGTTTTATTTATTAAAGAATTAAGTCACTGGCAAATCAAGATTTCAGGTATAACTCCCTGTAAAGTTGAAATTATTCAATTAAGTCACTTTTTTTTTTTCTAGCCGATCAGTTTTACGAGCTCTCCCGCACAGACTTTATCGATGAAGTAAAGGAGTTTGTACTCTTTGAAGTTGAACCATTTAAACGAATTTGCTTGAAAATGAAAGAATTTGTGGAATTCAAGTTTGAAATTACTGGAATGGTAAATTATGAGTATCTTGATATTGGAAGGTAAGAGACTATCAATAATATATAAAGAGACATCCACACAGACACACACACCAACAATACAGTATTTAGGCATTAGGTGAGTCCAACAGAAGATTGGAATATGAAATCCAATATCATAGGAGAAAGCATGTAGCAGCAAAATTGATGTTTGATATAATTTATCATTATCATTAGCAGCAGACATTGTGAACTCGTTTGTTTCAAGCAGAGGGCAGAATTTGACCAATGTGAAATATATGAGTATGTGTGTATATTGGACCGTCTGTTTGCTTATCAAATTGTAATATAGTGTTAATCACTATAGTCCCGACGCTCTAATTTCCAGCAGCCAATCACATTGCAGGTCGGCTACATTTAAACGTGTGCGTCTTGTGATTCGCTGATGAAGACGTTATGCATTTCCTAAGGCTGGATAAATACTTAATATAATCGTCCACCATTTTGGCTCTTTCGTTGGCGTTCGCAGAAAGCACACGAAGACGTTATTTGCCGCTCAATTATTTGCTGAATTACAGTGCGTTTGATTTATTATCATAGGAGCTACGACATGATAATGTTTAACGGTGTGGCAAATAGATCCCTCAACTGGTAGCTCGGCAACTAAAGAACAAAAATGGCGAACGATACTACCTACCTAGACTTTATAGAGCCTTCACTTCCTAAGACGTAAGCAAAGAGGAGGAGTCACGCCGGGAATAACACCTTCGCAACTATATATAACATTTTATTATGATTACCATAACGTTTTCAGCATTAAAATGCCATCTTCAGATCATTCATTTCACTCAGTGGAACATGCTAAATACGTGGAACAACAAACAATATGTAGAAGTATGCATTATTCAATAGTTTGAAAACATAGTTATTACCGTTCAAATTTATGAATGCACACATTATCATGCCAATATGTGAATTGGTTTGGAGTAACAAGTATCAATTAAGTACAATAGCTGAGGTTAAAATATAAATTGTTTAAAGTTAAAAGTTAAAATACAAAGGCGTGACTACAAGGAATGTCATGCCTCAAGGTTCACCATGGCCGAGTTTTACTGCAACACGAGTGAATGAAGTTAGATCAGTTATGACATTTTCTTTAGTCTATCTCAAAGTTAACTTGCGTGGTGTTGCTGCATGAGTACCTGCTCGGCAATGACTGAATCTTGAGTTGTGTGTATATGCTAATGTACATCGAATGGTACCGGAAGTGTGGGGGGGGGGTACATGGGTGCTTGTGGGGGTTGTTTTGCAGTTATTAATTTAAATAAATTGTATAATGCATTTGTACTGTTGCTAATTTGTTTGTTTCAAATTGGGATGCCTTGATTAAATATTTTAGATATTGATTAAACTGTTATTGTTAATGATTTTTACTATTTGAAGAGCTCTCCACATACATACACAAGCTTGTAGTCACACCTTTTAACTTTAAACAATTTATATTTTAACCTCAGCTATTGTACTTAATTGCTACTTGTTACTCCAAACCAGTTCATATATTGGCATGATAAATAATGTGTGCATTCATAAATTTGAACACAATTAACGGTAATAACTGTGTTTTTATAGTGTTGAATAATTTATTCCTGATTGTCTCCACACTGCATACTTCTACATACTTCCATGTTTTTGAGTGAAATGAATGATCTGAAGATGGCATTTTAATGCTGAAAATGTTAATCATAATAAAATGTTATATAGCTAGTAATTAACACTATATTACAATTTGATAAGCAAATACATACTCATAGTTATTCCTGCTTATCATCATTATGAAGATGAAACATGTTAAAATAATGTACTAATTGCTACCATATCCAAATTGTGCCTATTTTGATTAAGACTCTGACTGCCCACCATTTTTTACATTATGTTCCCACCACTCTGTTGGCATAATGAACTCAATTTTTACTTTCTGTGTTATGGTGGTCAAGTTATTTAAATCAGAATCATAACAGTTAAGAAAAAAAGCCAAACCTTGAAATATGGGGTCTGTGTTGAAAAGTATGAAGAAACGGTGCAAGCTAATCATCAGACAACAACAAGTTTTGTTCTTTGTGCAATTTCTGTTTCAAACTTTATAATATAACTAAATTATTTGGTACACTTTTTATTTTGTTGCAGTAAAAGTACTTTTTATTATGTCATTTTTACTGTGCCAGTGTTTTTTATTCTGTTGTGATATGCAGGCATGTGTATATTTCATTACGTAGAAGTACACTGTTCTATCTATGTTTTGTTTCATTTATTTTCTTATTTCATTGACACAACTTGTCTCAAAAACATGAAACATCTTTACAAACCACACAAGGTAATGCAGTCGACAATGAGCTGCAAGTCTGCCGAGTTAGCTCTGTGGTAGCAGACTAGCCAGCTCGGGTTCCATTCCCGACGGGGTCAGAAATTTTTATGTAGGAGAGATGGTGGTGCACAACTTTTAATCACTGTTGTGCACCGATATGCCTGGTTAAATCCCAAATCTCTCTGCAGTGCATATGAAGGGAAGGAATATGTCACTGTTGATAGTCTGTCGCATGGGGACGTTAAGCCTGGCAGAGCCCTTGGTGCTATTTGACAGGAGTAGGCTATGTGATGGCACCGGGTTTCCCCTTCTCCCTTCCTCATCATCACTCATTCCCTACACGAACACTTACACATACACTCACCCTAGTACACGACATAACTCCACACATACACATCATGTCGAAGTGGTAGAAAATGGGTCACAGTCTTGCCATCTACCTGCAATATGCGGAACCCGAATCACGTAAAGACAAGTGGGTAGGCAATGGATAACAAGCACCAAACTGCCTGCTCTCTAAAGTGAGCAGGTGATGACGAAATTCAGTTTGATAAGGACAGCTTTGCAGTTCTATACTTTTGCAACAATGCACATAATATCACAAGGTAATATTAAATTATTATTTTTTAATAAATGAAAAAATTAACAATTGTTTGATATAAATTTCATAAATAATCCTTTCACATTCTCTAGAGTCAACCAGTACGAAATAAGGAAGGTATTTGAAGGAATGTGCGACAGACATGTGCACTGGATATCCAAGCAACTCGTCTCCAAACACCAAGAGCAATGCAGAAGGTTAGTAGTAACTTTCAAATTTTGATATTTGTGTATCGAGCTGGAACTTGGATTTTATGGAAAGTCACGATGAGGGATCTGATCTTTATGTACTGAAGATCACCTTTTGAATTTACGGAAATTGTGAGAAACCTGTTAATGATATCTGTTGATGTACCATTGAAACTAAAAGAAAGGATCTGTCTTCACTGAAGGCCCGCAATAATAGTTGAAAAGGTCGCCAACTATTGTGTTTCCGTTCCACACATGATTACGAATTGTCTTGTTAGTTTTGCTAATCAACCTCACTTGTAAAGAAGAATCGCTACCCAGCTTGGCATAGATAATAATGCCATTTGTACAGGGTGATGGCTTTGAGTATCAGGAAATGTAACTTCGCTGAGCTCTGTGTGGCAAGCAACTAACAGAGAAGTCGTGTTCCAGCATGATGTGATTGGAGATGGGAAGCTCTGCCATCTTGTGGCTGCTTAAATGCACTTATATGATGGCCGTAAGTGTTGGATAGGGACTGAAAGCTTGTTTTGCTGGTTATATTGCAATGGCTTGTTACAAGCTGGAATTTAAGATGAATATTTTGTAGTCTGCTTATTTATTTCATTATATCTGCTGTGCTACATAAGTAATCCATAGGTTTGAGTTGAGACTTGCGATTGTGTGGAATCTTTGGAGAGTGACTATGAATGTTGGTATTTCAATAATGCTTGAACTGTAACGTAACACTGGAATGACAGTACCTTAAATCCGGTTATTCAGAAGTAAATGTTTTGACAGCCTTCCAATTGTCTGTTCTTTTGTACTCTCTTTTTTTAAAGCAGTATCAGTTAATAGTTTCGTTTAAGAATATCTTTGGCCATTTAAATAGTTACAGATTTTAAAAGGAAAGAGTTGTCCTGTGAATATTTGTTATTACCATTTGTTTGTCGATATTGAAAGTCAGATTTCATAAATTGTTGCTTTTACTTTGAACTTCCAATTAAAAGCACCATGATGCAGTTTGTGATGTTAAGTTGCCTGAAGCAAATCGGTTACGGACCATAATAACTGCTCTAGTTGTCTTCCCTTTTTCAGTATATGTAAGGAATTTGAAGACCTTGCTGTGGTGGCTTTGACAGTGCCGAAGACTACAGAGGACTTGATGGAGATGGGACGGTACATGTTGTACGCTACCACCACTCTCATGGCTAGATTGTCCCAGCAGGTGAAGATTGTCGTCATTGAGTTGATGAGTCTGATGGACTTGGTGACTCTCTCTGACGACCATGTCGAGTTGAATTCAAACACTATTCTGTGGCTGCAGAAAATCAAGCCAATCTTCAAACAGAATGCATTGGTAAGTCGAGAGCCATGTGTGTGTGCCTCATTCACCACTTTGAAATATAGCAAAAACATAGAATATTGTAAGAAATGAAACTCTTTATTCTGTCGATGACGTGGAAAGTAACACCTATAGGCATTGTTACTTAATGGATTTCAATAGCCTAGCAGTGTGAAGAATTCTGTAAGTGAGATACTAATAGACTGAAGGTGGCTACTTTGATGTGAGGGGACAGGCTTCTTTTTCATGTATTACGTCCCCCTCAGCATTCATTAGGATTTAACCCACTAATACTAGATCTTGTGGCATGAATGGTACCTACCCATACAAACAAGTGATCCACCTGCACAACACAGAGCCTGTTCGTAAAAAGATTTCAGGTTTAATGCTTTGAAGATTAACCAGTGGTAGCACAGAATGTTAATAGCTGAGCATCTGGTGGTCAGTAACTAAAACTACATGCTCACCGATCTATTAACTTGAAAAAATAGATAAACACGTCACAAAATGTGTAATATTAAATAAAAATGTACATATTATTGCATGGCTGACATCTTAAATTTAAATAAATTTAAACAAAGGAACAATATGGAAAGCATAGAATTTTACTTGAGAACTTGCACTTTTTTCAAATGCCACTTAACCTGCAAACCCTATCATTACAAGTTTAATGACTCCACTGTTAATATCACTGATTGTATTAAAATAAACAATAGAATAGAAATATCATTATTATACAATAAATTCAATTCAGCGATCATCAACAAAAAATAGGTGCCGTGCTATTACCAATATTTGACAAAAACTGTAATTCACACTTTTTAGCACCATCTGAGAGCTTTAGACAAGCAAAAGTTTAGAACTTGTAATTAAACCTCGTATTCAATGCTCCAATTGGGAATGCAAATACAGTACAAAGTGCATTGATAGGGAAGACCTATGTCCAAGAATACCGTCGGTACAGCAGTTTAGCTTTGTATACAAGCTTTAACATCAATGTCATATCGTGTGTGTAGAATCTTTGGGTATATCATTAGTCTGCTGGGTATTATTAAAATTCTGTTTCTATTGTAGATCATGTACCTAACTGCTTTAATATGTACGATATTGGTGATGTATCATGGTATGCAAATTTCCAATCTCATATTTGGCTTAATGACTGAGTGAAACCATGAAAAATAAAACCTAGTCAGGTTGTCGAACCAGGGACCTCCCGAATGCGAGTCTCAAACATTACCATTTGAACCATCTTGCTTGCTCATTTCAGTTTTAATTAATAAGTTGTTATTGAAATTTATAAATGGCGGTTTTCTAAGTGTTCTGCGACCATTTTCACTCGAATATTTTGTATTTTATTTTAGCAAGTTCTCTCGCCGAATATTCATAACCATAACCCAGTTTTTACATCCGAACTCATTACAGCAGAATTTAACTTAACAATTAAATGAGAAAAATATATAAAAACCTGAAACTGAACCACGTTAATAACACATGCAAAGTGTCAGCCAGTAGGCCTGCCTTAAAATATACTTAGGTATATGATTTTTTTGTGGATCTTTGGAGAAAGCCAAACAATGTAATTCTTTTTTGTTCCTTCAATACATTTTTCGCTCCTGTATCATCACTATCCCAGTTATTTTCTGGTTGGAATGCTAGCTACCTCTACTGTGGTGGTTGTAACGTTGTAGTGCACTCATTAAGGAAAACAATAGATAAAAATAAAAAATAACCTTTCTCCTATGTAAATAATATCCGTTTCATCTTGTTGATATGACTTAAACATTACCATTCGTCATTTAGGAGGTGCAGTTGCCCTTCTGAGTTTGAAAAGGTACTGTTAATATTAAAATATTTCACTTTTATAAGCTCTTACGAAATTAGAAATGAGCTCAATGACTTTGCTGAAGTAAATCCAACACATTGTCCTGGTTGGTTGTTGCCTATTATAAATAAAAGCACAATTATAATATTTAATTCTTTATCAATGAAATTATGTGTGTTTATTTGTGCGCACCTACATCATATTAAGAGCAAGTGCTTGTAAATTACGTACTGTATAAGAAGTTAAAACCAGGTATATGCCATATCAGGCCTGTTAATAAATTCAGTTAATAAAAATTACTTACGAAATGGAGGAAAAAACCCAACTTCAAAAATATGTTGAGTGCATCAGATACCAAGGTTTAAATTTTTCATGATCGAGTTTACCCCATTTATAGTATGGAAAATAGTTCAGTTCATTTAAGAGGAAATAGGAAAGGAATATACTGTGTAAAGTCTTCCCTAAAATTCCTCCCTCCCCCTAGCGAAAACTGAAATTCTTCCCTTGGTTGCATTTATGTTTATACCACTGCTTCATAGACTCTACTCAATACAGCTTTACACTGCAGAATACGTTGTGCTGGCTGCTAGCACCTGGTGAGATTATTTTCAAACCTAATAGGGTAAATGATACGAAAGAGTTTTCTGGTTGCAGATCTATGAGCAGTACAGGTTTGAGTTTGAGGAGAAACTGGCGAGTGTGACTGACGAGCTGGTCCAAGACATCAATGAAGTGTTTCCACGCGTCGGCGTTCTTGATCTGATGGACGACGCAGACAATGTCGCTCAGTACTTGACAGTAAGTGGATGTAGAGATGTAGGCTAAGTGGCGAAACTTACAGGATGCGTGTGGCACAAGATTTGCCGTACTCTTGTATCCACTTCATTTTTCTCCTAAATGCCATGTGAATTATTCAGTAAGCTACATTATACAATGCAGAAACTACCATGATGTTTTGTTAATTTACTTACTGTATTCCAGCAAATACGGTGGTTCTACGCAAAGATCCGGCAATTTGATAAGACAATTGCATGGATCAATAAAGAAGAAGCTTTGTTCCAGTTCCCCATTTCAACCTATGCAGAACTGGATGAACTGAAGGTCAGTCAGTGGAAAAGTTGCACAGGCCTCAACTTAAGGAGGTTCTTCCATATGCAAGCTCTTCATTATAATCTAGCAGTCCTCAGAGGAGGCTTATGCTAGACTGTTTTGGAAACGATTATTTTCAATCGAATAGACGTTTCAATGCCTTTCAGAAATATTTATTTAGCAAGAAATACTTATTTATTAATTACTTAGCGAAATATCATGTAATCATATGTTTTTATATCTTCAGTTATTTCAAAGCAAACCATTTTCTAATTTAGAGAACTAAAGAAATGCCTAATGTAACAGCTGTTTGAATACACAGATTGAAGGGAAACTTCCAACTGATCATGTGATCACCTCCACTTTGAGGGGGGCTGCTGTATAGGACGTTTCAAAACTAAGTTGATAGAAACAAATTCAACTAAACGAATATATGAATGGAAAATACAGAAGTACACTGAAAATAATATCAATCAATCAATCTTCTTAATGTATCCAGCTGTTTGCTGACAACATAAAGTCCACTGTAGTCTATTCAGTTGTTGTTTTTCACGAGAAATGAGGGGTATTTTGATCGGTGTTCATTATAGATGCCTGTTGCTAGTAGCCAGAGTTGGGGTGTAGTCAATATATACTGCAGGGCTGTCTCTTCTGCAACTGGTACTGATGATTTTAATTTACTTCTTTTGTGGTTTATGGATGGACAGTATAGAAGAATGTGTTCCAGATTTCATTACACCACAGACAAGTAGGATTATCAGAAATGTGAAATCGGTGTAGGTACAATTGTGTGACAATGTGACCTGTTCTGGCTCTTGTTAAAAATGTTTGAACATGTCTGGGCAAGTTTTTGTACATTTCAGGTCATTTGGTTTCTTTTGTACAGACTGTGAAATTTTTCCTTTTCAGAAGAGAGCCAATTGTTGATCCATAGGTTTGTAAAATGAGACTTTACTGAAGCAAAAGCACTGGATAGAGATATCACTTGAAGAGGTCTTGGTTGCAAATATGTTACCTGTTTTGCAATGTTATCGACTTTCTCGTTTCCAGGTATACCACAATGACTAGGTATCCATTGAAATGTTATTTCCTTTTGGAGTTCTTTTAGTTTACTTAGTTGTTCCTGAATTGGAATAATTCTATGTGCATATAAGTTTGGTACATATTTGATTATATTAAATATAGCCCCCTTGAGTCAGTAAGTATGCAGATAGATTTTCCAGAAATTAGAGTAACACACTGAAGAGCAGCATCAGTAGCTAGCAATTCAGTGTCAAGACTGGAGGAGGATGAACATGGTATGAAATAACTTTCTTGATATTTTGGAATATAATACCCTGCTCCTGATGTCCCATCATCAGGATTTAGAGATCCATCTGTATATTTGAAGGTGATTCTTATATGTGCTGCAGATTAATTCCATGGCATCTAACTTAGGAATGTATGGAGAATAATTTTTGGAATGATTTCCTGGAATTTGTATGCTATGTTGTGGAATCACCCATTTCCATGGAGGAATTTTGTTCACAATTGGAGTTTTAGCAACGAGTGTGTCTGTGATATAGATTGGTATTTCTTCTTCGTTTATTTTATAGAAATTACACAGGATATTATCTGACGGTTTGAAGAAAATCAGAGATCTGGATGAGGCTCCAATTTTAAATGTATTTTTAGATCCTTTCGTAATACCTAGTGTCTGTTTGGTTGAATATTACATTCAATTTCTAGGGCAACAGTTGACGTGGTTTTTGGTACTCCTAGGCATAATCTTAAGGCTGAGTTTTGAAGAACAGAAATTTTTTGTAGATGAGTTGCTGATGCTCCTCCCCATATTTCACACCCATAGGTCAATTTTGATCGTATATAAGCATTATAAAACAGATGCATTGTCGTGATATCTGATCTGCATTCCTTATTAGCTACGATCTTCAAGAGATTTAATCGTGGTAGACACTACGAAGCAACATTGGTTAAATGTGTTTTCCATACAAGTTTTTCATCGAAAATTAATCCTAGGATCGTAGGAGTTGTGAAAATAATATGAGAAACGTGAAATTTTAATGTGTAATATTTCGAGCAAAATATCGTCTAAACTTCTAAACTGGGTATAAAACATTCTTTATATAAAACATGTACTGTCTGCCTTTGAATGTGTCCGAATATGTTGTGGAAGGACTTTTAAGCTTTTCTCCTGATTCATGACTGCAGTATAAGACACACCAATTGCTTTAAGGATTCTCGGAGTATTGGAAATTGTCATATTTGCTCATGAGTTCCTTGGCACCAGGAGGTGTGTAACATCCTCTGTCACCTGTCCAATAGAAAGTTATTGAAAGGGTTTTTTGGAAAATCAACCATAGTTCAAGAACATAAATTTTCAGGAAAAACAAAAAAACTATCTGACATGAGTGTTGTTGACACTTCAAGTATGAAATTCATCATGTCATTTCTTAAGGCGTTGTAGAAACTTGGGAAAATTGAAGTACATTTATAACTTAAATTGCGTCCTAGAAATACATGAGTGAATGTAGGTAACTGTGGACAATGGTTCTTTTAAGAAAAAATACTGAAATGTGCCTCTCCTTTAATCTTTTTTTTTTTTTTTTTTTATCATATCCTGTTTCTTCTCCTTTCGTTGCTTACATTTCTTCCATGAAGTTACTTCTACACCTAAAGATGACTCCATAACTAATACAACAATTCAGTATTTTTCTCTCAGGTGGCTTTTACCGATACGTAAGAAGCAGTACTGCCAATCTACTACAGTTTAAAATTGTATGGCTAAATGTTTCAAGATGATATGAATGGATATTTGTAAAAGCTACCATCACCCTGGACAGTGACTATTTTCACAAAAAAAAAAAGTCTTTGAACTGTGTTTTTTATAATATAGGACTGTGGTTTTTTTCTACTAACAACTAATTCAGTAGATGGCTCACCATATGCTTAATATCTCAAATTTTCATATTTCTACTATGGTTCTTTTTTTAAAAACCGTACAATTACTGAGCACGCCAATCACAATATTTATCATACCAAATGAAAAATAATTGTAAATGACGTGTTTAAAACTGAACTCAACTAGGTTACAAACAGACTTAGGCTGAGGGAGGATAACAAAGAACGTTAACATGTTGTAGGAACATCTTGTCAAACAGATATGCGGTTGTAAGTAGTACACCCCAACTCTTGTGAATGATTGGCAAGGTTGACCCTAATGTTTAAACAGAGTGTAATGACCTTGGAATAAATGAAATGTGTGTTAGGTTAGGCAGGGGCATGGCATGCCAGACTATTCTTGGATGAATGATTTCTTTGCTACCAAAAGCCGAATAATGGTTTCTAATTGTAAGAAATGGTTTACATATTTCATGTTCTGCATTTAAGTTTGCTTTGCATTTGGCTTTCACTGAACCTACACTTTCATAAGAAGAGAATATTGCAAAGATAATTCTAAGAAACGCCATTAGATATTTATCAGTATGTCCTTACTTGTCTGATGTTGTTGCAGTCTATAATTCATCCATTCGGAACACTGATCTTTCAAATTCACAAGTGGCACAGAACAAAGAGGCATTGGTTGGAAGTTGAATTCAGTGAGCTGGTGTCTGATGTCGTTGAAGACACTACTGAGCAATTTCTCAAGTATGTAATTGATTTAGATTAATTTTCGGTATGGGTCTTGTTTATAATTTCCAATTTATGTTTTCAAAATAAGCTCAATATAAAACAGTAACCAGTAGAGTGAAGGATTAGTCTCGAAGTGCGGTGTGCTGAATAACATTGATATGAAAGCTGATTTTACTTCACATATATTTTAAGTCCTATTATATCTCGAACACTGAATTCTCACTTAATTTAATTAGAAACAGCTACAAAATTTAAATTGTTTTTATTTCATGTCTAGACTATGTGTAAAGGTAACTTCAAGGTATTTTGTGTAAATGGATTATACCGTATATCGTTAATTGCTTACTTTACTTGCAGAGATTTTGTGAAAATCCAGAAAGATTATCGATCCAAAATAAAACAGCACATAGCAGAAAACTACCCGCTGAGGTTCAAGGGCATTCCAGATGATCCAGAGATCCAAAATTTACCAGCACCAATTAAACTGTGCCTCAAAGTAATCGAAAATACTAAAGATTTCAGAGTAAGTAACTCATTTCTTGAAACTGTGAGTGTGTGTGTGTGCGTGCGTGCGTGCGTGTCCACTTCACTTGCTTGATTCGGGTTTCACATACTGCAGATAGAAGGCAGGACTGTGACCCATTTTCAATGTGTGTGTGACGTGTCTCCGTGAAGAGTTATGTCGTGTATTAGGGTGAGTGTATGAGAAGATTCGAGAGAGTGTAGAGAGGGAGGATGATGATGAAGGGAGGAGGGGGAGAGAGACCGGCATGTAGATGTCGAATAGCACCAAGGGGGCTGCCACTGAACGTCCCCATCTGCTTGATTCAACAGGACATTTCCTTTCATATGCACTGCAGATTGGGAGAAGGCAGGATTGTGACCCATTTAGTCCTGAGGTAGAAATTTTACAAGAAAATTTCTGACCTGCTGAATCGAACCCGGGCCGGCTTAGTCTGAAGGCAGACACGCTACACAGAGCTTGTATCATTCTTGAAACAGTAAATTTTACTTAAGTTGAAAAAAATGGGTGACTATAAGTAAGTTTCGTCTTGTTAATCTGTAGAACTCGTACAATTTCGTCTTTTGAAATATAAATGTACCGTTAAGTATAGACAATATTGTGCAAAGTAAATACATATTAAAACCTCACTTACACTTTCCAAGACACCAGAAAACATTTTGTAAATTGCAGGAACAATGTGGACGTAGGGATTTTGAATGCCAAAGGGAATTGGCTTTTATGGTGAAGAACACAAATTCTGGAATTGATAGTGCTGGGTTCGATTTCCATATGTTCAATTCTTCTTTCCCTCTGTGGTCTGAGCTGAGGGCAATGCATTTGAAGAACCCAGTCTGTAGTAGAGGACTCCAGGGAAAATTTGACACTCACATTGAATTCCGTTGCTTGTTAACTTCTGCAGTTGAAAGTGTAATTAAATAAAATGCTAGTAGAGCTTTTACTTGTGTTATTTGTTCTGTGTGGTAAAGCAGTAGAGATGTCAGCAAACCGAGTGAAATCCATAATCTGAACATAAGAGAAGTTTTCTGTATACTAAGTACTGTATATAAATCTTTATCATATAATTGAGAAGTCTTGGATTTGGTTACTCATTTTACATGCAGTAATGTTTCCCTCTCTACTCTGAAATTTACTTCCATGTTAAAAAAAACGTTGCACATGTGGTCTGTATATTTTCAAGATACTTATTTTCTAAATCCAGTTTTGGGGGCATTTAACTATGTTTTATGCTTTCCTTAATTTAACTTGATGAAATAATAAGAGAATAATGTAATGTTAAAAGTTGATCCATCAAATTGTAAAAGTTAATACAGTTATTTTTTTCTTGCAGCAATATGTGCCGTTTGTTGTTATTATGTGTAACCCTGCCTTACTGCAACGCCACTGGGACGAAATGTCAGAGATAGTTGGTTTTGATCTCACACCTAATTCCGGAACAACGCTACAAAAAATGATTGACCTCCATCTTGAAGACCAATTAGACCAGTAAGTGTGACTGTGGTAATGAATAATGTAAAACTGAATATAGTGCAATTCTGTAGGTAGTTTGTTTTGTTATCATGTCAGGAAATTTAAATAATGGTAATATTACAAACTAATGTGTTTTTGCCACCGAATTCCTCAATTGTATCCAATGTAAAATTTGTTATGAATATGTTCACGAGAAGTTGTTTCAAACACTGAAGTGCTCTCTGTGAACACACAGTGCGTAAATTTTGGAGTTGAAGCACACTTAGATGATTGTTAACTTCAGTTAAATAGTAAGAAAGATTGTGTGAGACAGCGTGGTAGAGAGAAAAATACAACTTGAACCAGTAACAAGAGAGGAAAAAAGTAGCAATTGCAAATTTAGGTATATACTCGTATTAGCAATGGTTTATTAGTATGAGCAGACGATATTGTATTTTTCAATACCTCCATTACCAATGACAATATTATTTATTTCACTGAAATCAACAACTCACCCATTTCCTACACTACGCTTACATGAACACTTAACAGACACGACATAACTTCACAGATACACATCATGCATACGTGGCCTGCCGAAGTGGCGTGCAACTTGAAAATGGGTCACAGTCCTGCCACCTGTCCGCAAAGTGAAGTGGGTGAGCATTAGACAACATTGCCTCCACCCGAACACATTATCAAGTGGGCAGTGCCTACCATGAGAGAGGGGCTCAAGGGCTGAACTAAGCTTCTCACAGCCACATGCACAACTTCCCTGTTATATTCATATTTACATCGATATTACAAATTTTTACTTTCTTTCCCTTTTTTTTTTTCCTTGTAAAAAAAAACCTTGAATGAATACCATTAGCGTTTTCAGAATGTGATATTGCAGAAAGTAGAGGTAGGAAATGGACTGTGAAATTTGAAACGATTTAGACAAGACCTTCCATATCCAAATCTGTTGTGTTAGAATGCATCAGATTTATTTTACTTACTTACAAATGGCTTTTAGAGAACTGGAGGTTCATTGCCGCCCCCACATAAGCCCGCCATCAGTCCGTATCCTGAGCATGATTAATCCAGTCTCTATCATTATATCCCATCTCCTCAAATCCATTTTCATATTATCCTCCCATCTACGTCTCGACCTCCACAAAGGTCTTTTTCCCTTCGGCCTCCCAACTAACACTATGTGCATTCCTGGATTCGCCCATACATGCTACAAACGTCTGGATTTAATATTCCTATTTAGTAACAATATTTTATTTAGTACATTAATATACGAAGATCTTTATTGTAATGAATTGTTTGCTGTTTCTGATAATATATGATTTATAATGATGCACATGGCTAGGAAAATCTACCAGTATATAAAATTGGTTTTATGTGGTAACATTGTAATATATTGTAAACGAAAATTCAACTTTCACTATCTCCCGGTATTTTGGAAAAAAACTTCTTATTTCCATAATCGGGATACTCGTATTTAATACTTGGAGCCATTGTAATGTAACAGACCTAAACAAGAATTCTCTACCTAAATTCAAAGTACGATGAAAGAGTAACGGAACGGAGAAAAATTCTCTCCGGCACCGGGATTTGAACCCGGGTTTTCAGCTCTACGTGCTGATGCTTTATCCACTAAGCCACACCGGATTCAACCCCGACGTCGGACAGAATTGTCTCTGATTGAGTTCCTACTCTTGGGTTCCCTCTAGTGGCCGCCCTCTGCACTACGTCATAGATGTCTATGAACATAGGACCGAAGTCCACACATGTGCTGAGGTGCACTCGTTATGAGTGACTAGTTGGCCGGGATCCGACGGAATAAGCGCCGTCTTAAATCACTTCGTGATTTACGCATATCATATATTATTTCAATGTACCGTAGTACATATGATATTTCCATGCAGATATTCTGCGTCATCATACGATGAAAGAGTAATGGAACGGAGAAAAATTCTCCCCGGCGCCGGAGAGAATTTTTCTCCGTTCCGTTACTCTTTCATCGTATGATGACGCAGAATATATGCATGGAAATATCATATGTACTTCGGTACGTTGAAATAATATAAATTCAAAGTGTTTTCCTTAAAATGTATTTCCAGGACTGCCAACTTAAACCTAGAGGCTGCATGTTAATTCTCAATTTCCTGGAGTTTAAATTAAGAGGCAGAATGTTGGTAAGAAACGATGTTAGCGCTCTCAGTAGGGGCTGCTTCGGGTTAAAAGATTGGATTGAACCCCTCTCTCCTGTTATAGCCATCTGCCACCCAGCGCACCTGATCTATGATCTAACTCCTAAACAAGAATTCCAATGGATTGCATGATGGCTAGGAAGCGTGGTGGGATATGCAGCATTCTCCAGTATCACAGGAAGCTGGTGATAACAGAGTTGTCCACACACGTGGCTGTTATGGGAGTTAAAGGTGCCTTCCTTTATAAATGTAGACTACAGTGTCTTTCTTTATTCCCTAATGTATGGTGCATTTATATAAGATGATACACATTCCTCACAGTTATTGTAGTCTGCACTTCCTCGGTACACTGTTCTCCAACTGAGGTGGGGTAGTGGCAATGCCCATCTCTGGCCTCTTAAATGCATTGTAAACAGATGGTGACGTGCATAGTATTGTTCCACATGACATCTTGATGAGCTCCACGTGCTGAGAACGGGGACACTGTTGTCCACTATAAAGCCTTCACACCAAATGCAGTCAGTCACATTGTAAGGTGGGCGATACATGTTGCTACTGTGTGAGTTTGAATGGTGGACTCATTCCTTGTTAATGCTGAACGAGTCTATGAAATGCATCCCAGAAGTGAACAGCGTAGGGCAGAGAGAGTTATTTCCTTACTTATTAATTAGTATCATGTCCTCAGTACTAATTAACCCATTTACAGTAAAACATATTCTGACCTATTAAGCAGAAGGTGACTACTAGAAAATCATATCTGGACTTCTTTTATTCTTTTGCATAAATAAGACATTTCTGAAATAAACTGTTTGTGTACAACTCACTCGAATATTGAAATCTCTTGATAACAGAATACTTTATCCTACTTGATTGAAATAAATTTTCAAAAAAAGAAAGAAATTCAACAAACTGCTAATCTTTTTATGTTCTTTGTTTTCAGATTTGAGATAATAAGCATAGCTGCAAACAAGGAAAAACAACTAAAAGAGAACTTGGAAATAATGTTATCATATTGGGAAGATATATTTTTCACTGTCAACAAATGGAAGTAAGTATGGCTATGAATTGGCGGTTGGTTGGTTGGTTGGTTGGTTGGTTGGTTGGTTGGTTGGTTGGTTGCTTGGTGTCTAATATTGACTAGAAATGATGGTGGCATTTGCTCACTTACAATCCAATATTTAGCAGGAACACTGAGAAATTGGGAAAAAGTTCGACAGCAGAAAATATGATTTTGAGGAATATCTTTATAAGATTACAAAAAGGACTTGTAGCAAATTGTGTAGAACTCTATTGTGTAGCTGTTTATTCCCTATACGTAACTTCAACGTTGTCGTAGTCTAGTTAATTAATTACATGTATTTCATAATATGCAACTCCCTCTCTTCCTAACTCAGTCCAACTCTACCTACTTCAGAGCGTTTCTCCCTAACTCAAACTGTCTCTCCCTCCATCAGTCTGCTCTCCATAGCTCAGTGTGTCCCTCCCTACGTCAATCTCTCTCTCTCCTTACATCAGTTTGTCTCTCCACACACCAGTCTACCTCCGTCTATATCAGTATGGCTTTCCCTACATCAGTCTGTCTTTCTCTTCATCTGTCTGTCTCCCTTCATCTGCCTGTCTCTCCCTAGCTGAGTGTGTCTCCTACATCAGTCTGTCTCTCCCAGTCTGTCTCTCTTCCCTCATCTGTCTCTCTCTGCTTAATTCGGCGAGATCCGAGAACACACTCTTATATCAGCAAACGGCAGTTTGAACCGTGGTAAAACTCTGACTTCACACGCAGAAAACCCGGGTTTGTATCCGCCTTCGTGTAAGTATATATATATATTTGTTTCTTTTTATTTTTTCTCTAGTGGAAACGAATTATACATTTATTAACGTGCACAGGAGTTTGGATTAGTTGAAGAATTAAAGAAAAACGTTCATTAATTTCAGAAAATTCTTCCTAATTATCCTTGAATTAAAACAGATGCTCAGTTCTTGGATCTTCTTCCTTCTCCATAAGGAGTATTGTTCAGTTATTAAATTAGTATTAGTAGTAGTAGTAGTCGTGATGGTGGTGCTGGTGGTGGTGCTGGTGGTGGTGGTGGTGGTGGTGGTGGTGGTGGTGGCAGCAGCAGCAAAAATAATAAAATTTGTAGTATATATTTTAATCATTTTGGAGATTGCCTGCCTAACGAAAGTTCTGATTCCTATTTATTTTAACTTGTATTGTCTTGTGCAGTGCCAACCACATGAAAGCAGAGTCTCCTTACATGTTGACGTGTAGTTTTAATTCAGAATCATTACAGAAGTTAGTAAGATAATTGTTGAAGGAGAAACTATTGTAAATTGCAGGGATACAGATATTCCAATCCTCTCCCAACTGGCCGACATCCAGGCTGTGATGGACGACCACTACGTGAAGACTCTGTCCATGCGTGGCTCTGCATTTGTAAAGCCGTATGAAGGTAATAAGAGGCTGTTCTCATTCCATCCCAATCACTCGCACTCTTACGTAGAATCTAACAATTTTTATATTTCTGTTCTCACTTCATGGGGCTGTTGCTCCAACAGTGCCTTCTTCCACATCTCTGTTTTTATTGTTGCAGTATTTTACTACAAGTCTATTGGCAACATTATTACTGGAGTGCAGCACCAAGTTGGATGTTATTTATTGTTTGCATCTGCCACGTCTTTTAATAACAATCTTTGTGTTTTTTTCGACTTCTTTATCCTTTATGTTGAAAATAAGAATAATCGTTTAAAATGCAGTTTTATTCTCTATGTCTCAAGCATTTCATTTTAAATTGTGTTATTTTTCCTTTCTCATAAAAAATACAAGCATTATTTCTTGTCAGATGAACAACTGTTGATGTGGTTCAACGAAGATTTAAATAAGCTTTGTCACATAGAAAGTCTGGACTCTAATTCAGATAGAAATTTGCAGAATTGTATATAAAACAGGTCTTTTTATTGTCAAATACAAATATAACTGTTTTGTATGTACTCGGAACAGTAAAATAAGATACGAAAGAATGTCTTGAATTCTGAAATTATTATTTGTTTGTGAGAAAAGTGTTCCCATGGAGTACAAGAATATTTCAAACACAGATTTTAGTTTTGTGTGTTTTGTTTATAAAACAGTTCTACTTGCGATGATATCATGAGTTTTGCATGTACATGATTGAAAACATGAATACAATCTTTGAGAGTGGAATATAGACTAAAAAACGGAAAAATCAAGTTTGTCCGATAGAATCTAATGCTGAAGCTATCGAGTGAAAACAATAGGCACGAGAGGTTCCAGGTTAATCATAATACATGTTACAAATATTGGAAGATTAAGTACGTAACTTTATGTTTACTGCAGGTAGTATCATCAAGGTTTAATAGTGAACATCATTAGACATTTCTGAACGGAGTAGAGTTCTTGACATGGCACTGTGGAGTGTGCTGTTACATATATATTTGGTTGATGTCTGCAATGTATCTAACTGTATGAATTTTTAACTGCAGCTGAAGTGCTTTCTTGGTACGAAAAGTTGACCAGAATGATGAAGACAGTTGAGGAATGGGGGGAAGTGCAGGCCCAGTGGCTCTACCTGCTGCCGATATTCTCGTCAGAGGACATTGTAAACCAAATGCCAACACAGGGAAAATTGTTTCAGGTAATGTGTTCATTTATAATTATGATTTTGTTGTAGTGACTTCCTTAATTAATTATATAGAGTTCTGCAATATTACAAGCGTTTAGGGTACGTCATAACATTCCAATCATAGGCCCTAGTCTATCTTCACTAGGACAATAACGTCTAGCAATAGTTGTGTGTTGCAGGAAGTGGATAAGGTGTACAGAGGATTAATGAACGCTGTGCTGAAGAACCCCAAAGTGATAGTGACCTCAAGTGCCTCAGGGGTGTATGAGTCCCTTCTCCATTGCGTGGAAAACCTAGAAATGATCAATGATGGGGTAGCAGCTTATCTAGAGACAAAGAGACTTTACTTTCCCAGGTATGTCCCTTCTAGATGCTCCATAAATTATTATTATTTACTATTGCAACTGCATTGTCGGCCATGTTTTGTCTTCATCATCAAGTTACGAAACCTGTTAAATCCTCAATACCTAAAACAGTTTTGCAAATCGAACCCTTTATGTTTATTATTATGCAAGAAAAGAAAACGCACGTGACAAATGACTAAGTTTTACTCAAATCAGTGCACTTTGAAAACGAGTAGACATCTTGTTATGCTCCTGGTTATGTGATGCAGCTGAAACATCAACAGAGTCCAGATTGTCATGGCATTAGTCACATCGCATAATGATAACCTAACCTAATGATGTACCTTCATATTTTGTAGATTCTTCTTCCTATCTAATGATGAAATGTTAGAAATTTTATCTGAAACCAAGGATCCTTTGAGAGTACAGCCACATCTGAAGAAGTGTTTTGAAGGAATTGCGAAGCTGGGATTTGATGCAGATCTCAACATATACTCCATGTTCAGTGGCGAAGGTGAAGAAATTAGTATGGTGGAGAATATATCAACAGTTGAAGCTCGGGGAAGCGTTGAGATATGGCTTGTGCAGGTAATGTTCATTTCCTTGTCAGTTTGATTTAATGGCATAACAGTTACCTGATCACAGTGTTTTATCTGCCATTTCTGTTTCGTTACGTTAAGAAGTACAGTGTTCCAGGTAGAGCCCGATCGCAAACTCGTGGCACCTGCGTGAAAGACGAATTGGCATCCACTTACATGCATTTGCTCGAGTCTTTCTGGGGGAGGGGGGTCACACACAGAACCCATTCCATTCGCAGCACAACTCTGGTCATCTTATATGACGTTAGAGTGGAGTGCCTGTCCCGAGGAAAGCAAGCAGTGGGACTTGTCTGTCTATCTGTGTGCTGGCATATGAGTAGAGGCTGTATAGTCCTTCAATTGAATTAGAACTTCTGTTCCAGAGTTGCTGTTAAATAATATTATACAGTGTGTTTCAGAATTCAACTAAAGAAATTTATCTGGTTACAGAGGGGTTGTAGGCAAGCAACTTGATATAACTCTGGGTCTCCGACGGAAAATATGTGAGTTGTCAGTTGTTAAAGTTGTTTACATTTGATACTCGTATTCCAGTATTAAAACGAAGTACAGGTGTGGAATGGTATGTGATGGTTTCGGATCTTATTAGGAATTGCACGAAGCCCAACTGTTAAGAGTTTTGCTCATTTATAAGATAATATTTTGTTGTTGTATTAGCATTCTTTTTCTGGTATCATAAACTTTATGTTTACCTTGTAAACCAATAGAAGAATTAGTAGTTGAGTTATTGGGGTCTAGTCAAAACTGCAGACTTGCGATAGCTATCATATTTATTCTGATGTGTATTGTTGTTACGAAGACAGGTCTGAACCTCACAAGTGATACCAACAAGGCACCACTTATGAGGAAACTAGGCCAGGAGATAATGGGGTAGGCTGGCCAGTTCCTTTCCCCCTCCATTGCATACATCACCGACTAGCTACATATTACATTAATCAAACTTCAGATGTATACAAACAATTGTTCTTCCTCTGACACATATCGTCAAGTGAGATGTACTGCCTGATAATAGATGTAGGCTACATATCAGCCAGAACCTCAAACGGAGGTTAATATATTTGTATATATGATGTTATATACATAAAGTTATATATATAGAGTTCAAAAAGTATGGAATGTTACTCATAACTTCTTAAATTTGGAGTTAAACCATACAATATGATAAGTGTTCGAAAAAAGTTATTCATTCATACAGGTTGTGACAGTAAATTTTATTTTTTTAAGGACACTCTATATTAAAATTTACATATTCAGAATTTCTATTAAATTTTATGTTTGAATGTGTAGAAATTTTACCCATTCACTCGTTTCATGTTGTTTAACTAGTCATTAAACTTGTTTCACGGACTTCAAACTTGAGACAAATCAGTATTTAAAATCATGTTGAGTAGGCTATGAATATGTAAATTTTAATATAGGGTCTCATTAAAAAAAAAGTGTACTATCACATCCTGTATGCCTTAATAACTACTTTTTTTCGAACACTGTTATTATATCGTATGGTTTATCTCCTACATCTTTTGTATAAAACATTTTTTAATTAAATAAAAATTGAAGAAGTTATGAGTAATATTCCGTATTTTTTAACACTGTGTGTGTGTGTGTGTGTGTGTGTGTGTGTGTGTGCGCGCGTGCGTGCGTGTCAAAAAAAAAATGTATACACACTTTAACAGGAGATATCTATTTAATATATTTCAAACTTGGACCGAAAAACAACAATAATTTGTAGTATGATATGTCCTGTAAACAGATTACGGTCACATACATTATGCTAGCATTGCTGTGCGACAGGTCAGTCAACAACCACAACAAAATGGAGTTTGAACAGCAGAGAGCAATTTTGAAGTGGTATTGGAGAACCGAGAATGTTGAGGTTCAGCGGCAATGGAGACATGAGTACAGAACAGAACCATGCACGCATTGGTGACAAATTTGAAACTCATGGTACCGTATGCGATGTTTACAAGGGCAGATCTGGGAGACCTCGCACATCATCTAGGAGTCTAATTGGACCATTCTTTTTTTGATGGAACAGTAACTGGCCAAGTGTACCTGAACATGTTACGCACATCCGTCTCACCTGCCATTCGTACACTATATGGAAATGAGGAATTTTACTTCCAACAGGATGGTGCACCACCGAGATGTACGTGCGTACCTTGATGATAGGACGAAGAGGTCCGATTGAGTTTCTTCCACTTTCTCCAGATCTAACTCCGTTGGACTTTTACCTATGGGGGACTCTTAAGAATGTTGTATACCGTAGAAAACCAGCTACACTGGCAGCACTTGGGAAGAAATTGAAACGGCATGTGCTGCATTCGCTGAGGACACTTTCGCAAACGTTGCTCTAACAGTAGTTCAGCATACTCAGAAGTGTGTCGACGCCCCTGGTGGGCACTTTGAGCAACTGTTGCAACTGTAAAAGTCTAAGATGATTAGTGCGCATCATTTTCTGTTTGTGTGAATTCAGCTTTATGTTAACATAGTTTTTTCTTCACTTGAAGTGTGTATACATATGTAATAATATATGTATAATATTAATATATCAATTTGTACATCGTATTTTGATATACCCTATATATATATATATATTATTTATATATTTATATATATCAAAATACTTTACTTCAGGCATGGGTTCCTTACACCAAAAGGAGGAAAAAAGTTGATATGAACGTATGTCCCATAATCCTTTGTTTCCCCGTTAGGAACTGTTCAACACATTGGTACACTCATAATGTGCCAACACACAAAACTCATAGCCAATGCTCGAAATGTCCTCCTCTTGCTTCTAGACATGCATGCACTCGTCGAATAATGGACTGTCGCACCCTTTCAAATACTCCGGGATGATGTCGAATGGTTTCGCAGGCTTCCATGACACGTCGATGAAGAGTTTCTTGATCCGGGATGTCTGCTCCATAAACCAATTGTTTAAGGTGCCCCCAAAGATAAAAATCCAAAGGATTGAAGTCGGAAGGACGTGCTGGCCATTGAACTGGTCCTCCTCTGCCTATCCATCTGTCATGGTAGACACCAGTCAGTGTATCTCGAACAAGGCGACTAAAATGTGCTGGAGCCCCATCATGCATGAACCACATGTTTTGTCTTATGTTCAGAGGCACATCTTCGTGCAGTAATTCTGGAAGAGTGTTTTGGATAAAGTCCCAGTAGATAGCACCTGTAAGATGTGCTGGTAGAACGTATGGACCTACCAGACAGTCACCTACAATTCCAGCCCACACATTAATCCTAAATTGTTGCTGATGTCTAGCCTGAAATACAGCACGAGGATTACGATCTGCCCATACGTGTTCATTGTGGAAATTGGTAATTCCATCTCTCCCAAATGTTGCCTCGTCTGTAAACAAAACTGATGAGACAAACAATGGATTGGCTATTTGTGCTAGAAACCATCGGCAAAAGTTCTCCCATGGTGGATAATCGGCAGGCGAAAGGCCCTGCACACGTTGCGGATACAAGAGCTGCTCGTGAAGTACCCTCCATGCTGTACTGTGTGATGTACCAGTTGGCACAGCCAATTGTCTTGTACCGATACCTGGATCGTCTTCGGCACAGTGTAAAATGTCTTCTTTGAGGTTCGGTGTATGAACAACTCTTGGTCTTCCTCGATCACCAGTCTGTGGTGCAACGCAGGACACACAGCCACAAAGGTTTGATTATTCGGTTGTCTTCGGTCTGGAAACGCCATCTGATACAGCCGTACAGCCTCGCGTCCATTACCATTCGCGCGACCATACATAAAAATGATGTCAGCCTGCTCACGAAATGAATATTGTCCTGCATGGTTGAACGAAACACGTTAACTCACTACACGTTCACAATTGCAACGTTGAAGACAGACTAATGACAAATGACACATGTAAACAAGTCTCCATGGCAACACTTCGCCATCTGCAGTCCATTTCTGATACAACGAGTCACAGCCTTCTATGAATAAGTGCATAAAGAAATGAAGTTTTGAGGTTGGACCTCGAAGGCCATTAAACGCAAACTTTTAGTAATAAATGAATAACGGGGAAACAAAGGATTATGGGACATATGTTCATATGAACTTTTTTCCTTCTTTTGGTGTAAGGAACCCATGCCTGAAGTTTGTACAAGTATTTTTGATACACCCTGTATATATAATGTAAACAATTTGGGATGTGAATTATGAAGTCATTCTGCCATTGTTCGAAAACTGACCTATGTTCATATGAACATTTTTCATTCAAAATGGCCTAAGATATTGTATCCTAAATTTTTTACCTTTCCTCGTGAATCACTCTGTTTTTATATATGTATATATATTCCAATTACAATGTTCACATATAAAACTATATTAATTAATTAATTAATTATTATTTATGCTTACTAGGTTGAAGAAAAAATGATTTTGTCTGTAAAAAATGAAATTTGGAAGAGCTTTCTTGCGTATCCACAAACTGCTCGTCCAAAATGGGTTTTGGAATGGCCTGGACAGGTTGTCCTTTGCGTCAGTATGATATATTGGACTGCAGAAGTGCACGACGTTCTCAAGCAAGGGGACCTCCTGGCTTTGAAAAGTTATCATAATGGACTACAGGTAGGTACCTTGTGGTGCTCGCAAGTAGTGGAGAATTCAAAATGTGAAACATTTCTAACCACTCCCAGAATTCTTACACCTTGTTATTTTGCATTTGCTTGACTGCAACTGGTTGTCAGTGATTTGAAACATTGTTGATGTTACAGCTCATTGCCGTCGGAGGTATAGAGTAGTTGGGTTATGTAACTGATGTTCAGGAAATGTGTAAGAAATTAACTTTGATGAGCTTATCTTCACCCATTTATGTACCGAGGATATATCTATTGTTAAAACTTTAAATTCACATACTGTAGCAGTGCCTGTGTGCTTGGTATCTTGGGGTCAACTATCCTCTTACATAGGCTGGAGATGCTAAGTCTTGAACCTACGTGGGTAATGCATGTCATTGTGTTTCACACGAAATGTTAATTTTTCCACGTAGCTTTGTAGGTAGAATAAACCTGATTTGATTCTCCCTAATGCAATGCTTCCCACTTAAGTCAGCATAAGTTTTCTGGCAGAGGGTGCTGACTTGTGCATTGTAATGCAGAACCCTGGTTTCATCCCTCTTCAGCATGGTGATGTGTTGCAATTGAGGAGCGTTTTTTTTTCATAAGTCTCTAAATGCCAAAATTTTCTAATTAATTTTTTTCGGTGGTTACATGTCAACATTTCTTTCATGCATATCCCTGTGAAATCACTTTTAGCAGAAGTTGGTCATTGCAGCAATTACAAGGCAATGAAAACTGATCTTTTGCAGAACTCAATATCTGCTCTTGATCGTTTAAAGCAAAAGTCGATAAACACCAACTACACTATAAGCACAATAGAATACGCAACATATGGCGACTAGATAGCATTTTACATTTAGATGAACAGTGTAAACTATACGTCGGTAGAAGAGTAAGTTGCTAGCTACTTACAGTGCAGGAAGCCAGCAAAGATCCTCATGGGCAGAGACTACAAAGGAACAAGTGAATTGTACTACGAGAATGAAACCGAGTAATGAAAATAGTTCTCATATTTTAAGGATGAATTGATTTGTGTCATTGCTTTTCACGCCCTCTAGAATTACAGCCCAACAAATGATGACTTAAGGGGGTAGGTATACCATTGACCTGCAAAAATTTAGTGAATTTATTTATTTATTTTTTTATATCTCAGCTACTATAAAAGCTAAATAAACACATCTTCTCATGCTTAATATATATACATTACACTTTATAAAATACTATTCAGAATATTTAAATAACTAGTAATTACCTGTAAAAATAATATCAAATTTGCATATGTTTTTTACAACTGTAAAGCATTTACATAAAATCGACAATAAACTTAATTAAATATCTGTATGTTTCTTTTACTGGAATGTAATGTTCTTCCTTAAAAGCCATTTGTAAGTGTCAGATAAACTTAATTAAATATCTGTATGTTTCTTTTATGGAATAATTTCTTCAAACTGTCAAAATAAATAAATAAAATAAATAAAGAAATACCAATCTATATCACAGACACACTCATTGCTAAAACTCCAGTTGTGAATGAAATTCCTCCATGGAAATGGGTGATTCCACAACATAGCATACAAATTCCAGGAAATCATTCCAAAAGTGATTCTCCATACATTCCTAAGTTAGATGCCATGGCACTACTCTGCAGCACATATAAGAATCACCTTCAAATATACAGATGGATCTCTAAATCCTGATGATGGGACATCAGGAGCAGGGTATTATATTCCAAAATATCAAGAAAGTTCCTTCATACCATGTTCATCCTCCTCCAGTCTTGACACTGAATTGCTAGCTATTGATGCTGCTCTTCAGTGTGTTACTCAAATTTCTGAAAAATCTATTTGCATACTTACCGACTCCAAGGGGACTAGATTTAATATAATCAAATATGTACCAAACCTGTACGCACATAGAATTATTCCAATTCAAAAACAACTAAGTAAAGTAAAAAAACTCCAAAGGAAATAACATTTCAATGGATACCTAGTCATTGTGGTATACCTGGAAATGAAAAGTCGATAACATTTCAAAACAGGTAGCAAAACTGCAACCAAGACCTCTTCAAGTGATATCTCTATGCAATGCCTTTGCTTCTCATTATTTTACAAACCTATGGATGAACAATTGGCTCTCTTCTGAAAAAGTAAAAATTTTACAGTCCATACAAAAGAAACCAAATGACCTGGAAATGTACAAACACATGCCCAGACATGTTCAAACATTTTTAAGAAGAGCCAGAACAGGTCACATTGTCACTCAATTGTACCTACACCGATTTCACATTTCTGATAATCCTACTTGTCTGTGGTGTAATAACCTGGAACACATTCTTCTATACTGTCCATCCATAAACCACAAAAGAAGTAAATTAAAATCATCAGTACCAGTTGCAGAAGACACAGCCCTGCAGTATATATTGACTACACCCCAACTCTGGCTACTAGCAACAGGCATCTATAAGAAGAAAGTTAACCCTTATGAAAGTTGCCAGATTTGACAAAATTACATATATTTGGAAAGGTAAAATGATATGCATTTGAAACGATGAAATCGAACAAAATAACTCAAAAGACTCATGAAAAACAAGTGGACTTTAGTGGACTTTATGTTGTCAGCTGGATACATTAAGAAGATGTTGTTGTCTTCCAAGCTGGGCTTTGGTAGCAAAGCCATTAGCGCTCTTGCTCTCTGTGGTGATCCAATAGGTAGAACTTCACAGGTTTGCAGATGTTCTGCAGTCATTTCTTCTTCTTTACAGTAAGAAGCTTGATTGATTGATTTTAATGGAATGTTTGAAAGACCTCGTCAACACATAGTCTAGAATCTTTTGCCTAGTCCTTCATGAAATATTTTTTTTTTCTTAATAAAAAATTTTAGAAAATTTAATATTGAAAGTAACAGTTAAGAAAAAAAAAAAAAATTATTCCTTGAAGGAATAAGTAAACGATTCTAGACTGTGTTGTTGATGTACGTTTTTAAAACATTCCAGTAAAAAATCATGTAGATATTTAATTAATTGTATATTTTATTATGTAAATGCTTTACGGTTGTAAAAGAATTATACAAATTTGATATTATGTTTGTAGGTAAATATTAGCTATTTTAATATTCTGAATAAAGTGTAAGCATGAAAAGTTGTAAGGCAATGAAAACTGATCTTTTGCAGAACTCGGTATCTGCTCTCGATCATTCAAAGCAAAAGTCGATAAATGTCAACTACATTATAGCAGAATAGAATACACAACATATGGCCATTCCAATTCGCCTAATATTCATGGTAGAAAGCATGATGTCCCTATACCAAACCTCACAAAACATTTTTTTGCCAGCCCCTGGATATTACAATACTCCAGCAGATAGGAAGTGTTAATTACATCGAAAATGTATTAAATGAATTTCAAATCAAATTGAAATTTACTCTATTAAATTGCTACTGCAGTTGAAAAATATTGACCCTCGTATGGCTGCTAAAGGCCAGAGGAAGACAATGTGAGCTGCAATGGTGACATACTACACGTTTTAAATTTAACATTTTTGGAGAATATTCACTTTTTTGAAAGAATTATTCAGTATTCTTCAAAGTTGTTGTTAACTAGTGCTGAGTTCTTGGAAATAAGGCCATTAACTCGCTTGGTTTCCAATATTTCTCACACACACAGTGGGTTTAGAGGATATCGCTGAAGATGATCTGATCCATTTTTTCCTGAAGACTGCAGAATGGACAAAATGGTGAAGAAATAATTCCAATTTTGTTCAAGTGTTTTGACAAACAGTCATGTTCCATGGGTTGTCGAAAGGATAGAACTGTGCTTTTCTTGGATACCCAAGAATTATATTTCCATCTTTTATTACTTGAAATTTAGTGGAATTAGTATGATATTATATTTTGAGTTCATTGGAAATGATGAAGTTGCCACGAGGTCCTGTCACAAACTTCCCTTCTTAACAAGATGGCCAGCAGATAAGCCACTTGTGCTGATTCGCTTTATCAGGTGGTGTATAATTTTCAAACCATGTTATTAAAGTGACGGATTAGTGTTATAGCTGCTTTAGAATCACTGAATATAACAGCTTGTTGAAAGTAAGAAATGTGGTACAGGAGATTTTGAAGTGTCGAATAGATGACTTCAAATTCTCTGTTAAAATTTGTAGTTCCATGACGTAAGGATTTATAAAACGAGAAAAGTGGACATGTAGCACGAGCACCTGCTCCATTTTGGTTGGGTAGTAGAGATCCATCAGTGAAAATATGAAGCTTTTGTTTGTTGGGGAATCTACTGTGAATAGTTTCCAATGCTGCCAATTTTAGGAATTTTTTGAGTGACACTTTTCTTGGTTTCTTGAAGCAAGTTCAAGTAATATTCAATTTCAATTGTTTGTGCAGGGTTAGTTTTATGAATTACATTTACTATATTTGTTGGGAGATACATCTTTTTCGTACTTCAGAGGCAAAGCTTTCCTGAGAATGGAAGATAACTGTGACGTTTCTTAGCTCTGTATTGCTAAGTGGAAGTGTGATCAATTTTTCGCATTGAATAATAGCAGACTGATGAACTATTCGTTGCATTGCAGTAGATCTGACAGCTCCTGTAATTAATCGGAGACTTTCATATTTTTAAGATTTGCTATTATTAAAACTTCACCACAGTTCGTAATTACTGGACATTATTTAAGTAGCGGTGAGAGTTTTTATTGAACAGCCCCATATCAATCCTGACAAATGTTTTATAAGTGATAAACACCTTTTAGCTTTTCGTCTTATAATTATATTCCATATGTTTATTTGAAGTAAGCTTAGTATCAAATACCACCCCAAACTGAATCTGTAATTGATTATAGTTTTCCAATCAAACGGTTCTCCATTTGCAATGTCTTTTTTCTTAATGAAAAAAATTATAGATTTGGTAATGATAACTATTATTAAATTTTCTACAGAACAGTTACGAATTTTTTAAGGAATTTTCCATGGCTTAAAGGTATAACCATTGTACATACAGTTGGAATTAAATGAATAAGACTTGTTTTAAGCAGTAATTGCGAGGGCTCGTAGCCAGGATTTTATTGTGCTCACTCTCCTGCTCTGTGAACAATGTTGTATAGAGCACACTGCACTGATAACAGTGACATTTGAATAAACAAGTCCGAGGTCCGACATCGGATGTTACCCAGCGCGTTTGCTTCAGTTGGTTGAGGGGGAAAACCCCGACAAGATAAGTTGCCCAAACTGGATTTGAACCCAGGGCCGCTTGTTTTACAGTCAGATGCGCTAACGATTAAATACTGAGATAGTAGATTTAACATTTTACTGCACTTTTAATGTTGAGATTTAGCTTTTTGCAGCATTTTGGGATGAAATTTCCAGCTCATCATAATGAGTTTGCTTTTGCTGTACTCAGAATATGCAGTCCTTTTTATTGCGCACCATAGATATTAAGTTACAGTGGAAATTCCCATCTCTGCCCTGTTACAACTGCAGGCACAGCTGAACGAGGTTGTGGTGCTGGTGCGTGGGAAGCTGTTGAAGGGTGCTCGCATCACCCTGGGTGCCCTGGTGGTGCTGGACGTTCACGCCCGCGATGTGGTGGAGGAGTTGATCTCCAACAAAGTGTTTTCTGAGCAGGACTTCAAGTGGCTGGCGCAGTTGAGGTATGAGTGACGTCATGTAGCAATACTAGGAAGGGGGCAATTTGAATCACAATAAAGAATTATAAATTTTCGGTGTTAAAACCCAGGAAGTAATGTCGTCACTGGGTCCAAACTACAGACTGTAATTTCGCGGAAGTGGAGCATTTCGTGTACATATTTTTGGACTTGTCCTGTAATTTTTATAGCTATAATGATGAATTATATATTTTCGGGGCTCGAACTCGGCCTTAATTGGTTCCTATGTTGGCGGTTCCATAGATGAACCGTTCCTCCTACAAATACAATCTTTGTAATAAGACAGCATTATTTTACATCTTTGCACGTCTTGTACTCTCTGCTCGACCTGCATTGGGTTTTTATCGAGAGGAAGATTTGCATAAGTAACAATTTTCGTTACAGTGGAGACAGATGAGTTAAGGTTGGTAGTGCAAAAAGCGCAAGAAGTATGTTGGCTCTCCTTCAGATGTTAAAGCATAGGGGGACAAATACTGCAGTTGAGCCGAAACAATATTTACATCATCCTGAGGCTTACCTGAAACTAACTTTTTTTTAGGTGCTCTCAGTGTTTGAACACTTTCCAAAACAAGGTTGGCATTTAAATGCTCAAAAATGAAAAAAATGACCTTGCAGGTATATAAATAGACCTTTCTTGATTTCATTAAAGCAAAAGAGAAAAATCGATTTTTTCAACTTAAATTAGTTCCAGATGCCCTTTATGATTCCGCTTAAAACTGAGGCAGCAGAGGAGGTTGACATCAAGTGGCTCATGCCCACGTGCATCAACGTCGGTTAGTGTAACCATCGGTTAAAATTGTGACCTAATCCCCGATTAAGCATTTTTACGGTGGATGCGACCTCGGTTACAACTTAAATAGGAAGTTAACCACATTTATTGCTGAAAGAGCCTTAAAGGAAAACATTAGTAGAGCAAGTAAAGCAAAATGGCAGCCATAACCACAGGTGATTATTTCGAAGACGATTATTATTGTGCCTGAATTACTTGGATAGAGCATGAGCGTGAAGATTCTTTAGTGGAAAGAGAGAATTACTTCATAGTGAGGATAATTTCAGTTGTTTACAAATGGATCAATTGAAATAACACAAGAACAATCATATTTCTCTATTTTATTTCTTTCAGAACTATTATTTTCTGTATTTTAAGAGGTAAATACCATTATCTCTTTCTCTATGTCACTGGCTGAACAAAGAGAGGTTATGGATGGATCTTAGGATAATGCACAATTCCCTGGTGTAGTCCAAGATCGTACACACATTCCTACCAATTTTCTGCATCCTTTTCTTTATGGATATTCCATCTTTTTTTATATAATAGGCCTACATTTAAATCTAGTAATTAAGTCTATCGATACTTCAAAAATCGGGATATAATCATTTTTGATTCAATTTTCCATTTTGTACGATTTTAACCTAAAAGTACTGAAAAACAAAGAAATGGAACTCACAAATATAACAGCGCCCAAAGGCAAAATGCAACCGAAAATGTAGGATACGTTCATTTCGATGTAGAACCACGTTTTTAGACTATTATCTTTGAAGGATGCTTTCCTTTAGTTTTTGTAGAACAATGTACCATCATAGACTTTACTCTGTTAAATGAGGTGTCAGCTCCAAAGTAATTGGTGATTATGAATGGTGCACATAAATTACATTTTAACCACGGCTACTGTTTAACCATCGTTTCGTAATCTATGATTACTGCGTTTTTAATCAATGTTGATGCACTTCGCCATCAATGTCTTTAGCATATCATAAGATTGTGCTCGAAGCAATAAGAAGCACATTTATTGCTGAAAGCCTTAAAACAAAGGACAGATTACGGATTAAAAAAGCATGCCTGAATTTGTACATAAAGTAGTGTAAGTGAGTAAGTGTTACTTCATAGTTGTTTAATGCTTAGGCCTACTTATATTTTATTTCCTTCAGAACATAAATATGGGTAAAATTTCATACCCCCAGTACAACAATAACCTTGGCATAACGATACAATTTTCCTAGTCCCCAGAAAATTGCTCACTCTCCGAACAAATATCCTTGCAGATACTACTGGACGGGTGATACTCAAGTCCGCATAGTGAATGCCACAGTCAACTACGCTTACGAGTATCTGGGCAACACTCCACGGCTGGTTATCACTCCTCTGACCGATCGCTGCTACCGTACGCTGATTGGAGCGTACCATCTGCATCTGAATGGAGCCCCCGAGGGCCCTGCCGGCACAGGCAAGACGGAAACTACCAAAGACCTGGCCAAGGCCATCGCTGTGCAATGCGTGGTGTTCAACTGCTCGGACGGCCTGGACTACAAAGCCATGGGCAAGGTATGCTGTGCCAGCCTTTCAATATGGTGGGGTAAGAGGGATGGTATTTCGATGCTTTTGAGTTTATATGATGGAGGCAAATTTGTGAGTCTGTAGAAAAAGAGAAAATTAAATGGGACAAGGAGAAGAAAAGAAGAATAATTTTGTACAATTAGAAGATGAACGCTTTGTAAATTTGTGCCAGTAACAGAGGTGCCAACCTTTCAATATGGTGGGATAAGAGGGATGGAGGCAAGTTGAAATGCTGGGACACACGAGTGGAAGAATTAGTTTGTGTGCAGCAGACAAGTACAAACAGGCATAAGCATAAATAAAATGCTTGTCTTAAGGAAGAGGTTTCAAACTTTTTCATTTTAAACATACTCTCAAAACCATAGAACATAAATAATTAAATAAGTTTAAGACCTGTTGTGTTCTTATTATTAACCTAAACGTAATCCTGTAATAATATCTATAAAAACGCCCTATTATTCTCTTCTTATTGCGAATTACTGAAAAGCAAAAACGTCTCCTGGGAGTGATACCTCCAACACTGCCTCAAAGAAATTTTAATTGTTGCACTATACCGAATCTGTTGGTAATGGAAGATATTTTTGAATCTGCAACAAAAGCAGTGTTGATTGGGTGGAATTTACTGTCTCTCCTTTTTTTTTTTTTTTTTTTTTAATAACTTTTAATAAAAATCTTTCCTAAATGTCTAATGGGGCAAGTATTATTTCCATGGGGAACTGTTCTGAATTGATTTAATCTCAGACTGTAACTCCCACATGTCCTCGTCGAATGTTCTGCACTTCCAAATTGCACTTTCATCACCCCAAGCATCACGCACACAGGTGGATTTAGTTCAACGCCAGACAATGGATGGTTCGTGCACCACACTTTGATAACCGGCACCTTTTTGCTGTATGCAATGTAAACATCACTTCACAATGCAAAACAAATACGTATTGTAACATCAGTTTAAACTATGACTCACAGTACAGTACTTAGAAACAAACCAGCTGCAGTTATTTTCTTTGCAGTTCTTGTGCCTAAGCCAAGAAATCCGACCATTTCAGGGACAGGTACATGTTGCACACATCACACCGTTGTTGTGTTCTTGACATTTAACTGCAATTACTATGTACTATGGATGAAAATTAACTATTACCTCATTTTACTTCTGGGTATTGCCTCTAATATCTCCATAACTAATCAGTAATCATCATACCAGATGGTTTCTATCTCGAATTTCATCGCCACAATATCCTGTATCACGCTACAGTCTTCAAAGATGGCATTTAGTGTAATTATTACACATTACTTTTGCGAACAAGGAGAAAATGCTGTGTGGCATGTCTTGCAACCAGCAGCATACTTGTCCACTTTCATTTCTAAAGTTCGCAATATTGGCCCAGTTTCAGTTACAGTGTAGGAAAGCTGTAACTTCCACTGAAAGACGTCATGTTTAACTTTCATTAACCAAATTTGGGAATCTTGAATAAAATATTCAGCTGATGATATGAAACATCTTTGAAATGCTTGCAACTTTTGCATGCTTAAGAAATTCATCCACAACTTCAAATCTCTTCAAAAATTCCATAATAGTTAGTACCTCTGCAATAATAAACACAGACCCACTGAACTTGTACAACTTTATTAAATATTGTGAAATTTCTTCTTTATTCTGCATAATAAATTACAATTTTGTTTGCACTTCTGATCCTGAGGGCATATTCATAGAGATCCTTTACAAATTACAACATCCTATGAATTATTTGAATATACAGGGTGGAAGTTATATAACTATGCAGATTGATAGGATACATTAAATTATGCATTTTGTAATTATTAAGTGCGTGATTAATTAGGCTCGCCAACAGCATGTCGGTTCACCTACCAGTACATGCACACTCGCTCCTAATAGCTGAACTCCATCTCTTGGTCATCCCAGTAGGGTTGCAAGAAATAATATGTGTTAACCGTTTTATTTAATTTGCAAGAAATCCAACTATTTTATTAAAAAACTGTAAAAGTATAAGCCATTCCTTATCAGCTTCTCTAAAAATCAGAATCCTACAGACAGTAATTTTTTTCTGAGAAAATTTATTCGGGACTAATATGGTATTAGAATTTTTTGTTCTACGCCATTCAAGAAATAAACTGTTAAAATCTGCACAATTGTATTACTTCCACTCTGTATAAGTGACTTCGTATTTCTGTATTTACAAAATTATTCCAAAGCAATATCTTTCAAAGACTGTAAATACTTTTACTCCCATATTAAGTTCAAGGAACTGAATATCTCAACTGCGTTGAAGTTCATAGTCCTAGACTACTTTCCTTCTAAGTTGTTTATTGCCAGAAGGGAAATGTCTTCCTTCTTATGAATTACGATTTCTTTCATCCATGTAACATCTGTTATTGCTTCATTGAATATTACTATTTGTTGATAGCGTGCGAAATAAAGCTTCGAGGTTGTTAACATCTGTGTTTTTCTTGTACTAGTTCTTCAAAGGTCTTGCGTCATCAGGGGCGTGGGCTTGTTTCGACGAGTTTAACAGAATTGAGCTGGAAGTGCTGTCCGTCATTGCCCAGCAGATTCTGTGCATAATTCAGGCAGTGCAGGCAGGCGTGAAAACCTTCGTGTTCGAGGGCACCGAGCTCAGACTCAACCCTCTGTGCTACGTGTGCATCACTATGAACCCCGGCTACGCTGGACGCTCAGAGCTCCCTGACAACCTCAAAGTAAGTAACACACAAACTTGTTCCACACTATGAACATTTTAATACAATCTGAACTTCTCATTTTTCATCACTCTTTCACACAAGTAAAGTCGATGCAGTGAGAGAAAGTGCCTAGCATTTAATACCTGCGCTGAGAGCAGTGTTACCACTCTGTTTGAATCACCCTCAGTAAAACTCTGCTTAGCTTTATTTAATACTTGCTTTCCAGCCAGGTCATAAGTTGGTGATCCACCGATGTTTCGAGGATGTTCATCTTCAAGGTTAACTGATAATTAGGTGGATAACTTGCTCCTTATTTCTAGTGCCAGGGGGAGTAGTCGGCCGAGGAGCTGTGCGCTGATTGTGTCTCTGCGTTACATGTGGTGCCGACTGAGGTGTGAACATGGCCGACATGTTGTTTTGTGTTGTGCTTTGCGGCTGATTGACCACGGGTCTCACGGTAGGCTTGTGTTCTCATGTGTCCTCCTTTGATGATGGCCCATCGTCTGGGCGTTGAGAAATTTAATAGCCAGTGTCCAACTCAGTGCTGCAATACAAGAGAGAACATATTATGATATGAGGAATGGATATAACAGTTTCAGGCATACTTTACCTTGACGAAAGGGAAAACTACAATTCAATGCTGCTTTTAATGCCTCTAAGAAATATATCTTTATACTGATTTGGTAAATCTTGAATGGACGTCAGAATTTTTTACAATTTTTTTTAAAAGGGAGAAACTTTTTGACAACTAAATTTGTTCAATCTCTATTCATAGTGAATGTTGCGAAGAACTGTATCGACATATGACTAATCATCTTTTAATGCCTGACGCTGGTATACTGGGTTACCTTTTATTGAGTTTTTCCAGAATTTGTTGAAATCTCATAAAATACCATTAAAAGTTAATGCTTTTTCTGCAGTTCTTTCAGTATATGGATTTTCTCCAATCAAATTATTTTATAAAATATGGTTAAATTTTCTACTTTTCTTAAGATTCATACTATTATCCAGTCAATACTGTGGTTTTCAACGTTCACATTTGAAGTATACATCATCAGCATTTTTGTTTCAGGTGCTTTTCCGCACAGTCGCCATGATGGTGCCAGATTATGCTCTTATCGGAGAAATCTCGCTGTATTCATATGGATTTGTGGATGCTAAAGTTCTCTCTGTCAAAATTGTCACTGCTTATCGACTGTGTTCAGAGCAGTTGTCATCGCAGAATCATTACGACTATGGTAAGTACAGCATACATTAGGACCATTCTGCTGGTTCGCAACTCTTGTAGAAACTGGAGTTCTGTCTTGCTATACATTCCATCTGTACCTGACGTCAGCAGTCAGCATGGTAATGCATCTCAGAGGCTGGCCACATGGCTCTGCTTCAACCGCTTTGCTCCCCTCTGTGCACTCTGCGTCCCAAAGCTCTGCATAGTGCAGCCCGTGCTTGCTCTTGTTTTAAGTTTATTGGAAAACTTTCTTACCATATCTATGAACTAGTTTCTTTCAAGAATCTCCAACCACAACCCACATCTAGATAACAGACATATCTGTATTCAATCTTAGGCATGTCGTCACAATTCTGACCCTCCGATTTCTCGTGTTAAGACTTTAAACCTGGTGATAGTACTACTATGCCTGGCATTTAAACTGCCCAGAACCCTGCAGTAGTTGTGAATATACTTCGCAATTGAAATCTCTCGCCCACTGCTGTTATCTGAACATTGGGTCTGGACTTTGTTCTGGTTGTTCAGTTTGCAATAGCTGATGGCCCAGAGTGGACAGATAAACTGAAATAGTTCTGAAAGTGACTTCCTGAACGTGAACAGTTTGTACATGTTTCAGGGATGAGAGCAGTCAAGACTGTGCTAGCAGCTGCTGGCAACTTGAAACTGAAGTTTCCTGATGAAAAAGAGGACATCCTCCTCCTGAGATCAATAATTGATGTTAATCTGCCAAAATTCCTTTCCCATGATATCCCTCTCTTTGAGGGAATCATATCTGACTTATTTCCAGGAATTATCCTCCCTACACCCAATTACGACGATCTGATTGCAGCTGCACAAGAGGTGAGTACTGCAATGAGATACAGTGCAGACCATTGTTCTGTATCTCTGTCTTTTCGCGTGGTAATTATGAGGACAGGATAGCAATATTCAGCAAAGGAAAGATATCGGTGTCGTCAGTGATTTTATTACAATGGGATGTCTGAAGAATTCAAACCATGACCTCAACATGAGTGCCCGTCATGTAATGAAGCTGGAGCATTATATGGGAATTGTCTCGTTTAGGTACAACAGAGATGTGTGGGTCACTTTTTGAAGACTGGACATAAAAAAGGCTGTAAATGCCAATATCATTGAAAATTAGTTTTTCCAAAAACAAAAAAGAAAAAGAGTCCCCTGGGTGAATCCACAGAGAAAAATAAGTCCCATTGTAATTTTATTTAGGCCCCAGCTTCTCCCATAGATCTGATATTACATAACTAGTTGCACAAGAAAGCTACGGTTTGTCTCTTTAGCACTTAGAGCCTTTATGTTAGTGCGGTAGCAAATGCTACATCTAAGATTGGACTGGAGGTATTTGGGCTATATCCCTGATCACCATATTGCTCAGATTTTTAGGCTTTGACGGCAACAACTTTATCAAGTTTACTATACTGCCATCTATTGACTGTAGAAGGAGTCACGTCATAACTCTCATTTCAAACATCTTAACACACAGACAAGACACACAAATAAATACAACTTAACAGGAGTTTACAAACTATCATGCAATAATTGCAACGACTTCTCCATTGGACAGACTGAAAGGTCATTTCAAACATGTTACAAGGAACATACCACAGCCATAACCAAACTACAAACAATTCAACCTATGCAGAACACATCACAGCTGCAGCAACATAGACGATGACATGAAAATACTGCACATCCAGAAACTTGACACTCTAGAACAGTATGAAATTTACAAACATACAAAAACACACATCCTGCACTCAACTGAATTTCAAAACACACGATCATGAACACATCCCACCACAACAGGAAACCAGAAGATAGTGCGGAACCTTCAATGAAGAAACTAGTCGCCAGGTAATTTTCTAATGCTAACACAGTAAAGAAGTTGGAAAGTTAATCAGTGAAAAAAAAAAAAAAAATAATAGAGGTTCAGGGCTTTATAACATCCACAAATACAGCCACCGGCATGGCTCAGTCGGTTAAGGCGCTTGCCTGCCGGTTTGAAGTTGCGTTCGGGCGCGGGTTCGATCCCTGCTTGGGCTGATTACCTGGTTGGGTTTTTTCCGAGGTTTTCCCCAATCGTAATGTGAATGCAAGGTAATCTATGGCGAATCCTCGGCCTCATCTCGCTATTACCAATCTCATCGACGCTAAATAACCTAGTAGTTGATACAGCGTCGTTAAATAACCAACTAAAATAAAAAAAAATCGACGAATACCACATTCGTCTGAAAAAATTACTTTCCTTTTATCTTCTCTCTTTGTGAAATGGTGAAGAAGCAAGTTGCATTCTTCTTCGCGCCATTTCAAATCCAAATCTTATAGCTTATGGTGACGCCACAAATGTCAAGGAAAATGAGAAAATGGATCTGGAGATGCATCCATGTGTGCAAAGACGTGGAGCATCAAATCATTGTAAATCTGTATTGATGACAGAGGTTACGCCCACTCTGTAGGGGGATATACTGCAGATTGGTTTATTCTGTGGACAAAATAAGCTAGGGGATATCTTCACCCCAGCACTTCATTTTCAAGGAAAATTATTTCTGGAATTGCTATATTGTTATAATTTATGGAATGTACAACCGGCACAAATCATATTGCACATACTCCTCATAATGCAAAGTACAGCCTAGCCTTGCAGCACCTGGAATACATCCCTGAGTAGCACATTATGTGTGATTATCGTTCATTTCCGAAAGGTGGTCCCTTCTGATGCTGATAGGTGGGCCATCCTGCCTCTGCCCTGACAGCCAGGTCCACCCTAAGTCAGTATTGTAAACCCATATTATTCCAGCCTTTTCTAACTTTTGTGGATAACAGATGTGATGATGGAATGCGTGTTAACACTGACCCACAGGGAATGATAACATGCGAATATTCCATGAGACTCTACTGCTAAAGATGACAAACAACATCATTAACAACTCTTAGCAGCTGCAGGAGTTAATTTTTCAATTGATTGCAGGCCTGCGCAACAAAAACCCTGCAACCTGTGGAACCGTTCTTATTGAAAGTGATCCAGACATACGAGATGATGATCGTACGTCATGGCTTCATGTTGGTGGGGGAGCCGTTCGGTGGGAAGACTTGCACTCTCAAGGTGACGTCACGCATTATGATAATAATTAGCCTGGATGTGATGCGAGGGAATTACAGAATTGTTTAATCTTCAGGTCTTGGCTGACGCATTGAGCATAATGGAGAGGAAGGGACTCGACGAACACAAAGTGAGGTTGAGGTTTATCAACCCCAAGGCAGTCACCATGGGCCAGCTGTACGGGCAGTTCGACCCCGTGTCGTACGAGTGGACGGACGGAGTTGTCGCCACTACTTTCAGGTATTATTTGAAACACTAGTGTGACGGCATAGCCTTACTGAATCAGCAAATAAGCGCGCTATTGCCTAGCTTTGTATTGTAATGTGGTGAGAATGAAATAAAAGTTGATGTCTGTTAAAAGGCATTATTGTAGAAGGATAACAAATAAATTCTTATCCACAATTATCTATAGAAATAAGAACTTATACCACCAGTAGATTTGCTGCAAAAATTAAACACAGGAAATTGTCAATGCTTCCTTTCCTCTGACCTAATTGTCAGATTTAGTGATTTCATACTGCTTGATCATGAAGAATATGCCAGTAATGTGTTCGATTCAGGTTTAGTGGTTATTATAAATCCAGAGGAGAGTTAGGAATTAGTGGCAACATATCGTGTTTGAGGATTACGCCATTTTGTGCTGCCAGTGCTAATAAGCAGTTGTCTCTTGTTCAGAATGTATAGAGGATGTGTACAATAGGAACACAATCTCATGCCTTGAGAGTAACACAGATTTTTTGACGAGTTGATGCCTCATGTTTCTCACTGAATATGATTACAGATTTATAGCATATTCGGCAGCTTCATGAAGAACAGCCGCATTTGTCTCTTTGTTCTTATCCTGAAATAAGTGTATCTACACAAGCTGTTCCTTTTAAATGACATTCGGAAGTTATTTCGACTATCCTTTAGAATTCTTTCTTGCTTTGTACATGTTTACATTTTGTCGATGCTGAGTTATGGAAGTCACGATTTGACTCATTTGTAATTTTCATTAACTCATTATTCCGTTTATTATGGATAAGTAGTTACGAATCACATTTAAGCTATATCAGCCCTCCAGCATTCGCCAGCGTAATAAAGGTGTCACATAAATGTGGTGGCAAATAGAACGTACTATTACAACGGTGACAACAGAAGAGGCAGAGGCTGTTTTAACATAATATAAACTGTAGTCTAATTCACTAAAGATGCATATAAGCCTACATTCAAGACACACAGGAATAACAGCTTCTGTGCTTGGGCCTGGATTGTGAACCTAACCATAACGTCATTAGAGTTGATACAACGTCGTTAAATATCTGATTAACAACAAAGGCTAGGTAAAGGTTTGAAACTATTTCTTGCATGTCACATCCATATTTAGCTCCATTTCCCACTGGCATTCAGCATTTTGTTCTCACATACCCCACCGGCAATCAGCATTTGTTCCCATATACCCCACTGGCAATCAGCATTTTTTTCTCACATATCCCACTGGCAATCAGCATTTTGTTCTCACATACTCCACCGGCAATCAGCATTTTGTTCTCACATATTCCACCGGCAATCAGCATTTTATTCTCACATACTCCACTGGCAATCAGCATTTTGAGGACTTTTTGGTAGCATTTAAAATCAATTAATTAATTTTACAAGTCTTGATGATATTCTGGACTTGAACCCAGCCTCTTCCAGTACGCAATCTTTTTGTCTTTGAGAGCCCACTGGGCTCACACACAACTATATTAACGAAACTTCACTGGATAATTACAGGAAATTTGCAACTGATGATTCGCCAGACAGAAAGTGGGTGATTTTCGATGGACCTGTGGATGCTGTTTGGATAGAGAATATGAACACAGTTTTGGATGATAACAAAAAATTGTGTCTAACTTCTGGAGAGGTTATTGCACAAACACCACAGATGTCGATGATATTTGAAGTTATGGATCTGGCTCAGGTTAGACTTCTTTCATTTTAAAGTAACTTAGGACTCAAAACTCATAAGTATCAAGTTGTCGTGGAAAAGGTAGCTTAGTATGTTTATATCTCTGCCTCCATTTGCAGTATACTGTTCTACTTTCATTTTAATTTTTCTGTAGATCATTCTGTGGTAAATGTATTGCGAAGAGAAAATTAGCCTTTCTAAGTTCATCTCCATATTTCATGTACGCTACATTACACAGGGAATATGCTCTGCATGGAATGTACAGTCTTAGAAAAAAGTTTTGTCACACTGATACTTTAAAGTTCCAGAAAGAAGGCCGTGCGCATGATCAGACATACAGTACAACGAAACAAAATAATTTTATTACCTCAACTGGTCCTTCTCTTGTGAACCAGGTCGCTCCTCTGTTCATGCACACTGCCTGCTTCCTGAGACTTGTAAAGTATCTGTGCGACAAATCTTTTTTCTAAGACTGTATGGCTACATTGGAAGTGGCGATTCTGTCATTCATACGTTATTATTATTATTCCAGCTTTTCTTTTGAGACCTAATGTGTGTGTTTAAATATAAACTTCAGTTCACCACAAGACCTTCTTACTTAACCATCACTTCTCCCAGTCATTAGATCACTTACACACTGCCTCGCTCGCACTGTATTCCATTCTCGAAATGTGTTGTTCAGCATAATCTTTCACAGAACATCCCAAGCAAGACGTAAATTTATTTATTGTTTAATTAGAAATGAATTTTTGTGAGAATGCTATTACAAATGTTCAAAATAAATAGCCTGTTCGTCTCTGTGAACTAACATTGACATGTTTTGTTATTAGGCTTCTCCAGCCACTGTTTCTCGGTGCGGAATGATTTATATGGAGCCGTCAGCTTTGGGCTGGAGCCCATTGGTTAAATCCTGGATTCAGAGATCAAATCCACAATGGGTTAGAGGGAACGAACAGTTGTTGGCAGACATGTTTGACTGGCTAGTTCCTCCGTGTCTCCAGTTCATAAGGAAGCAGTGCTTCCAAGTGGCCACAGCTGGAATGACCAACCTAGTCGTGTGAGTAGTCTATGACCCATATGGCTCCAATTCTGTACAGTTACATCTATGAATATGCTTTCTGTGTCATTGTTAGTTGCCTAGTCTGTCACATATAAGCAAGACACTGCTTCAGCAGTGCAGTGATACCTCGTATCTGTAAATTTGCAGGTTAATAAAAAAACTGTTAAATTTTTTTTTCTCAAAATAGACAGACTTTTTATATATGCTTCTCCTTTGCAAGATCTTCTACTCGAGGACAAAATGTTGTTGTTGTTGTTATTATTATTATTATTATTATTATTATTATTGTTATTATTATGTAGTACACCAAATGCCCATTGTTTATTGATACAGGGTATCACCATTGATATGTAGTTTATTGCAGCAGAGAGTGTAATTTTGTTAACTATACAGCAACTGTCGACTTCTAGTTACACAGCTTACAAACCTGTCAAATTCCGGGCTGACAGCCTCTGCACATGGAAGCGTTATTTCTGGAGAATCAGACAGCTGTCATCTCATAACCTGTCGAGACACAGTGTGGTCACATGATGGTTTCAAAATACATATTCTAAGTTACGACCACTTTTCCCAGACCATCCTGTGTACGAGGGGGATCCAGGAAATAACGACCGTTCGCGCATACCCGCCCGCGCAGCTGACTCCCCTTCCTTGTTTGAAGGTCAACTGGCTTCCTTAACATGTGTTCTCATAATGTTGTGAGTACTGGTTGCAACAAGTCGCCATTGTGCATTTTGTGTTACTTCAAAATGAACGACGTGATTGATAATCCCGCCGACTGTGAGGTGAGGAGTGTGATTCGATTTTTGAATGCCCGACGTGCAGAAATTCACTGGCAATTGAAAGAAGTGTATGGTGATACTGTAATGAATGAAAGAAATGTGAGAAAATGGTGCGAAATGTTCAACAATGGGCGAACAAATGTCCACGATGAAACTCGACACGGACGCCCATCACTCATCACAGAAGACCTGAAGACTAAAGTGAACGACAGAATCTTGCAAGACAGGCGCACATCACTCGACGAATTGCATATTGCCTTTCCTGACATTTCTCGTTCTTTGCTTGGTGAAATTGTGTCGCAACATCTTGGCTACCACAAAATCTGTGCACGATGGGTTCCACGGCAACTGAGTGACCAACACAAAACTCAGAGAATGGCCTCAGTATTGACATTCTTGATGCGATATCACACAGATGGAGACTCCTTTCTTGATCAAATTGTGACTGGTGATGATACCTGGGTGTCTGACAGCACCCCAGAGACCAAGCGCCAATCACGTCAGTGGCATCATCCCTCATCACCCAAGAAACCGAGAAAATTCAAACAGACTCTCTCAACACAAAAAGTTATGGCTACTGTCTTCTGGGATCGCAAAGGTGTTCATTTGCTGGATTTCATGCCAAAAGGCACTACGATCAATGCAAATTGTTATTGTGAGACTTTACGAAAACTACGGCGAGCCATCCAAAACAAGAGGCGAGGAATGCTTTCAAGAGGAGTTGTGCTTCTTCACGACAACGCCCGCCCGCACGCTGCTGCTTCAACTCGAGAATTGCTGGATCAATTTGGTTGGGAAATCTTTGATCATCCGCCCTATAGTCCAGACCTTGCTCCTAGCGATTTTCACCTTTTCACTAAGCTGAAAGACTTTCTGGGTGGTACGCGTTTTGGAAGTGATGAAGAGTTGAAGAAGACAGTGAACACCTGGCTTAATGAACTGGCGGCAGAGGAGTATAACACGGGAATTCTAAAGCTAGTGAACAGATACGACAAATGTTTAAATGTAGGTGGTGATTATGTAGGGAAGTAAAGGAGCTTCAGTTATGTAACAGACTTTGTTTTTTCAAATAAATATATTTTTTATTAATTATTACAACAAAACGGTCGTTATTTCCTGGATCCCCCTCGTATTTGCAGACTTAACTTGTACTTTTCTTAAAATACATTAATTACAAAATGTTGCCTTCACTTCGGTGGCATGTTATGCAGCATCGTTTATGTAAATCTCATAAAATAAAACTTTTCTGTGCTTTACATTTCCGCTGGTTAATGGTTAACCATTGTAGAAATTTACATGGCACCTCTTCCTAGTGAAAAGTTGCACATGACGAAATCTTACATGCATCAATGTGACTTGTAGCATTGTTTGCATTAAGAATTTCGCTGATGAGAATTCCTCTGCCAGCAGTTTCTAAAATTACCGATAAAACGGATGCTTCTGTAAGAAAAGTAGTGGCACTGTCTCGGCAGTGTCAGAAGATCTTAAACTGGTATCTAAAGAGGACGAAAACAAATTAATACATAAAAGCAAAATTCAACGGGAGATAAAGAAAAATTGTAGTGCTGTCCTTAAGAACGAATTACAAGAAATAAAATTTCTCCAGGGTATCTATTTCGACGACTCTATAGCAGTCACCTCTCCATGGTGAGTTCTGCCTGTAAATTTGTTACTGTAGTTATCTGGCTACTTAAGTAAATATATAATAAATAGTTCTGTAGTAAGTTATCTGGCTAAACTTTAAAGCTAATGTAATTCGTATGAGTATTTGAGAAATATAATGACAACTTTTTTCGACCCACTTTTTTAATTTCTTAAAAAAAAATTTTAACCACAGATTTCGAGACACCCTAATCCTCACTCCTGTGCTAACATCAGGTTTAATGAACTTCGTCTCAGACATGTTTTAACTCAGAAGTGTTTATTTCGCCCCACCTGGCTGTCAGCTGTCAAGAATTACATGCTTCTCTTTTTAATGTCACAGAACCATGATGGCCATAGTGCACATGCTCCTAGAGGAAGCTGTAAAAGAAAATGAAGACACAAAACATGTTCCAGTTTGGATTCAGGCAGCATTTCTGATGGCTGGAATATGGGGCCTCGGTGGTGCTCTGGATGCAGACAGTCAATTTCAATTTGACGAGTTCTATAGGAAGATTTGGAAGGGTTAGTAGAATTGACTCATATCATGAATATGATGCAAGAGGTAACTGAAATTTATGTATCTATCAGTATCTGCCTGTCCCTATTTGTCTATCTACCTATCTATTAATTAATTTATTCATTCATTCATTCTTTCTTTAACTCTTCCATCCATTTACAAATAGTTAAATTGATTTCTTTGTGTGAACCAGCACATACCATTTTTTCCATTTATACAGTGTGTTTGAAAATTTCTTGGCCTGACATGTACTGTAGATGGCACTGAAAACGTGTCAACAACGCCGCCATTATTGGCGGCCATTTTAATTAGTTCAAGCATGAAAAATCATAATTTTCTGTTGACTTCATTTTGTGTAGTTTAATTCTGACGTTAGTACGCCGAACAGATTAGCAAAAATGGAAAATATCGATCTTCATGCTATCATTAAATATTTCGTAAAAAAGGAACGAGTCCAACAGAATTAAAGCAGACATGCATGCTACACTGGAGGAATCCACTGCAGAGTTCTTGACTGTGAAAAAATGGACAGCACTACTTGAACATGGAGGAGACTGTAGACCCTGCAGTGGACGTCCAGTTTCAGCAACAAGTGAAGAAATCGTAGAAAAAATCCATGATATGGCGTTGATGACCGTCCACTGAAAGTGCAGAAATTAGCGAGGTTATGCGTATCGCATCTGAATGGGTGCACCACATCTTGGTCAATGTCTTGGGCATGTCCAAGGTTTCCGCAAGGTGGGTTCCATGTTTGCTAACACCAGAACAAAAGCACGTCTGATGTCAAATTTCGAGAGATTGTCTGGCTCAACTGGAGAAAAATACACCCGATTTTTTTAGGTGGTTTGTCACCGCTGATGAAACGTGGATCCACTATTACATACCCGAGACAGAGCAGCAGTTGAAACACAGCAATGCTCTGCTTCCGAAGAAAGCAAAAGCTGTCCAATCAGCTCAGGAAGCCATGGTGAGGTAAGGGGATAATCTTGATTGACTATCTAGCAAAGGGGAGAACATTATCCAAATGTCCTGCAGCAACTGAAAGGAAAAATTCGGATATGGTCAAGAAGAGCGTGTTGTTTCATGCACCTCTTCACGCATCTGCAATTGTGGTTGCTGAACTACACGAACTACGGTTCAAATTGTTGCCGCACTCCACCCTTCCTTACTCACCAATTTTCATCAAATGCATTGCAGCACCGGTGAAGCAAGTGTGTGAATTTCAGGGGGAATTATGTTGAGAAATAAAGATTGTTTCAGAATAATCATAGTTTAATTTCCATATCAGGCTGTAAACTTCTCAGACAACCCCGTACATAATTTTCTTCAGAAATGTTTAAATAATTTGAAACAGTGTTGTATAGCAAAAGGAAAATGTAATTATGTTCTTATAATAATACTGACCATATGTGAGTGGAAAATGTGAATTATCGCAACGCATGGTAAGGAATAAAAATTGTTTTATTATGTGATTGATTGGCTTTGCATCATGATGTTGTTACAAATTCTAGCCACACATCGTAGTTGCACACAGGGGCAATTGTCTCAGTTGTAGAGGCCGCAGGATGTATGAGACCTACTTAAATTTATGCAATTATGGCAGTACTGTATTCTTGAAGTCTGTTAAAATGCGACATAGTTGCAGTCACCAGTTTTAACTATCTCTTTAAGTTCCCCTAGACGTTCTGGGCTGGAAAATATTTTTAAGATGCGGGAGATACAGGCAGAGCACATTGCTTTTGTTGTAGGTTCAAATCTCTTACAAGCAAACATTCTGCTGGGGGCAGATTAAAAAGTTAAATTTTTTTCTTCCACCATGTTAATAATGTCGAAAGAAGTGCTGATACAAATTTTGACCACTCGACCGCAATTACGAGGGCCGTAAAAAATAAGTTTGCTAGGGGCCGTTAACGGAAAGAAAAGACATTTTCATTGGAAAAATTTATTGGAACAAAGACAGGAAACCATATTTTGAGGAAAATAGAAATAAAGAATTCAACTAAGAATAACATTTTATTTATTGCTTTTTTACTTGTGCAACATTGTACAATCACAGGAGCAATAAAAACCACACCTGTTGCAGCTATGCAAGTGCAACACAGAATCATGCAAAATAAAAGAACAATCGCTGATACAACACGAAAAAATGCTTAGGTTAGAACACTTCAAAGGGAGTAAAAAAGTCCCAATTCCTCCCAACAGCAGGTCTTAACACCACAAACTATGACGGAGCAATACACATAGCTCTACAACAATTAATGAATCTCCCAATTAACAACTGCAACAAAGCAGTAATTCTCTCAGATTCCAAAGCTGCAATGCAAGCAATATGCTCAAATGCCACAAAAAAATCAGAGAAAATAAAGGATTGCTACAACATGTTAGTCCAACTTCAAAATCTTAACAAAACAATTCACATACAGTGGATCCCGGCACACTGTGGGATCGAGGGCAACGAACTGGCAGATCCACTTGCCAAGATAGGCACAACAATACAGCAAATGAAAACGACAAATCTGCCAATGACTTCAGTAAAGCGCCTGATTCTAAATTTTCACACCTTCATATTGAAGAAACAAAATTACATGCCGAAAACAAAAAATGGAACACCCTAATCTTGAACCCTGAAACAGTCAAGAGGAGATGAAGACCTGCAGTGCACTATCTGCAGAAGACACTGCAGCCCAGAAGCACGAATGCTAATGGCTTCATTGCTAGGTAACAACAACAACATTATACAAAAAATACTTTTTCATATTTATTCTATCAAGTTCTAAGCAGAAACTAAGTTCTTCTTCAGTTTTCATATGGATATTGATGTTCAAAGTGATACTTACATGGATCCTTTTTAGGGAAAACAGCTGTCCATGGTCCTCTTTTAGATACAAGTGTTACATTGTGTGGTAATACAAAAATACAACTTAGGGGTAGACAGAACACAAAAATTATCTTAAACAGATTTTAACAAAATGAAAACACAAATCACTTTGTATGTAATTTGAAACATAAATGATTTAATTCTTAACACTAAGTGAATTGATTCATTCAGATTTAGTTCATCATCACTAGCTCCCTGTGCATTTTCACTTCTGGTTTCCTCGTACCAGCAAAATCATTTGGTTCCAAGAATTTAACTAGACTGCGCACATCTCTTTCTTTCGCAGGATTCCGTTGCACAGGCTGGCTGCCCAATAACCTAGTGTCAATATTCATGTCACAGTCATTTTTCTTAAAGTATTTAAAAGGGATGTATGCACCATTCAAACGATCTCCAGCTAAAACACTGCATTTAGTTCTGTAAAATTCATGTAGGAGAGAATACTGAGTTCTTCTGGGTTACCTTTAATGGGAGGCAGTTAATGGAATAAAATAAAAACCAAACAATGTCTCTTTCACCTGGTACCTTATTTATTGAAGCATATCTGCTTTGTAATGGGCCTAACAAGAGAGCATCTTGTAATTCTTTTGATCCACTTACGTAGAGTTGATTAAACAAATCTTCTTGTTTTGTTACCGTAAATACATTTTTCAAAACCTTTATTGTTACAGCATTGTGTATGTAGAAGAAACTATTTGCTAGAAATAGCTTCACCAGTAACAGGTGTATAGCTTTTGCTGGAATTTCTTTTAATCATCTTTGCAGCAAGATCTCTTCTTGACTGTTTCTTGCGTTTCTTAGTTTCATCGTTAACAACTATCTCAGACATCTTCAAGAACATGAGCAACAACACAACTGCACTTCATACTAGTCTCTCCTACAACAACTGATCCCAAAATGGCGGTCACACATTCATAAATCGAGATATAGGAATGAAACTTTGCAGGCATACCAATGTAACTATAGACACCCAGAAAACGCAATCTTCCTAAAAAGGACCCATGACAGTATGGGTCTATATTGCGTAGAACTCCTCTTTTTCAACATATTCCCCACTGAAATTGAGACATTTGTCATATCATGGGATCGACAGAGAGGTGCAGACGGCTGTCAAATGCTGGTTCCGATCCCAGCGGCTGACTTCTGCAACACAAGGATACAAAAATTGATCCCATGGCATGGCAGATATCTCAATTCCAGTAGGGGATATGTTGACAAATAGTGCAACAATTGCTGTATCTCTTTCAATAAATTTTTCCATGCAATTGTGCTTTTTTTTCTGTAAATGACCCCAGGGAAAATCACTCGTAATTATGGTCGAGTGGCCAAAATTTATATAAGCACTTCTTTTGACATTATTAACATCGTGGAAGAAAAAAATTAACTTCTTCATCTGCACTCATCAGAATGTTTGCTTGTTAGCCAGATTCTTGTCTGAATTTCATCACTTAATTTTCCATTAAACCACATCAATCCAAGTACTGATACAGCAAACAACAGGGGCTAACTGCTGTCTGAACAGTGCTTATTGATGGCGCATTTTAAACTCCATTTGTAGCAGAAACTGGCTTCTATATATTTGTCTACTTAAGGCTTTCAGCCTGTCTTTGGGGCACAGCCTTGCCTGCCAGTGTTCTCCCTCCACTTTCTTCTCTCTCTTGCAGCTGCCTTGAGTTCCGAATAAAAAGCATGTTGGCAGCATCTTCCTGAACTATTTCTTACGTCCAAAGTGCTGCCATCTTCCATTGTCTCGTTGTACTACGTGGAGAACTCATTATTATGCCTAATCCTTCACATAACAGTGGGTAATTTCTGACAGTTTACTCTTCAAAGCAATTGATCATAGTGGTGTGCACGTTTCATATCCACATGCAATAATGCCTTTGTTTGATGTTATGCAAGCTGATCTGCTGTAGTATTGAGTGCTGAGTTCAGAAGTAATATCTGGCCATATATGAACAACTTCCTTGTAACTTTGTGTATTACAAGCAATGTCATCACCTAACATTGATTTACTTCAATAAATAAATTTAAATCCACCAACTTCCTGATAGGACTGACATGCTGCTAGATGCCTCTGGCTCTAGATTATGCGACTGTGGAAGAAATGTAGGTAAAACGACGATTAATAGTAAAAACTCGATGTTAATCGAATTTATTGATGCCAAATAGTGAACTATGGCTAGTAGAAATGAGGATCTTTTAAGCTGTAATGTATGAATTGCACAGTCTGAAAATGGTTACCAATTAAACTGACACCAATTCAAAAGTGTCTAACTTAATTGTCAAGTTCTCAGTATTATATTCGTAACCAGTTACTGAACGATAATCATCACATCTGTTTCTTTACACAGTAACTTGTTCATAAAAAAAAAACAAGGACCTCGTATTGTTTTACTTTAGCAACTAAGGGAGCGAAAATATTGGTAAGGGGGAGTTTCAGTATGCAAAACATTTTTACCTTAAAAAGATAGCTAAGTAACTTGTTTTTGCAACTGAAGGAGAACTGGTTACCAGCAACTAAACTGTGACATCAGATCATGAATGTAATTTGCAGGTGCCAATCCAGACTGCTCGATCCCTCAATCCCTTGACAAGGTGGAAATTTCCATCCCTGGAGAAGGAATACTTTACGATTATGTCTACTTCTTCAAACAAAAAGGAAGCTGGAAGTATTGGCCAGATGTCCTTAAAACTAAGGAAGTTGTTGAGACCATCAACATCCAGCAGATGCTGGTACCAACCTCAGAATCGATGAGGTGAGATGGCACTGGTTAGGTTTGCTTGTGGAACTAAAGAGGATTTGAATTGTCTGCACCTACAGCAATTGTCTCGTGTCGCAGGTACCAGTTCTTGATGAAGCTGCACATTCAGCACAATTTCCCCATGCTGCTGGTTGGTGAGACAGGCACAGGGAAGAGTTTCTGTGTTCAGAACATGTTGATGTACGAGTTGTCGGAAGACGAGCACCGGTATGTTCCGGCATTCATCACATTTGCTACTCGCACCACAGCCAATCAGGCTCAGGTATGGCTGCTTACGTAACAGATGAATAGCATATTTGTTCAGTTATAATACTCTGCCTTGTTTTTTTCTCCCTAATTTTAGTTGTTGTTTTCTAATGCCAGGCGTTTGACAATAAAGTCATTTGACCTCTTGCACTTCAATATTTTTCAAAGATATTATCATGGTCAGCCACTGAAGCACAGATTTTGAGGTGTTCCGAATCCATTTCTTGGTTTGAGTTGCAAAATGGGCAGTTAGGGGACTGATATATTCCGATTCTATGCAGGTGTTTGGCCAAACAATCATGGCCTGTTGCCAATCTAAATGCAGCTACAGACGATTTTCGTGGTAAATCGGGAATTAACTGTGGATTTTGATGCAGAGAGTTACATTTTTTCCCATGGGATTGTGTTATCAAATTTTGTTTGTTGAAGTCTAAGTATGTAGATTTAATAAATCTTTTCACAGAGTAATACGTAGATTTAGTAACAGGTCTGTAAGTAGCAGTGCTGCCCTTCTTTGCTAAAGCATCCGCATTCTCGTTTCCCAGGATTCCACAATGGGATGGTATCCATTGGAATACAATTCTTTTATTGAGTGATATTAATTGAGAGAGCATTTTAGTTATTTCTGCTGTTTGAGATGAAGGTGTGTGTTTAGAGACTATTGATAGAATAGCTGCTTTGGAGTCTGACAATATAACTGCATTTTTAAATTTATTGATGTGGCATAGAAGATCAACCACCCCTAATTTTAGTTCCGAAATTCTTACGAGCGCAAACTTCATAAAAGTAATTGGTTTGAGAGGTGGGTAAAAAATATGCTATTTCATTTCAATGCTACGTAATGTGAGATATTTTATTAAAACGGAGTTAGAACTTTAATCAACATTAAAATCCCATCACAACAGAAAATGCTTTCATCATGTGGCCAGCAAGGGGCGCTATCTTCCGAGTCACTGGAGAGATCTTGAAGGGAGTTCACTATTAAGCATTTTAGAACTGTCTACTTTGCTAATAAGTATGGGTAAAAATTTTGTAATTACAATTTATTAATATCATTTTAAAATATTTATTGCATGTTGGGGGTGGGAGGAACTTTCAACAAAATAATGTGTTTTAATTGCTCCACTACTGAAATTCCTTATTTATTGTTCAATATAGAGTTCTTTGTTTTCAGAACACGTTATCAGCTGACTATGCAATGTTTAAAACTTACTGAAAGTTACTCCCATATTTTACTTCCAATAGCCTCTATAACTTGAGGGGCAGTCAGTACTTGAAAGCTGTATATTGCATTACTGAGTTAGGTCATCTTCATTTCCAGGAGCTTATTTTGTCCAAATTGCAAAAAAAGAGGAAAGGTTTGTACAGGCCACCTGAGGGCGCAAGCTGCGTCATATTTGTGGACGACATGAACATGCCAGCGAAGGAAATCTACGGAGCTCAGCCGGCAATCGAGCTTCTGAGGCAATACTTCGATCACGGACACTGGTACGTGCAACACCATTCCCTGGACTCCTTTACTTAGTTACAAGAACTCGAGATGAAAGAGTTTGCTTACAATGAATTTGAAGCAACAATTACAACAAGGCAAGTCTGTTCTGTCTTCTGTTGAATAGTTTCTCCTCCTGACTATTCTGTACAGAAGATGGCATCCAGATAAATTCGTATTTCATTACAGATGATTGCAATGTCCGTAGTATTTCATTTTGTTACTTTGTAAAAACCTCGAATGGAAATTGTGGTTTAAAATATCTTTGAAATGATTTCATTGTCCCAATGACAGATACACCAAGATGCTGCATGTAGTGCGGACATTGACCATATCATGTGTTGTCACATTCACGTTAAAATCAAGACGTTAGTTGCAGGAAATCTGTAGTCATTACAAATGTTAAATGTGGCTGGTTTTCTTTGTTTCATTATAAAGATATTAAAACAGACTAATGGCCATTTCCTTCAGAAATATATATTTAATGCATGAAAATTAAATATATATTTTTTTTCTACTTGGGATGGATGCACTATTGTATTAAGTCGTACACTTGGTGTTCACAAGCATCATAGTTGATGGGAAATAATTTTTAAGGATGACACCATGGTTTTCTTGAGATGATAATTAAAACTGGAAATTTTGCCTAATATATTTAGTCCTGTCCCTGAATGAAAGGGCTCCAGACATCAGTTTTCGGTCATTTCTTGCCTATATTAAATGAAACTCTAGTCGTTATTTTCGCTTATCAATGTATGACAGGGAGTAAGCGATATTTTAACCTAATCTAACCAACCAACCATAAATATTTTGTCTCTATATCTCAACTCATTGACCAAGGCTTAGACATTGAATGATCGCGTACTTTATTTTAGGTACGATCTGAAGGACACGACCAAAATCGTGCTGTTGGATGTTCTGCTCCTCGCTGCTATGAGGCCGCCGGGCAGCAGTCGGCAAGATGTGTACAAACGCGCTCTGCGTCACTTCAGCATTTATGTCAGCAATCCATTCACAGAAGAAAGCATGCAGAAGATATTCACCAACGTCCTCCTTACTGGTCTCAAGGTATGCCTCTGGAATGATAATATTCCACCTGACTTATTGATGAACTATCACAAGGTACAGTGCAGGACAAGCAAGCAGTTGGGGCTCCTGTGTTGTTATACTCCTGATCATAAGGATTTATTCGTAGTAACACTGCAGATATTTTGGTGAAATCCTAAAAACTCTATAGATGATTCTAATGTTTTGAAATTTAAAATAAGTTACGGTTTAGAAATTGCAGACTGCCTCGTGCGTTGTAAAAATGTATTGTTAAATTCTCTCCCTTTACACTCTCTCCTCTCTCTTTGGGGCACAAGAATTATGATTTGGTATGCACAGCATTAATACATTCAATGAAGGCCTGTGCAATATTATTGAAATGTGATTCGTTAACTATTTCATGTTACTTACTTACAAATGGCTTTTACGGAACTCGCAGGTTCATTGCCAACCTCCATCGGTCCCTGACCTGTGCAAGATTAATCCATTCTCTATCATCATATCCCACCTTCCTCAGATCCATTTTAATATTATCCTCCCATCTACGTCTCGGCCTCCCCAAAGGTCTTTTTCCCTCTGGTTTCCCAACTAACATTCTATAAGCATTTCTGGATTCGCCCATATGTGCTACATGCCCTGCCCACATCAATCGTCTGGATTTAATGTTCCTAATTCTGTCAGGTGAAGAATACAATGCGTGCAGTTCTGTGTTGTGTAACTTCATCCCTCTTAGCCCCAAATATTTTCGTAACAACCTTATTCTCAAACACCCTTAACCTCTGTCCTCTCTCAAAGTGAGAGTCCAAGTTTCATAACCATACAGAACAACCGGTAATATAACTGTTTTATAAATTCTAACTTTCAGATTTTTTGACAGCAGACTAGATGACAAAAGCTTCTCAACCGAATAATAACACAAATAATAATAATAATAATAATAATAATAATAATAATAATAGTAATAATAATAATTATTATTTCATGTAAGTGTTCAAATTAAATTTTTCTCAATATTACTGGAAGGGCTGCAGTCTGAAATCAGCTGTCAGTGGGGACAACACAGAATATAATTGAGGGTTGAAGTTTACAGTTGCGAGTTGTAGCTTATGTATATAAATAAGGAAATAAATACATACACATGTACAGGACTTCTAGCGCAATGTTTTGCTTCTCGGCGGCTGGGCACGTTGCAGCCTGTCGCACTCGTACGTTAACCTGCTACTTAAAATGTATAGAAAATCCTGCCTCATAGAAGATACTGGAAATGTCATCTTCCCTTGGCTACACAGGCGTTGTATCGAGAAAACACATTCTGATTGACACAATTAAGTTCGGCCACTGTAATGTTTCTGATTTGATTTGTTCTACCAATATATACGATACTTAATCTCACAATAATTAAAATGTTGAATTTCTTGTACATGATGTGGAACACCAATAGTGAGTGTTTACACAACCAGTCAGGTGGGACCACGCCTCCTCTGAAAGGAACGCGAGCTGTGAGCTAATTACACTTCAGTGCTACTGGATTGCCTTGTAAGTAGGCTGACCGTATTTCCTTGAGGCAGGAAAGGAGTGGATTATATGCTCAAAAAAAGACATTCAATTGTTTTGGCTGATAAAATCTTGAACTTGCAACAGAACACACACCAACCATTTAGGTTGATAGAGGGGTGGGGGCTGCATTTCACCGAGTATTTTTAGATGATCTTACTTTACGTAAGAAATTTCGGTCTTTCATCACACTCCGTGTCACACTTGTGCCTTACATTTACCACAGCTCTCGTTGCTTCACCTCTTAATCAGGATTTCCCCTTCGACCATAATAGAAGTACTGTACTTCCTGGTAGTCAGAAAATGAACTCTACTGCATTACAAAAATCCTGAAAATCTAGGCATTTTCGCTCCTTTCACAAAATCCATCAGATAGAACAGTATTGATCTGAAGTTTTTATTGATCAATATTTAGGCATATTTTAAAAATTTATATAAGAAACAGGACAAAAGTGACATTTTTACTGAAGTGATGGGATGCCTGGGGCATATGTATGGTCAGCCTACTTGCAAGGCTTCAGTTTTAACAATTTTGTTGCGTTATGTGCAGAAGACACTGTTGTGCTAATTTCGGGAGTGATTTTGTTGGCGACCGTTCAAGATGTGCACTAAATTGTCCTCTGTTAGAATTGTCCGTGTTTTTTCTTTTGCACTGAATCAGCAGATTGAAATCTGTTCAAAATATCACGAATTGTAGTTTTGGAAGGAGGTACTTGACCAGGGAGCACCTGAATAAATCCTGTACAAACACGACAAGCTCATTCATATTAATAATAAACTTTGCATACAAAAATGCATTACTGTAGAGTCAGTTATCTGACCATCTGGAAGTAGCTGCAAGAAAGTGAATGGTCAGCTTTCAGTTTGTGTCCACAAGGATAGAAGCACCAGTTCTCATTACTGGCAAGTGCAAAGGTACGGTCACGCGTCGCTACTTTTGTACTGCAGCTGGAAAAGTTGCGCTCTGCACGCTATTTTTCGTGCTGCGCAACCCAAGCGCTGCAAAAGTTGCAACTGGAGGTCGCGAGTCTGTTCACACACAAGGCGCTACTTTTGAACCGCAGTCTAGCTGCAGCTTTCCATCTCCATATTGACTTTTCAGTATGCAGTTCATTTTGCGGTTGTGATCTCATTGGAGTTTGGATTATGAAACTCGTGTGATAGCTTACTTACCTATCTGCTCTTCTGCCCTACTGTAACTAGTATTCAGAAATTGCCATTATTTTTACTATAAAGCTACTAAAAAGGCCTATATACTCAAATGATAACCAACAGCACATTCACGTAATCAATGTTGGCAACCCTCCTGTTTCAAACTATGCTACGGAAAATTAAAAAAAATGAATTACATTGCCAGCAAATATATTCTGTGTTATACATTTAGTAACTGTTACAAATCATTTATTTTCACCACATCTAACTTTAAAATATATCCAAACAATAAAAGTATCATTGGCACATTCGGGTGGCAACACTGGTCGCAACTGCTGCAAAAGTTCCAACAAAACCAATATAAAAAATGCTGCGGCTGCAACCCTGAGAACCTTGTTCACACGTCGCTACTCTTAAGCTGCACGCAGCAGGTTCGGCAGTCGCTACTTTTCGGGTTGCACCACGTCACAGTACCAGAGTTGCGCAGTTTTTTGTACTGCAGCATGTGTGACCATACCTTAAGTAATACCTTCCTGTGTGTGAACGTCAAGGAAAGTGCTGAAATCGATCCCAGTCTGTGACTTCCGCACAAAATGGCTCAAATAGAAATATACAAAATACAGAGAATTAGTATACAGTGTACGCATCGGTAAACAACACATTGTGATAGCTAGAGGTAGAAAATACTTCAAGTTGATGCTGGTGATGAGGATGGAGTAACAACAGGGATGCTTCCTTTGGTGTGGGATTGTGAAATTGCCTGTGATGCTTTCTACATTGGAGTTAAATTAATAAATGCTTGCTCAGTACCAATGGTCCTGGGTTTGTAGTGGTGTTACACTGTGTGCTAGAAGTAGTTGTGAATGTGTTGTTGTTATATGTTGCTTGCTCAGTACCAATGGTCCTGGGTTTGTAGTGGTGTTACACTGTGTGCTAGAAGTAGTTGTGAATGTGTTGTTGTTATATGTTTGTGAATTATCGTTTGAAATCTCACCTTAAATGATTATTGTTGTCTAGAAAGGTTTTCAATAAAGTCTTACTATGGAACTGTGGTTCGATGCCAGTAGACCTGCAGCTGGAGCTGGTTTCCCTTACCGTTTCCGTTCCGTTATCTTCCACCTTGTTGTAGATGGTTTAAAAGATCATAAATTCCAAACTATTGGAAATTGAGAAGTAGTTTTTGCTGGATAATAGAACATTGTTATTTACCATCTGTAAGTCCATGCAGGTCAGTCTTTCATGGAGTCTTGGTGAACCCACATGACCTTGCATCACATCCTGTATAATGTGAGCTGTTGAAACAGAACACTTGGGCCTTAGTCTGTGCTTCCCATGCCTACTTCACTACAAACAAGGATTCGCTTAACTTTTTCAACTATTTGCAGTAAGCGAACTACATATTTTTTATAAGCTTCGTATACTGTATATTCAGATTCAAGATTTTCTTAGGCTGTCTGATTTGGGACATACTGATACTCTGTGGCTGTAGATATCCTTCCTACATGTAATTCATAATCTACACCAAGTCAAGCCCAGTCTCTCTTCCCTGGTGTTTGTTCTTCCTGCTATAATTTAATAAATGTCTGAATTGCCTATCTTGACAATGATAATTTAAGGAACTGTTGAAGCTAGACAGCACATGACTTCATGCTGAGACAATAGTTTTTCTTTAATTTGTTTACTTACAAAGAAATAATGTTTTCCCCATTTGTGTATGTTTTCAACGATTATCAGTATGTTACCCCCTGAAACATATCCAGAATTTAATAAATTTCAGAAACATTATATCAGTGCAATACATGTAAAACATCAAAACAAACAATTACAGACTAGTAGATTGAACAGAAGCTGAGAAAAGGTGCATATACTACTCACACTGCTCAGAAAAAGGAAAAATTACCATGGATATTGTGATGCCACCATCCTTTTTCCTAATTTTCTTATTCCTTTATTTCTGTTTGGTTTATATTTACTGTTAATTGCTTTCTTTTTTCTGTTGGTTTTGGTATGTTCCTTGTAGTTCGTTTTATTTACATTAGAGATTTCCATTTTGCTAGTGCTTCTTTAAAATTCTGCTAGGAAGCACGTGTCTATTATATAGGTCTAATGTTCCATTATTAGGTTGAAGGCGATGTATGCTATTGACTTGTTTGATTTGTGTGACTGTTTTTCTCCCTTCCCCCTGCATGGGTTTCTCGAGTGGATTCAGTGACAACTCGACCCTCGGCATAGACAGTTCGGAATCCAAGAGTCACTATTCGACCCTCGACATAGACGCATCGAAATCCAAGAGTCTCTGTTCGACCCTCGACATAGACGCATCGAAATCCAAGAGTCTCTGTTCGACCCTCGACATAGACGCATCGAAATCCAAGAGTCTCTGTTCGACCCTCGACATAGACGCATCGAAATCCAAGAGTCATTGTTCGACCCTCGACATAGACACATCGAAATCCAAGAGTCATTGTTCGACCCTCGACATAGACGCATCGAAATCCGAGTCATTGTTCGACCCTCGACATAGACGCATCGAAATCCAAGAGTCACTGTTCGACCCTCGACATAGACGCATCGAAATCCAAGAGTCACTGTTCGACCCTCGACATAGACGCATCGAAATCCAAGAGTCATTGTTCGACCCTCGACATAGACACATCGAAATCCAGTAGTGACAGCTCAACCCTCAGCTTAGACGCATTGGAAACCAGGAGTTAGTCAAAGTTCGAACCTCGAGATAGATGCATCGGAATCCAGGAGTCACAGTTCGACTCTCCATATAGAGGCATCGGAAATCAAGAGTGACAGCTCGACCGTCTACTGAGACGCATTGAAATCAGGAGTGAATTACACAAATGGGCATTTAGTGCCTGATCGCCGCAATGTATACATCGGAGTTCAGAGGACCGAAGTTGGTGAGGCAGCTGTGCTACTCTTCAACTCAGTAATGTACTGTACGAGGCTTGCGTGGTTTGGGAAGGTACGACTAGTAGATTGTCAGTGGTTACTAGGTTTGCCAACTCATCCGCCATATTGGAAATTTGCTGATTGGTACTTTTAGTCTCCCCATGTGTTGGACAACCAAAATGGTGACTGCTGTTTCTGCATGGACTAGTTGCTGGCGTGATCCTGTCCAGAGGGACGGAGTGTGAATGTTAATAGCTAGCTAACTGCAATTTGAAACATGATACTTGGATGATGTGTGTCATATTGCGTATTGTGATGAAACAGACTGCCACTCGTCCCAGGCAACAGTGCAGTGCAGCAAGGTTGTCGGTAAAGTTGCCAAGTACAGGACATCGGTCCAACCATAATGGTTGTATGAGTGGATTTTGTAGTCTGGATGGCGTGTGTGATAGGGACAATCAATTGAGGGATTGAGCTTTTGTATGGGGTGGTGATGTGTTTCATGGCAGATCCATGTTGGAGTGGGGATGCTCGGCCACGTATTTATTATGCTTCTTAAATGGTATTTATCTGTAGCATTCAATTACATATTGTGTATGTGGTAGGTACATTGTGTCTGTATCTTATTAATGAGACAACCCATAAGATCCAGTGGAGTCCTAAAAATATTGGGTTGACCATCAGGGCGTTAAAATATAATCTTAGTGTAATCATATGTGATATGCAATTTTAAAAAGAAAACATCAAAGAATAAATTTGAAAAATAAAAAATTTATATATATATTACGCCCAATATCCTTAAATGTGTGAAGAATGAGCACCGAAATTAAAAGTTGTATATCCCTTCTCAAAATATCTAACAATAAATTAAATTGGATGCAATTTTAGTACAGTCTTATGTGATATACAATTTTAAAGGTGGAAAACCAAATACTGTATTGGAAAAAAAAAAAAAAAATGAATCATTATTTTCACCCAAAATCCACTTGTAAACCATGGAACTGTTGTCTTGCCAAGGTGTAAGTGGACTTCATCACTAGCACTGGGCCTTGTCAGTATTTCGGCATGCCACATGTAGGAGCACGCACTTCGTTCTATGAGGCAGTTTCAAGCAACATGCTCATGTGATTTTCAGAGAAATGGTTTTGCAGTCGATGTGATGCAAGCAGTGACTTGCATAGTGAATGCAACCCTGGACGTCTACCAAGCAGCAAGGCACGATCTGCTGCCCACCCCAGCCAAGTCGCACTATCTCTTCAACTTGAGGGACTTGTCTAGGGTCATATATGGGTGCTCCCTCCTGAAGAAGGAAAGTGCTGAGACCAAGAAGGTTTTCATCAAGTAAGTTGCTGGATGCACCTTGTGCTTGCTTTTACATCTATTCAGTTATGTATATTTGTATGTAGTCCACGCCTGTGGAGTAACGGTCAGCGCGTCTGCCGCGAAACCAGGTGGCCCGGGTTCGATCCCCGGTCGGGGCAAGTTACCTGGTTGAGGTTTTTTTCGGGGTTTTCCCTCAACCCAATTTGAGCAAATGCTGGGTAACTTTCGGTGCTGGACCCCGGACTCATTTCACTGGCATTATCACCTTCACCTTTCAGATGCTAAATAACCAGATTATAAAGTCGTAAAATAACCTTAAAATAAAAAAATATTGTATGTAAGGCACTACTCATAACAAGTGTTCAAATGACAAATGACTGTAGTAAACAAGTTTCCTTGGCAGCACATAACAAATCTAGGATGCAATGGGTGCATCAGCAGATAACATCATTTGATTATCTAACAAAATTAATTATTATTATCGGTTACAAACTTAAGTTAAGTTGTTGGATTGTACCTTGAAACGCGTTGAACATAGACTTTCATTGTTATGAGTTTCTGAATTTATTAAAGTTGCAACACTTGCTACCAAGCTGACAATATGTAATAGATGTTTCATTATGTTCTTTCATTAATAACTAAAAAAACTAAGGATTTTCGGACATATGTTTATGTGAACTTTTTTTCTTGTTTTGATGTGAGAAACATGCCCCCAATGTTTCTGAAACACCCTGTATATCCCTTACAATGCACAACTCTATCAAAAGTCAAGTCCACGTTCCTAGATGACATAGACACAATTTTAAGAAGCACAGTCAAAGAAATCGTAGGTCTGCCACATGACAGTCCTAATAGTGTGTTATATGGTTTGAGGGGAAGCATGTATCCAGCATTACTTGGCTAATAGGCTTTGCCAGGAGGGGCTCATATGGCTGTGCGCAGATACGAGGAAGCAAAACAATTGGCAGTATGAATTAAAACCAAGCTATAAGTAGTTTTCTAGCAGTGATTCTGGTTACGTGTGCCCAAAATGTGATAAATCTGCACTCATAGTGGAATATTTCCAAATAACATAATTTGTTATAATGAACTGAATTATATTTATAGTGGTTACTGTTGTAAATTCGTACTTTCACGTGTTTTCTAATCGTAGTATATAGGTTATGTATTTAAGTTAGCCCACGTGGTATTAATTTAATTAGTTTATTGTAAATATTTTGTGCTTAAAACATATTGCATTATTTACCATGCCCGGTTGTGCAGTGTTTTCGTGTAAAAATTATAATCATAAGAGTAAAGGTTCAGATTTGATTCACCACACCTTTCCAAGGATAGCAGTGTTTGTAAGCAATGGATTCATGCTTGCAGGAGGAAAGACAAAATCAACATTAAAAATGCCACGTGTGTAGTGTTCATTATGACAGGGACCTGAAAGCCGAGCTCTTGAACGTTAAACCTAAAAAGATACTTAAAATTTGTGCCGTTCCTTCATTGCATCTGGACATACCAAACACGATGAATATAGAGGCTTCAGCTTCACACCAGCCAGAGTGACAGACAGACAAGGCAGATTAATCGAGATTCAAGAAAGCGAGGGCTTGAGAGATTGAAGACATTGTCACCCAAGAAGAAGTTTGATGTTAGTACAATTACACATAGCACTAGTGACTCAAAAAGACATTTGACAAATTAGGGAAAGATAAACAAATGCAGACTGAAATGAATAGGTTAAAACTTAAAAGTAAGTCACTGACCTTGGCTCTGAGCAGGAAAAGTAAACATATACGGCAACAGAATTAATGCAAAGGTAAAAAGAGAGAGTTTCCCTTGTTTTGAGAAAAATTTTTACAGAAAATCAGATCAAGAACTTGTTGGTGACAAGAATGAAGCTAAAATGGACAAGAGCAGATATAAGCAGAGCCTTGACACTCCGCAAAGCGTAGGAATCCCCTTACCATCACTGTCAGCTCCAAGGTTTCCAGGCCCGGCATATTAAGTGCTGTTTTATTTATAATGCAAACGCAATGCAAGAATTTGACAAAAAATGAACTTTCATGTAAGGAAATTTCATACCATGTGTGAAAAATGAGAGTTGGCAGAACACTTCACTGCTTCCTTTTCAGAAAGGTTTTATGAAGTCCATTAGATCTTTATTAGGTTGTTTTTCTGATCTCAGAAAAGCTACATCTTAACTGCTAGACTGAACCAAGACTGGCTTGAAAATCTTTTCTCGCAAATAAGAGCATTGGGATCCACTTACGACCATCCCCTTCCAGTAGAATTTAAAAACCGTTTGAGGTTGCTTATAATGAGTCGCAACATTTCAGATATTTAGTTCAATTCTTCAGCTGTTGAACTAGAAGCAGACTGAGGTGCCGCATGGTACAGGAGACAGCCCCATGGATAACCTGTGTTTGCTCCGCGGGATGTGCACAAACTTTTGGTGTAAATTGGAGCGAGCGGCCACCAAACAGTTGCCATTATATTTCGCGTGGTTTTCCCTGGGACCTTTTCGTCTGTTGTATGTCATTGTTGATTTGGGTTATGATTGATTAGCATTATATTCTTCCTGGTGTGAGCTGTGTTGTATGAATGGTTGGTTGGGTTATGCTGATTTCGGTGCCTTCTGCCTGTGCACAAAAGTTAAATTATTTATATTTGTCTATTAGTTTTAATAATATTTTTAGGATTGTTATTAAAATGGCCATTTGTATTGGTGAACCATATTGGTTTATTGATTTACCCACCATCCAACAACGATTTCGTAGTTACGCACGACCCGAGAGGGTCACGGACCCCCTGGGCCAAAAACCGCGCGTTACAATAAACATTGTAATTGGGCTTCGCCTCATTTGTTCATAAACAAATAAAATAAAATATTCGTGGTTTCAATTGTGCATGATTTCATTGACCATAGCTTACTTGCTTTGTGTTGGTAATTCCAGGCTTTGGGTCCACGAAATCCTGCGCGTTTTCTATGATCGCCTCGTCGATGAGACTGACCGACAGTGGTTGTACAATAGACTCAGGAGCTGCGTGAAGGAACACTTCAAGGAGAACTTCGATGCATCGCTAGACACACTCCCAATGGACAGTGGCGTGGTGAGTAGCTTGACAACAGCTGTCGCCTGTACACAACTCTGAAACACGACCTGAGTGCTTGTTTTGCTTGTAGGTTACGGAAGATTCTCTGAAGCAGCTGATGTTCGGCAACTTCATGGATGTGGATGCCACCGATGAAGAGAAGCGGTACGAGGAAATACTGTCGATAGACGCCTTCATCAAAGTCGCGGAGTCCGCTATGGAAGAGTACAATGCTACACACAAAACCAAACTGGATATCGTCCTGTTCAGGTAAAGTGTGTACACACACATGCATGCATGTTCGTTTCTCGGCTGCCTGTGAGCATGTGCTTTCCTTGATGGAAGATGATGGATATTTTGCAGCAAAAGCACAGACAGAGGGTGCCATGCCTAGTCAAACACAGGAAATATAACTGTCGTGTTTCTCTGTTAACTGAAGGAATTGGAAGGTGTGACTCATGGCACATGTCTTTGCTTGCACTTGAGATGTTGATTTTTTCGATCATTGAAACACCAGTCAAAGCCGGCATACAATATTTGAGTACTGAAATAGCCATCCTTACACAACTACCTACTCCATATGACGACACTCTGATGTAAGTGTATAGGCCTACATACATTACTCACTTTGAATACCTTTTTTTTGCAACACCTTGTAGCGGTGCATGTTCTTTCATTCATTTCCCACTAAACATACAACACTGCTAGATGTTACAGTTCAAGCACACATTGATCTGTGTTGCTGGATTCTATCAATTCGTGGAATGTTTATTTGAATTTTCGTTAGAAGCATTTGCTTAATTCTAAAGGAAATTATAATGCATAATAAATATGGATGGGCAGTGATCCAACGTCAAGATTCGTCTTGTAGTCCAGCCAGGAAGTGCCATGTCTGTTTCTACAAGTTGTTCTTTAAGTGATTTTAAGATTTTTGCTTACCAGTGTTCCTCATTTCCAACGAGTTGTAGGTACCGATACATAAATGAAAAGGGCAAGATTGTGCTACAGTGTTACGTCACCTTCAGGTTCTCATGGGGTGAAAAACTACAAATAAAATGAATGTATATTTTGCAATGCAGTCAGATGTAACTAATGTAATGTAAGCTTATTTCATCATGGGCTTAAATTGTCTGTCAACAACTTTCACTTTTTTTTTCAGTGAATAATACCAAGGTTAACTCCTAAACAGTATGTTTTTGGTTGAATCAGAATTTAAGATCATTCCAATGCTTTGAGTTCAAATTAAAATGATTCCACTTCATTTGTAGCCTGACTGTAAATTAGATTTCCCCTTACGACGTAATGACTTCAATTGTTTTCTCTTATTGTATGTAATAAAAAATCGTGGCTTTCTTGAATATAGCTGATAATTAATAATCTCACTGTATATAATTACATACAGAGTAAGAATCTCAGCTCGTGGCAGTCTTGAAATTCGTGTACTCGAACTGTCCAGTTATTAAGCTTACTGTAGTTGTTGCAGCACAGTGAGTGATCAGCAAGATCTCCCAGCTAGGTCCAGCGGACCCGTCGACCAACAGCAGGTGTGGTCCTCCAGACATTCTGGGGGTTGTGTGTGAATGAAGTAGCCACCAAAACGTTAAAATATGGTGTTCACTTAAATCGGCTACAACTTGCCATTTAACTAAAAAATATTGGAGTGTAAGAGGTCAAATGACTTTATTGTCAAACGCCTGGCATTAGAAAACAACAACAACAATAACAACAACAACAACAACAACAGTGAGTGCTGGTTTCAGTCCTCATGGGAGAAGAAATTTTTTCATGAAACTTGGCCAGCACATGGGACCAGTGCTCACCCAGAATTGGGAGCTATGGTAACTAGTGAACCAACTATTACTGCTGGAGATGATATGATAATCCCCGACTGGTTCAGTGACTCTGCTGAGGCGTGTGGATGTGAGCCTTACTGATTGTACTTTAATTGACATGAGGCACACGATTAACTAGGTGGTGTGTTCTGAATGAAACGCTGTTGAGTATTGCATTCACGTATTAAATAATGATACAGAATTCAAGCCTTCTCGCAGTTGGCCCGTCATCAAAGCAGCCAAATAAAAAAAACAGTGAAAGTAATCAATCAAGTAGTCATGATATCGGTTTTTCTGTCTTTTAAATTTGCCGCTTTATTTAAGATGTAGGTAGTTTGTGTCATGACCACCAGGTGCGGTGTGATCTGTGTAATCGATTGATTCCTTGATACTGTCCTCTATCGATAGTTGTATTGTATCGATTTTCTTGCGTATCTTACCCATGGGATAGCAGGAGCGTTGTCATTCTTGTATGCTTGTATGTATGTTCCTGATAATTTTTGGTCTTTAATCTTGTTAATCAGTAGTGAATGGGTGCTTTTGTATCATTTAGAGAAGACGAACTGAACATTATGTCATTGAGTAAGAAGAGAAAGCAGAATGGACAGACGAATTTTGTTTTGTTGAATTAAGCCATGTGCTTAATAGTTATTAAGTCGCAAACAAAACACAAAGACTGCTGCAGTAAATTTTCACCTGGGTCTTCATTAGGGCAAAGTAAAATTAACATTATGCAATTAGCAAGTTGAGTAATGCGTAGAGGGGGCACAGCTCAAGAAAAAAGAGTTTTTTCTATGCCCAGAAGATGATAGCCTTTCTCATGCTGAGTCATCATGATTGAAACAGAAAAGATTATTGAAGGTGAAGAAATGGCAAACATATACAAGACTCCAATGACACTGCTGCTGGGGATGCCCTGCAACATTGGTGATCGTTCTTCTTGAGCTGCCGACAAGTCTTCTGTCCTTGATTTCAATATTTTCCTGTCTTTGTCTTCATCAGGGTTCAGTGACATGCTGGCTGAAATTGGGGCTCATGCTACTGGAGGAGAACTTTTCTTTCTTTTCTTTTTTTTTTTTCTAAATCTGCCACACTTTTGTTAGATGAATGCCAGTTAGCACCAAAAAATATACAAGAAAAACAGAAATAATTTTTAATATCGCATCCACAAATCCATTTGTTCTTTTACATAAATGTCCCAATTTAATTTTCGACCTCAGCACACTTTATTGTAACCTTTTATTTCCATATTTATATTCAAATCCAGAGTTAGTCTTCCTGTATAAGTACCTTACTTTCTGTTTATTTTCATAGGGTAATGAAGAAAATGGATTTTGTAGTAAAATATGTATGTATGGTATTGATAAACACGGCACAGTTGCATGCATACCGCACTGTTTTGCTTATGCTCTTTTGAATAACGAAAGTTACATTATGCAGTCAAAATGTGTTTCTTTACAACTGTGGGTATTTTACTAAAGGGTGCTTGACCTTCTCGACGTTCACCCACATGAAGCCAGTTTACCGATAGAGTCTGATATTTGATGTTATATGTGCGTAATAGCAACAGAACTACAGAGTTTCTATCCTACTAATTGTCTCCACTGCTTCATCCCTTATCTTAAATGTTGAAAGTTGGCAACCCTATTTATGATGTAACAAAGGTTCTGTCGTTATGCATATGAGATAGACCAAACCACACTTAAAAAAATGTTTTTTTTTTGTGCGAGTTCATTTCTTTCACATAATATGAGGAAGCTACTAGTAGAATATTATACAAATTTCTCAGGAAATTACGTTAAGTATACGCTGAAGAAATTATGATACCGCACCTAATAGAATTGGACTCTAACCTTGAACACGCTCTGATGTCTGTGTGACTTGAGACTATATCACTCTGGTTGCAGATATGCCCTGGAGCACCTGGCACGCATTTGTCGCATGATCGCCATCCCGTGTGGTTGTGGCCTGCTGGTGGGGGTGGGAGGCTCGGGCAGGCAGTCCCTGACCAAACTGGCCTCTGTCATTCAGGGAACTGTCTTCTTCCAACCAGAAATTGCTAAAAACTACGGTAAGTCTGGTTTATGTTGCCTGCTTTCTTGACAATTCAGTGAATAAACTGTTTGGTGCAGAAAGGGAGAACTGGGGCAATCAAGATGTAGCAGCTCAGTTGGTGGGGACTGCAGACCCAGGTTGGAATCCTGGTGATGGCGGAGTTGTATTTGTGGTTTTTCTTCATCATCTCATTTTCATTATTTCTGTAGTGTTCACTGAAAACGATGTGGTGTGATGACTGGCATACAGATGGCAGCAGCTACTCTTTTTGGAGGTGGACCAGACCGAGTCACCACACACCTAGTCACGATGTCATCACACACCTAGTCACGATGTCATCACACATCTAGTCACGATGTCATCACATACTTAGTCACATGTCGCCACACACATCTAGTCACGATGTCATCACACACCTAGTCACGATGTCATCACACATCTAGTCACGATGTCATCACACACCTAGTCACGATGTCATCACACATCTAGTCACGATGTCATCACATACTTAGTCACATGTCGCCACACACATCTAGTCACGATGTCATCACACACCTAGTCACGATGTCATCACACACCTAGTCACGATGTCATCACACACCTAGTCACGATGTCATCACACACCTAGTCACGATGTCATCACACATCGAGTCACGATGTCATCACATACTTAGTCACATGTCGCCACACACATCTAGTCACGATGTCATCACACACCTAGTCACGATGTCATCACACATCTAGTCACGATGTCATCACACACCTAGTCACGATGTCATCACACACCTAGTCACGATGTCATCACACATCTAGTCACGATGTCATCACACACCTAGTCACGATGTCATCACACACGAAGTCACGATGTCATCACACACCTAGTCACGATGTCATCACACACCTAGTCACGATGTCATCACACACCTAGTCACGATGTCATCACACATCGAGTCACGATGTCATCACATACTTAGTCACATGTCGCCACACACATCTAGTCACGATGTCATCACACACCTAGTCACGATGTCATCACACATCTAGTCACGATGTCATCACACACCTAGTCACGATGTCATCACACATCTAGTCACGATGTCATCACACATCTAGTCACGATGTCATCACACACCTAGTCACGATGTCATCACACACCTAGTCACGATGTCATCACACATCTAGTCACGATGTCATCACACACCTAGTCACGATGTCATCACACATCTAGTCACGATGTCATCACATACTTAGTCACATGTCGCCACACACATCTAGTCACGATGTCATCACATCACGATGTCATCACACACCTAGTCACGATGTCATCATGATGTCATCACACACCTAGTCATCACATGTCACGATGTCATCACACTTAGTCACATGTCGCCAGTCACGATGTCATCACGATGTCATCACACATCTAGTCACGATGTCATCACACACCTAGTCACGATGTCATCACACACCTAGTCACGATGTCATCACACATCTAGTCACGATGTCATCACACACCTAGTCACGATGTCATCACACACAGTCACGATGTCATCACACACCTAGTCACGATGTCATCACACACCTAGTCACGATGTCATCACACACCTAGTCACGATGTCATCACACATCGAGTCACGATGTCATCACATACTTAGTCACATGTCGCCACACACATCTAGTCACGATGTCATCACACACCTAGTCACGATGTCATCACACATCTAGTCACGATGTCATCACACACCTAGTCACGATGTCATCACACATCTAGTCACGATGTCATCACACATCTAGTCACGATGTCATCACACACCTAGTCACGATGTCATCACACACCTAGTCACGATGTCATCACACATCTAGTCACGATGTCATCACACACCTAGTCACGATGTCATCACACATCTAGTCACGATGTCATCACACATCTAGTCACGATGTCATCACACACCTAGTCACGATGTCATCACACATCTAGTCACGATGTCATCACACATCTAGTCACGATGTCATCACATACTTAGTCACATGTCGCCACACACACCTAGTCACAATATGTTCCCACACACCTAGTCATGATATATTACTACACACCTAGTCACGATATGTCATCAGTTCATCACATACCTAGTCACAGTGTCTAAAGAAGTGTGACTACATGGACTTAAAAAATAAGTCGCATTTAGAGACTTAGTGCAGAATAAGCCCACTAGAGGTGCTGTGCTAGTCTTCGGCCACTCCTCCATGTTGGGAAAAAAAAAGTGTTAGGAGATTTGATGCAATCCCCATGACTGCGTGTAATGTCTATTCTGCTTGTGTTTGAGATAGCAAAATGTTATGCTGCGAAGAAGCTCTTCTTATATTTTTATTTACTGCTAATAAATTGAAGCGGTGAGATCAATAACCATTCGAGTCCATTGACACAAGTTTCGAGAAAAATCAAATAAAAACGTTTTTTTATTTCTTACCTATTTATTATTTTTTGCACATAATATTTCTGGTTGTTTTCGAGATCAAGACAAAGTAGTATACCAACTTTTAAAGTTGTAACACTTGTGGAAATATCCGAAATTTAATTTCAAATTTGCAAAAAATGAATGGCCAGAAATGGATTTGAATGGTTATTGATCTCACCACTTCAATTGCTTTTTCCTCTGTTCAGTGAACAGTGCGACCAATGATAATTTCTACTTAATTTGTAATTTGCTGATGCTGTGGAAGAAAAAACATAAAAGGAGGAACTGAGGTTCGAAACTTGTCAATGCCAGCTCATTTAGTTAGGTACTGCTGAAGTGGAGGTTAGCTCTGTCACAGAAGTAAACATAAACTTTTGGAGCAGAGATTAAAAAAAAATAACTTCACAGGAATTGAGAATGGAATTCAATGAGCTGTCATTAGTAACATGATACTCACGACTTAGTCAATTGAATTAAGTACATTGAGTAGCGGTATGTGTTCTATCGTGTATTTTTTGACAAACCTCAACGAACCTATTTCCTGAGAACTGTTTATTTAATTGTTGAAGTCCCATGCCGTGGCATCGAGGTCTAAGACATTCTGCCTCGGACTCGCGTTACGGAACGCGCGGTAGTTCGAGTCCTCATGGAGGAAGAAATTTTCTCATGAAATTTCGGCCAGTGTATAGGACCGGTGCCCACCCAGCATCGTGATGCACTTGGGGAGCTACGATAGGTAGCGGAAATCTGGTTGCAAAAGCCAGCTATAACGGCTGGGGTGATCATCGTGCTAACCACACGACACCTTCATTCTGGTTGGATGATCGTCCACCTCTGCTTCGGCATGTGGGCGTGAGGCCAGCAGCCAGCTGGTCAGTCTAGGCCCTTCACGGGCTGTAGCGCCTAAAAAGAACTTGGGTGACATGCTGCATGATTTCAGGACTGAACGAATGGAGGGAGGATTTGAAGAGCGTACTCAAACAGGCCGGTGGCTTTGGGAAGGAAACAACATTCCTGATCACTGAAGGCCAAATGAAAGAAGAGGCATTTCTGCAGGATATCGACTCTCTATTGAATTCCGGCGAAGTCCCAAATATATACGCAATAGATGAACAACAAGAAATTTTGGAGGTGAGTGAGATCAGCAGTTGCACAGGGAGGCTGCTGGATGTGTGAGTTGAAATCTCACCGTGTTGTTTATTGCAGCTTGTGAGACTGGCTGCGCAGGGGGGGAACAGGAAGCTGGACATCAGTGCGCTGGCAGTGTTCTCCTTCTTCATCGCCCGCACCAAGCAGAAGTTGCACTTGATGCTGTGCTTCAGTCCTGTGGGCGCGTCCTTCCGCAGCCGACTGCGCACGTACCCTTCGCTGGTCAGCTGCTGCACCATTGACTGGTTCATGGTACGTACGACATGAAAAAGTGAGTAATAACTGCAGCGCTTTCCAAAATGATTGATCTGGTTTTCATTTAGTTTATCTCAGAAGATATGTATGCTGTGTATATGTCAATAGACGACGGTTTATAGAAAATGCCACATGCCCATGCAGAAAGTGGCGCAGAAAGATTTTGGTTTTGCTCATTTTCTCAGTTCATGTTCTGTCGTGATGTAAATGTTGTGAAGCTTGATCAGATTCCAATAGAAGTGCAATGGGCAGCTGCTCACAATTAAGCAAGTGCTGTGATGAATCTGAGAATGCAGCCATGTGGACTGCAGTCACGTGATGGAAGTTGGGTACCGGCTCTGCGAGGAGATGTTGAGGGTGATGAACAATTCCCAGATTGCCTTAACTCACCTCGGTGGTGAACTTAACTGTCCTAACTAGAGCCCGGATGTTATGTAATATGAAAATGAGAAATATGTAGATAAATGTCTTCTTCTTCTTCTTCTTCTGCCTGACAAGTGTTAGGCCACAAGGCCTGTTACGGTCTTAGATAAATATGTAATAAATTTAAAATATGTAACTTGAGATCCGAACTTTATTAGATGTATTTTTGCACAGTGATAAGAAAACCGAAAAAAATTACAGGTATACATGTGATTCAACCTTATTTAATTATTGTTTGGAGGCGTGATTAATAATTATTTTTCCACATTTTCTTCAATTATCGATTGCCTTCTGTCTATTAGAATGTTCTTATAAATAGAAAACAAGCTCTCAACTTCACACGAAGTAACTGGAGCGAACTTCATATGAGGAATGATACTCTGAGCAATGTTCCCGAGGAACTGCACACACTCACCTTTACATATTTTGCATAGAGTGGAAAAAGTTGTGATCCTTAGTTCTTTTTGAATACATCATTAAATCTCACTGAAACACAATCACGGATTACTCCCTTTGTGGTTAACAACACTGCTACAAATTCTGATGCATTTTGAGAACAGGAAAGGAAAACGTGTGAAACGAGTCACTGGTCATTGTTGGCAGCGCAATTTAGCTTTGAATGTACAGGCAATGTACGAGTAGCTCAGTGGCATTCAAAGTATTTTTCCTTTCTTGCTGTGGTATCAGATAATTCAATATAAGCGCAAAATAAACTGAGAAATTGTTTATTATTATTATTATTATTATTATTATTATTATTATATTAGCACGTATGGGCGACTCCAGAAATGCATATAGAGTGTTAGTTGGGAGACCAGAGGGAAAAAGACCTTTGGGGAGGCCGAGACGTAGATGGGAGGATAATATTAAAATGGATTTGAGGGAGGTGGGATATGATGATAGAGACTGGATTAATCTTGCACAGGATAGGGACCGATGGTGGGCTTATGTGAGGGCGGCAATGAACCTTCGGGTTCCTTAAAAGCCATTTGTAAGTAAGTAAGTATTATATTATAAATTATTATTTATTATATACCCTGCAATAATGTTAAAATAGGCTATGTAAAATTATGTAGTATGTTGTGAAATATGTAATATTATACCAAATATGTGAAAAAATGTAAAATAAAACTTATGGACAACATTTCTACATGTGTATCTCGTCAACATTTGCCTTTTATTCGTGCATAAATATATAGCATTAAAATATGTAATTACATAAAATCCGGGCTCTAGTCATAACATCCAGATGCCGTCATCAAGCAAGAGAAGCTTGTCCTCTGCCATTTCTTGATTGTGAATGGTTAATGTCACAGCAGCATGGTGTGCAACTGCTGATTGGCTATTAGCCTCAGTACCCAGTGTTTAAGCTCAGTCCCTGGCCAGTGATCTATTTGTAGATGTGCGACAAGCTCCTGTTGAATTGTTAGTTACAGAGATGAGATCAGAGCAATGATTTTGGAAAACTGTGTGCATGTAACTTGAGGTAGGAAATGTTTATTTCGGGAATTGACTGTGGCTTTTCAGGATGTGTTGGGGCTTCATATTTCGGAACTGTGTTTAGGTTTTGTCCTATGCCTGGCTTATTCCAAACAAACCAAAAATATTAGGTGACGTTTACGTCATGAGCTATGTTACTTTGGTGATATAACCTATATCTTGTTTGGGTTATGAAGTCCGAACACACAGTGAGAAACTCAAATCTCTTCTTTTGAATAGAATAACCGTGAACACTTATATTCTCATAAAAGATTCTCATTTTTGTTTTATTCAATGAAAATAACGAGAAGATACTGTTAAATTCCTCTGATTGAGGTTCTTGCTGATATGTACCTCTATTATCAGACAGTACATCTCACTTGAAGGTATGTGTCTGAGGAAGACCAATTGTTTGTATGCATCTGAAGTCTGACTAGTGTAATATGTAACTAGTCAGCGATGTATGCAATGGAGGGGGAAAGGAACCGGCCACCCTATCCCATTATCTCCTGGCTTAGTTGCCTTATTGGTGTCGCGCTTCAGACATTTGGCTAAATAACACTGTTCAATGATTTCTGCGTGAGCCACTAACTTCCATGAATTCGGCAAATACAGTCTTGAGAGTTACTTCTTCCATTGTAGTTATAAAAATATGTAACGTGAAAATATCTGTAGCTTAAGAGTATCCAACTTTTATGTAAGATGTAAAATGATGTCTTTTCCTTAGCCTTGCAGGCCCATGGTGGTGAATGGGAAAGAATTTAAATTAGAGGTGGGATGTTTGTATGTATCATGTATGGAGCAGTGCACAAATCACAGTAATCTAGTCTGGAGGGCAGTACACCTCACTCTGGAAATGTAATGTAGAATAGGCAATATGTCGTTGTACATTGCATTCTGTGCTGTCATAGTTGTTTCATTAGAATACATTTAATAATTGTATTATGTCATTTTAATTGTGTAACAGTTTGCTGTTCGGCCATCAGTTTTAAAGAACCTATTACGGCATGTCCCAACCTGCGACATACAGTGTGTTGCAAAATACGTGCGAATGAGGGAAAGTCATGTTTCTGTTCATGTGTAGGCAACATAGTAGAAATTTGTTTTTATTTGTATAGATACATATAAATGTCTGAATTTAGTTGGATGAAGCTTGTAGTACAGGTACATAGAGTAGAATTTTTGTTTCTTCAGAACACACATATGCAGTATGCAGTCCTCAAGAGAAGGAGAAGACTGTTTCGCCGAGAAATTCTTGGTCACTGAGTGCATAATTATTCTGTTATTGCACATGGTGTAAAAAAAAATACAGTCTTATGAAATGTCTCCATTACTCATTTACTGTTACTATTTTCGTAGTTTAAAATGTAATACAAATTGTAATTGAAGGGTATTGCTCATGCTAACCATGTAGTGTATTTATTACATTCATACATCACACAATAAGTGAATTAGTGTGAGATAGGACTTACTGATACATCGTCAATTGAAGGAAGGGGAACCAGTACAGATGTAGGACACACTTTTGCAACATTCGTAGTGTTTGTGCGACTCATTACTTCATTAGCACAATCAGAATTTATTGTAGTGCTGCTTACAGTGTTAGTTAGTTGACTCCAGTAACATATTATGCACCATATAAGTGAAATCTCTAGAACTTAGAAAGACTCTTCACGAAATATGTAGATAAGCTGTTGTTGTGTACTTGTAACACTAAACACGAGTCACTTGTAGTTTGTGTACATATAAAAATCTTGATTCATTACAAATTGAAGTTCATTGCATGCATATTAATATCTACATCCGATTCAGAAAGTAAGTTATTGTAGTGTACACTCTAGATAACTTGGTAGATGGCGACCTGTTTAGTACAGATCATACATTCTGCTACTTCAGAATTTGCATGTCCAGAAACGACCTGTGGTGATAGCTGAGGTCAGACTTGAACAGTATTTGCATCAGCAGTTTTATCGAAAACAAAGTGAAGAGAGATGATGCCGAGTAGTTCTGTGTTGTACATGCATAGCTTTTAATATAGAAGAGAATGTACATTGAATTGAAATTTAAAGTAGTGACATGCTTCTGTTGAAAAATATTTCACAAATCACATTGGTATGAGGACTGATGTTGCTGTTGTGTTGCTAACAGACATGGCCAGAAGAGTCCCTCGAAATGGTAGCCAAGCGGTACATGACAGGAGTTAATGTTAGCACTGAGATCAAAGATGCTGCCGTCGTCGCTTGCAAGTACTTCCATGTCACTGCGAGGTGAGTCCTTCGTTGATTAAACAGTTGAGGAAATAATTAAGGGAAATTTCATGCCATAAAGTTTCCACGTTGCATTGTTATGCTTAAAGGGAGGTTTCCGACACGTTTTTCAATGTGGAAGGCAGAAAAACATACATCACATCAGCAGCTTACTTGGAATTAATACGCTCATTCACAGAGCTCAGCAATGCTAAGCAAGAAGAGATACTGAGAGCGAACGATAGATATGTGAACGGCCTGGACAAGCTGCTGTTCGCTGCCGACCAGGTGAGCGGTTTAAAAAAATCTCTTTCACATTTTATTTAGCCATTACTAAATTAATAAGAAAGGGTTTCAGTGAGAAGTAATTTTAAAAGTTACATATGTCCTATATGTTCACTTCAAAACTTCCCACCTTCAATAATTTTAGATGTGCAAAAGAAGAACTTCACAAGATGTTCTGTAGATGTTAGCACTTCCTCGAAACCTTATTTACAGTTCATTTGGAAATTTCACACTTATTGCAATCAGATCTTGAGACTCTAAAATCAAAGGTGGCAATTCTTAAGGGATGTTCTGCCATGTCTTTAAGAAAGTTATGCACATTGTAAACTGTTTTTGCTGTGGCTTCGCAAATCAGGTTGTCCCATTCGTCTGCCTTTTTTAACTGGTGTACTGTAGATAGCAGATGATCCAGCTTCACCCTCCAAAATGCCAAAATGAGCAATAAACGAAATTAACTAAATAAGAATGAAAAATAATTAAAAAATGCAATTTACACGAATTTAAAGAGAAATGACACTGCAGAATGAACACACTGGTTTCAATACGACTATCGGTAAAAGACCGATGTTTTCCTTATATGCATATATAGCACCACCATTTGACACCACGTCACCTGTGTTGAGTTGAGGTACACACTCGCAACATCGCACGAAGTTTTAAGATTCGGATTTGTCTGCAGCTTGCAGTTATGCAGAAAGAACTGTCGGAATTGAAGCCACAGTTGGTGGAGGCGGCCAAGAGTACGAACAGGATGATGAAGGAAATAGAGCGGGAGACCGTGAAGGTGAGTGCCGCCTCCAGACAGGTGCGGCAGGACGAGAAGGCGGCCAACGTGCAGGCGGCAGCCGCACAGCAGTTGAAGAACGAGTGCGAGGCCGACCTGGCGCAGGCCATCCCCGTGCTGGAAGGTGAGCACGAGACCAGATCTTTGCCATGCCTTAAGTTGGGTTAATTTTAAAAGTATTTCTAAGCTCTAACTTTGTTGATTGAGCAAAGAACAGTGACTTGTCTGGTCTGGAGTGCGATCCTTTACCATAGTAGTGAGTTGGCATAAACTTGAATATTATGGTCCATGTGGTTCTAGAGTGTTTTATATTGTCGTCCGTTGTTGATGATATTTAGTATTACTGCAGAACGTATGTAGTGACATGCAGCACTCACTTCCACAGCGTGTTTTGTGCTGAAAACTTACTGGATGACAAATTTCCTGCCATGCCAACAATTTTGTCGATAGTGAGAAAGCTGGAGACAACTGGCTCGTTTCTTAATGAGGGTGGAAAACATAGACCTTGAATGCGTCAAACTTGTGTGGACGACGTTCTTCACCACTCACCAAAGTCGCCAAAAAGCTCTTTGCGTCGATTAAGCCACATATCCAAGAGCAGCAAAGAAATCGCAGTACAGGAACCAGACTTGCTTTTTTGCCAATGGTTGCTGTAAGCCCAGGCATTCTGTCCACAACTAGGGCACTCGATTTTTTATTTCACGAACTTCTAATTGAGTCAGAGAGTTAAAATGTTTGTAGGTATAAAACTCGTTCTACGAGTGCGATTGGTCGCAAATTTTTTTCTTTTTCCCGTTTTCTATGAATTCGTCATTTTTTTGCATTAAATACAATTTTTTTTACGATTATCGCAGAATCGTACATTCATCAGTCACGAAATTCCATTATTTTATTTGCAACAATGAAACATTCAAAATAGGTACGAATATGGATTTGTCTTCCATGTTTTATTAGCTATGTCTGTTAAGAGGCACTACAGGGCAGGAAGAACAATTGTCTGTATGCATCTGAAGTCTGATTAGTGTAACATGTAGCTAATTGGCGATGTATGCAATGGAGGGGGAAAGGAACTGGCCACCCTACCCCAATATATCCTGCCTTAGTTGCCTCATGAGTGATGCTTTATTGGTGTCACTTATGAGATTCAAAAAACAAAAACATGTGGAAAGAATAGCTGCTCAGCTATGAAAATGAAAATCTGTGTGTCACGTATGCACAATACACACTAACACAACAGAGAGAAATAGCAAAAAGATATTTACCACATTTTGAGCAAGAGTACAGAATGATGCGCCCTGCCATGAACATAGGGCTAATGGTTTTGACACTGTTCTCCATCCAGAGTGTAATCAGCCTTATTAATACTGGTCTGCTCGCCATTTTCCTGCCAGCAGAAATTCTGTCTGGGTTTAATCTTTGTCGTGCTATTACTGAAGTTCTACTAAACGTTGTTTAAATTCAGACTTTTTCTTTACGATTTTCGTGTTTGAATACCGACCTTTTTCAGGATTTACATATTTAAATAACGACTTTCTTCACGAATTACAGTAGTTTCATTTACCGATTTTGATGTATTTTATTCACTGTTTTGCACTGTCCCTATCCGTAACTTGTCAGGCTGCATCAACTCCCAAAACAGCAGATATTGGGATGCTGAAAATCCCAGTATTCTCCACTGCCCTCTGAATGACTGTGGTTTGGTGCGCGGTGCCTGCTTCCAGAATGTTGGCCTGATTTTCTTCAACGAAGCAGTGAACACTCAGGTTTAGGGACGCATTTTCAATGAATTCGTGTAATAACTCGACGATATCGAGTTCACGGAGATTATTTAAAAAATATGGAGCAACATATACGTCTAACGAGTCCACAGACATAACCAGCTTCTTCAGTGACAGCGCAACCTCAAAGAACCTGTGGTGGCCCGCATCACCTCACCTAGCATGTCCAGATTTCTATCTGTGGAGCTATATGAAGGACAGTAGATAACGTGCAACTTCGAGAGAACATCAGGACTGAAATGAACAACATTCACGAGGATACAGAATATGTCCAGATTTCTATCTGTGGAGCTATATGAAGGACAGTAGACAACGTGCAACTTAGAGAGAACATCAGGACTGAAATGAACAACATTCACGAGGACAGATGGAACATTTACAGTTACTATTTAGTTCAGAAGTGTTGTTTCTTGGTTAGTATTAAAATGTAAGGTTTATTTATGTATCGTGTCCCTGAATGAGTAGGTATCTGAGTTTCAGGTGGTTAACAACCGAAAATGGACGCGTGTTTCTTTCGAGTAATGAAAGAAGAACTGTGAATGTTTCATATCCTGAGCGCAGTGTTTTTGTTAGACTATTGGCTAGATGTGTGCCATATGACGAATGGTGCTCACATTGAACACTTGTAAATTACGGTATGGAAACTCAGAGAGTTCCTCTTTAATCTTATGCAAGGTTTGTTTTTATATACCGCAAATAAGAGAAAATAAACAACCTTGAAACTCCTATAATCTTTCAGGAACATATTGTATATCTGCGCGCACGCGGGTTTTTTTTTTTTTTTTCTAATGCCAGGCATTTGACAAAGTCATTTGACCTCTTGCACTCAAACATACTGTCATAGTCAGCCACTGAAGCACAGATTTTGAGGTGTTCCGAATCCATTCCTTGGTTTGAGTTGCACAATGGACAGTTAGGGGACTGATATATTCCAATTCTATGCAGGTGTTTCGCCAAATAGTCGTGGCCTGTTGCCAATCTAAATGCAGCTACAGACGATTTTCGTAGTAAATCGGGAATTAATTGTGGATTATGACGTAGAGAGTTCCATTTTTTCCCTTGAGATTGTGTTATCAAATTTTGTTTGTTGAAGTCTAAGTATGTAGATTTAATAAATCTTTTCACAGAGTAATACGTAGATTTAGTAACAGGTCTGTAAGTAGCAATACAATTCTTTTATTGAGTGATATTAATTGAGAGAGCATTTTAGTTATTTCTGCTGTTTGAGATGAAGGTTTGTGTTTAGAGACTATTGATAGAATAGTTGCTTTGGAGTCTGACAATATAACTGCATTCTTAAATTTATTGATGTGGCATAGCAGATTCCTGAGATATTCACTTATTGCAATGATTTCACCATCAAAACTTGTTGTTCCATATCCAAGAGATCTATAAAGTGAGAAGAGACAGCACGTAACACCTGCACCGGCACCTTGTTCTCTGGAGATCAAGGATCCGTCGGTGTATAAATGAAGCCAGTTTTGTGGAGGGTATCTAATATTAATTGTCTCTAAAGACAATTGTTTCATTATTTCAGTGTTTACTTCTGATTTCAGTATTCCTTCTGTTAAATTTAGATTATATTCTATATTTAATAGAGTTAAAGGGTTTGGTTTAATTTGTAAGTTTTCTTTTAAATTCGAGATGTTGATTTTCTGTTTTAATTCTTGAACCATGGATATGAAACTTTTTTGAGGTTTTAATCTACAGAGAGGACTGTATGAATGCCAGTCCTTCCCTGGTAATCTGATAAGTTTTTCATATAGAATCAGTGCTTCTTCTTCTATTGTAATTCTGTGTGTGTGTATGTGTTTTTTTTTTTTTTACCTTATATAAGAAGCAAAATTATAAAAGAAAAAAAAAAAGCAGTTAGAAGAGATTTCGAATAAAGCGCTATGCTATTTTTTCTAATTTAAAAGTAATTACAGTAATTTTAAATGCTGCTACCAGATCGTGGATCATTAATTGTCTGCAGAGTGAATAGTATGGACATGGTTCACAGAAAATTAATGGACGAGCTGTAGTGGGAACTTATGGCCCAAAGTTAGTTAATCGAAACATACACCAGCCACTTTTACAGTTTTCCGACCTAAATCTTGATATTTATTCATCATGATCATGATCATCATACTTTTCACGGATTTGGACCAAATGTCTGATCCGTTTTAATGTACTGTATTTTAAGATTGAAATGGTACTATTTTATTGCAGAGTCAAGTATTGTTACGTGGCATAATCAGAAAGTAAGGTGAATTTATTAATTCTCTTCTATATCCTGTGTATTGCATCACTTGATCACAAGGGGAGTGAAGGTGGGCCTGGGAGAAGTTGTCTGATTTCCAGAGTTGCTCCTTCCACATCGCGTCGCATTTAATAAGACTACTTCGCGATTAGAATAATAAATAATGATAATGGCGCATACTACTATTTGATCTACTTACAGTACGAGATATGTCCAGAAAGAAACCGAACTTTGGAAATAGTGCGACAATAGTCACGAGTAACATACCGTTTATTGCGTCATTCCAGGAAGTTTACTGTATATACTCGAACAATCCCAGTATCCTAATTTTATGGAAAGAAATCTTGAAAAAAAAATTTTTTTTTTACAAAGAAAAATTGTTACATGATGTAGGCTGTTTATTATACCTGTATTGGTCATGTTGCAACAGGATCCAGCAGTCCACACCTGTGGAGTAACGGTCAGCGCGTCTGGCCGCGAAACCAGGTGGCCCGGGTTCGATTCCCGGTCGGGGCAAGTTACCTGGTTGAGGTTTTTTCCGGGGTTTTCCCTCAACCCAATACGAGCAAATGCTGGGTACTTTCGGTGCTGGACCCCGGACTCATTTCACCGGCATTATCACCTTCATTTCATTCAGACGCTAAATAACCTAGATGTTGATACAGCGTCGTAAAATAACCCAATAAAATAAAAAATTAATAAACAGGATCCAGCACATGCAATAAAAGAAAAAGAATTTTAATTTTGCGAATTTCCATGAGTAAGAACAGCAAAATATAGATAGAAAAATAATTTACCTGATTCATCATCACTTCCGTTGTCACTGGCCAAAGAGCTGTTGGCTCGGAATCGTCATCGTCGCCATCTTGTTCAGTCCAATGAATTGGTAATCCCACACTTCTTAAAGCTATACACACACTATTGCTTCAAGATCAGGGTACCAACCTTGCTGCAAATATTACCCGCACCCCAATTTTCAGCTGCCAGTTTTTGCAAAATATATGTGGGGTTTATTGAAGTAGTTTTCACTCGGCAGATATTTAAGTGAAGTGCTGTTTTATTGTTGTAGCGAGTTTGTTGTAAAAGGAAATGATTCTCGCAAGTGCTGTATATTCTGTAGGGAAAGAGGTGTGTACATAAAATAAATGTCTGCCAGTAATGAAATTGGGGTGCTTTGCCTCCTTGGATTGCCATGTTTCGTTGGGATTAGAAAAGCTGTAACTCGAAGTTTCACATTATATTACAAGTAATTTATTTATTGTCCTCCTATGCTAAATGTGTTGTGTGTTATTTTTAGATGCAATAGCTGCACTGAACACCTTGAAGCCAACGGACATAACATTGGTGAAATCCATGAAAAATCCACCAGATGCAATCAAGCTTGTAATGGCAGCAGTTTGTGTCATGAAAAATGTAAAGCCAGACAGAATCCATGACCCAGCTACTGGAAGAATGGTAGGTTTGTAGCACCCTGTCCCTGGCATTCTATGCACCTGCTGGTCATTTCCCTTCTCTTTGATGCTCTGATAACTTGGACACTAAAAATGGTCAGTGTTGAAGTAATATAATTATCCATTCGAGAATCTTTAACTATGGGTACAATATGACCTCCTGGAAAAATATATCTTAAATGGTAATTTTATCTGAATATTTAACACATAAGTTTTATAATACTTTGGAAGCTTTGTTTACCTCAACCATGTAATAAATCTGCTTTTGTGGAAGCATTTCATTTAAGTTTTATTAGCCCTAAAAATTGCAAGCAATCATAGCTTCATCAATATATAAGGCAAATTATATATAATTAAAAATATTATAATGCAATACAAGCTTAAATAATAAGCAAAAATATAATTCACAGTGTAAAGGAAATAATTATATAATACACTGTGAACATAAAGTAAGTAACTGCCGAGTCTGGCACAGCTCCACCCGCAGTGTTCAGTTCCGCCTCCTCCCCTGTTGGACACATGGCAGTGGTAATAGATACAGTTCATCCTGTCTCAAGGCATGTGGCATTGTTCCACCTAGACTTGATCTCAAATATGCCTACCAGAGGCATAAAACGAGGAAGGGCAGTATCAAATATGGGAAATGCCTGTTATTATTTGGTTGAGAAGCTTTTGTCATCCAGTCTGCCTTCAAAAAAGCAGAAAGTTAGAATTTATAAACAGTTATATTACAGCCGTTCTGTATGGTTGTGAAACTTACACTTTCAATTTGAGAGAGGAACAGAGGCTGAGTGTTCGAGAATAAGGTGTTTAGGAAAATATTTGAGGCTAAGAGGGATGAAGTTACAGGAGAATGGAGAAAATTACACAATGTAGAACTGCACGCATTGTATTCTTCACTTGACATAATTATACATATTAAGTCGAGATGTTTGAGATGGGCAGGGCATGTAGCACGTATGGGCGAGTTCAGAAATGCTTATAGAGTGTTAGTTGGGAGGCCAGAGGGAAATAGATCTTTAGGGAGGCCAAGACGCAGATGGGAGGATAATATAAAAATGGATTTGAAGGAGGTGGGATATGCTGGTAGAGACCGGATTAATCTTGCCCAGGATAGGGTCCAATGGCGGGCTTATGTGAGGGCGGCAATGAACCTGCGAGTTCCTTAAAAGCCATAAGTAATATGATATAGTGTTAAGACTACTATAAAGCCTATGGTAATTCAGATGTACCAGTATGTTTTGTGATGTTCTGGTATGAAACATACAATAAATTGAATTTGTTTTAAAGGAATAAGGCACACTATTTCTAAAATATATACCATAATTTGCTACAACTATGGTCCATGATACAACCATTCAAAGAACACTGTAAAAGTATCATTAGATAGCTGCAGTGATTTGACTTCAAACTTCAGTACAGCAACAATGTGGATAAACGAGGTACTACGTTAGGTTAGGTTAGGTTAGGTTATAGAGTGAGAAATTTGAATGGTTGTTTTGTGGACCATACAGTAGTTGTGGGAAATTATTGTACCTATGCAGGGTACAGGTAAAATGTTAAGTTCCCTGAAAGTCTTTTTACTTTTACTCGCAAAAGGAACTTCCTTAATAATTTTAAGTACCGATATTCTTTTCTGCAGTTAGAGTACTTACGTCGATTTTGGAGAAGATTCCAAAGTAGTAATGCGATAGATGCACATAACCAAAGTGGACTTTAAACGTTCCATTGGTGGTAATTTCACAGGAATGGCTGACGAAATCTGTATGAAATTCTTTATGTGACGTGACGTAAATGTACTACAAGGGACCCCACATGCAAAGCACGGCTTGCACGTACATGACATTCATAAAGGATGTGTGAATATTATTTTAGTTTGGTATTGAAGAAACTGAAATAAAGTAATCTTTTATAAATGCTACACTTTCTAGGTAAATGACTATTGGGGACCCAGTAAAAGGATACTGGGAGATATGTACTTCCTGCAGTCCTTGAAGGACTTTGATAAGGACAACATACCACCTGCAGTAATGAACAAGATCAGAACCGAGTACCTACCAAAGAAAGACTTCAAACCGAGTGTAGTGGCTAAAGCCTCCAGTGCTGCACAGGGCCTGTGCAAATGGGTGATAGCGATGAACATGTACGACAGGGTGGCCAAGGTATGTGCAAGTGCAGCACGTTGTAACTAGGTTGGCTGCACTGCAGTAGCTTCTGTCACACCGCTTGTACTGTGTAGGAAGTGGCACCGAAGAAAGCGAAATTGGAGATAGCAGAGAACGAGTACAATGCCACCATGGCCGTGCTGAAGGAGAAGAGAACGCAGCTGAAGCAGCTGGAGAAGGAGTTGGCAGAGTTGCACCGCAAGCTGCAGGAAGCAACGGAGCGCAAGGATGCTCTGGAGAGCGAAGTAGGCCACATCTCGGCCAAGATCATAAGAGCAGAGAAGTTGATCGGTGAGTGACTGATCTGTAAACCCGCATGATTTAACTCGCTGTGTCTAGAACAAATATGGTCTAGAATATGTTATGTAAATGCATTCAATGCTCACGCACTCAGGCGGTCTTGGGGGAGAGAAGGAGCGGTGGTCAGCTGCAGCCGATGCGCTGCAAGAAGACTACAACTCACTGCCAGGCGACATCCTGATCTGCTGCGGTGTCATTGGATATCTGTCTGCATTCACTGCACCATACAGGTACGTGTTGCTAGTAGAAATTTAGTCAAATTGAGAACTTCCAAAAACACAAATATTGTATAGGGTAAAAATTCTTGCATAATGTAACAAATAGAATTTAATGCAAAGGGTGAAATGTTTAAGGTGCCAGTACATGTGGAGTAAAGTGTGTTTATATCCATATATTTTTTCCTCTTTCTTTAGAAATTCCACTGTAGAACTGTGGCGGAAGTACATACTCTCCCTGGAGATTCCATGCTCCAAAGTTTTCAGCTTCACAAAGGTCTTAGGAGTGGATATCCAGATTCGGGCGTGGAATATTGCAGGCTTACCTAGGGATACATTTTCCACTGAAAATGCAATCATCGTTAATAAGTCCAGAAGGTAAGTCCCTATTTCTGTGTCTGTTGGAAATATGTACCTACAGGGTCCACACACACATGGAAAGTCGGTGAAATTTTTATTTATCAGGGAAAATCAGAGAAATTATTTCAAGAATGGTAAAAGTCAGCAATATCAGTTCTGTTTTCTGGAAAGTCAGGGATTTTGACATGTAGTGCTCTAAAAATTACGCAACTGAGAATAAGATGAATAACGAAGATTCATGAAGAAAAATCTCCATTGTTTACCAGTTAAAATTGGAATTGCTGTTATATTTAATGTTTCAGTAGTTGCCTAGAGCTGTTAGTGGATTGTATTGTTCATTGGTGCTTAGTGGCTAGAAAAACTGTCTTAACAAGCGACATTCTAATTTTTTATATCACTAATTTGACTATTCACATTCTTATCTGTTTGCTCCATTTTCAATTATCCCTAGATCCATAGATGTTAATAAAGCGTCGTAAAATAACCCAATAAAATAAAATAAACAAAAATTTTCAATTGGCTTCAAAGACAGCAAAGTTTAATGACCAATGGTTGGTTGCTTCTGTATGGAACCTGTTGATTCCAAAGCTTATTGTAAAAGGACTTTCGGTCTCTCTGATATGGTGCGCCAAAAAGTATCTCATTCAAAAGGTGAAATTGAAGGGACCCAATCATCCTTGAAAAACGTTTTTGTGCCAATGCTAGAATCAGGGGCGTATACTGGTTAAAGGGTTTGGGCTACGGCTACCGCTGACCCTATTATTACACAAAATATATCTAACAATTACTTTAATTTTAATTACTATGGTAAAACTAATAACACAAAATTATTACATTATGTTATATTATAAACTTTTTCTTTTGTAATTTCCTTGGGCTACCGCCGGTAGCCCGCAAAATACGCCCCTGGCTAGAATTAGTGAAGTGCTGATGATGACAGTGGAACTCCATCAACGATATAATGTGGAGTTTACAAAGAATGCAGAATCGTCATCTAATTCAAATCAGTCTCCGAATACAGTGGAATCTCATTAGCACATTTCTCATATTACTACGTTTTTCTGTTTAGCACGTCTACTTTTGGAAGTCCTAGGCCCAATTCCATTAAACATACATTAAAATTACTTGTTTACACATTTGACATCTTCCACTTACTGCTTTCAATCTTGACGGTTGGCAGTCATATTGATGAACAATAGCACACCACGCGCAAATGCATTCTCATGTTTTGGCGGCTACTATGCAGTGGTATGCAGACAATAATGTTCACCGGTTGGACTGGCCTGCACAGAGTCCTGATCTCAATCCCATTGAGCACCTTTGGGACGAATTGGACCAGCGATTGAGGTCTCGGGAGATGCGACCAACTTCCATTGTCCACCTGAGTGCCATGTTGCAAGAGGAATGGCGACGCATTCCAGTGGATATCCTGCACAAACTAGTGGAGAGCATGCTGACAGGGTGGCTGCTGTTAAAGCAACAAGAGGTGGTACCACGAGGTTCTAAAAGGACAAAACACTGCCCAATTACTTTTTGGTAGATAGTGTGTGTGTTCACTTGTAATTTCTTTATATGACTTAAGTTAAAATCCCTTATATTTTGAAACCAGTATTTTGTATAGCTTGTTTGCTTTCTTATTTCAAATGAATAAAATAAAAATGAGTTTAGGAGAATATTGGGTGGCTATGGGTGTGGTGGAGGCCAATAAAAAATGCTGTATATACTCGAGTAATCCCCGCATATTTTTTGCAAAAATTAGGATGTGGTTATTATTTGCGGCAAGGTTGGTACCCTGAAGTGATAGCGTGTGGTGGCGTGGGTTAGTAGTGAGTCAGGTGCGGAATGAGTTGGTAAGCGTGCAGCAGGAAGGAAATACAGTGTGGATGGAAGCTGTATACAAAACGCGACTTTAACAGACCAGGCAGGCAACCAAGTTTCCGGAAATCGAAAAAGGCTTTGTGATTATATAGGTAAAGAAAGACAGATTGGTTGTGCCGTTTCAAATGAAATATATCAATATGACCAATATAATAAATACATCATGTAATAAATGTGAAAAAAAAAACGAAAAAAATGTTTTTTTAAAGATTTCTTTCCACAAAATTAGGGTGCGGGGATTATTCGAGTATATGTGGTACTATATTACATTTATATATATTGAAGCACATTAACGACAGTTTTTACTGGCTTATATTCTTATTATAAACATGGTACATGAAATTGTTTTATGCATTACACACTGCGAATGTGATAAGTAATAAAGTTTTGATTTGAAGATTGAAAATCGACATGAAACCGAAACTGTACACTCACAATAATGCTCATGGTTGGTCAGGGAAAATTTCTTAATTCGGTCGGGGAAAGTCAGGGCTCTATATGTGTAATTATGAATGTATGCATATTTATATGTTTTTTATTTATTTATTTAATTGATGTTCTTAGTGTTGGGTTTTTCCTCAATATATTCATTCTATAATAAAGAAAATACCTCTGATTGAGGTTCTGGCTGATATGTACAGCTATTATGAGGCAGTACATCTCACTTGACGATATGTGTCAGAGGAAGAACAATTGTTTGTATGCATCTGAAGTCTGATTGGTGGAATATGTAGCTAATCGGCGATGTATGCATTGGAGGTGGAAAGGAATTGGCCACCCTACCCCATTATCTCCTGGCCTCGTTACGTCATCAGTGATGCCTTATTGGTGTTATTTATGAGGTTCAAACCTGTCTTCGGACAGTTGACTAAATAACAACAATAAGAAAAAAGTTTTACTTGTTCCTTATCATAGTTTTCCTTATTTGTTTTCTGTAAGGTAAATAGAAATATGTACATATTCGGCTTGAAGTTTATATTTGTAGCATTCTAGTTATGCTTACTAGTTACAATTCCCACCTTGCGTTGTTAAAGGAATTACATGTTCCCTTTGAAAGGCGAAGACCTGATTGTGTTGTTGTTGTGCAGGTACTCTCTGCTCATAGACCCTCAAGGGCAGGCTAACAAATGGTTGAAGCAACTGGAGAAAGCTAATGGCTTGCAGATCATCAGACTGTCGGATGCGGGTTACATGAAGACCATTGAGACAGCGATCGAGATGGGCAGTTCTGTCATTTTGGAGAATGTGGGTGAAGAACTGGATGCGCCATTGGAGCCACTACTGAAGAAGCAGATTTACTACCAAGGTTAAATGTTATGCATTGTCACAGTTATGTTACAAATTTCCATGGAGGTGTGTGTCAGATACAAATTTTACTATCATTTTCCTTACAGTCTCCTCTTGTGAGAGATATCATCCATTCGATTTTAAAACCGTCCTAGTAAGAGGTTAATATAATTACTCTTTTACATTTCTCGCAATCTTTTTTTTCAATAATCGAGAATCTAACTTCAGATATTCTCACAGATGTCATTTTGGAATTTGTTAGCAAATACAAATTAACAGATAAAGTCGTTGCTCTTTTTGCCTTTAATATGAATACAAATTTTGGCAAGTTAATCAAGAAGGTGGCAATAATGTTTTCAGCAAAATGAAGTTGAATTTGAGGTCTGGGTTGTGTTGCGCACATTCTTCACATCAGCAGTTGTGCTTGTTACCAGTTGACGTGAAGCAAGATTTTTCATATCCTCATATCTGTACATTTTGGATGGAGACTCTTTAAGAATTGTGCGAATTTGCAGATGTTCAATACCAATCAATTCTTGGACATTCGGAAAGGAGATGGCCATCACTTTCTTTAGCTGTTGATAGAGTTATTTCTATTTTTCCCGGTTTGAAGTAATATTTCCTCTTTCAAAAATCACGTCCTCAAACCTCGAGAAAAATTTGCTTTAATGGCTTCAGTTTTTGAAGTCTGAACTAAAAATGTATAATATGCCTAATTGTATTGAGAAAATTGAGAGTGAGAGTATAACGGCTATTCAGCTTGTTACAATTCTCAATTCATTCGAGATAGTAAGGCAGAGCACTTTTTAATTTCAGAATCTCAGTCCTTGCAGGAAGAGGGGGAAATCGATTAACAAAATTTTCACTGTCAGTGTGAAGAATTCTATGATGCGTGTTTAAGTTACTTTCAAAAAATGAGTCCATGACGAACTGATGTCTTTATCGTGTCTTTGTATTTACGTGAACTGCTGCAAAGTCATCACTCTCTACTGTTTGTAAAACTTCAGCTATGCGTATTGTTGGGAAGCAATACAAGCTAGTTGAAAACGGTCGAAGTCATAGTTTGATTCAGCTGAGAAAGATAATTTGACAGTCGAAGAGAAGTGGGTACAAATTTATAGAGAACAATATAGATGTGTCAGCTTTTTCGGCTGTGGTTGAATTCCCCTGGACTAATGTGTGTGTCTTCGTTCATGAATTCATTTTAGGGTGACGAAAGGAACAGGCTAGATGCTGCATGGTTAAGGCGAGTGCAATATTTAAAACTGTCATGCAGGCAAGATTCTGAAAGACAAAAGAATACTTGATGAAGTCCAGAGTTTCAAGTACTCCTAGTCCTAGTGCAGAAACCAGAGTGGCGAAGATAAACTCAGCCCTTCTTCACTCTAGCCAACAAAACATGTTTCTAGGCAATACGATATATATATTTTTTAATTATTTAACGACGCTGTATCAACTAGTAGATTATTTAGCATCGATGGGATTGGTGATAACAAAATGGTATTCGATGAGAAGAGGTCGAGGATTACTTACCATTCAGGATTCTAGATAAATATATAATATTTTTAATCTACATTTAAAATTAAGGAACTGATTTTAAAGGTAGTTTTGTTAATACATTTTTTTTCTAGACAATTTATTCAACATAAGAGCATGATTTTGGTACAGATTGTAGATAGTGTTTATGTTAACACAGACAAAAAATTCGGAACTTTCACTTAAGTGGTTTCAGATACAATAATTTAACAACGGATTTAAAATTTGCAGTTGGCAGGAAAATAGAGTAAAACTTTTCCTTCGCAGTTTTAAAAAACAGCGCAAATCGTAACTTTGAAAGTAATGTAGATATCTAAACAACTTTTTAACAACGTGTAACTGAAGAGTTGGCACACATATTAAAAATTATTTAAAAAAAAAGCAAATATTGTGAGTTGTAAAGGTGTATCTACCCCCTCAAATATATTTACACTTTATATACGTTCATTCGGAATCATCTAACAGTTGAGACTCAGATGAGGCTCCTCAGCACAGATAGGAATGACTTTCTTTTATTATGTTTTTGGGCCATCGGAAATCTTTGAAGGAGCACATATCTCATTTTCAAGAATGGTGCTCTCGGTACTCTTTTATGTGCTCGTTTCTCGCCATAAGCCACCAGGCCTTCCTTGCTTCCCCTCCAGCTCAGCTGATGCTTGCTCCTTAAGGAAAGTCAAGAAATGCAATTCTGTCTCTCTTCGCCTCTTGTAGTAGCTTTTTTCTTGTCGTTTTATAGGAAATGTCTGTAAAAGATACGAAAAACTGTAGGCCTATAGAGTAAGTAAACTGCATGCTCGATGACGAGGCCTCGGGAGTAATTTATTTTCACGAAAATGAGCAAGTTTTGTTTACTGATTGCAAAAGGGGACGAATTGAACTACTTTTGGAAAGATAAACCGGAGTGGCATAGGGTGGCAGTCAAAGTATCTCTAACAGAAATAACAAAATTGCATGAAATTTTTGGCCACTGAGTACTTCCGTGTAATCATTTATACAACAGTAAATTTGAAGTGAAACAATTGAGGGCCTATAAACAAAAGTACTTACTGGCTTCTGAGTCTTAAGTCTCTGCTGGATTAAGGACTGGGAGTTTCATAACTATCCAGATGGTTTATAACACCCGGGCCTTTGACTCCTTGATTGATAACTTGGTGACAGGTTTTATCACGTTCATATTTTGAGGTTTTGACCAGGTTTTCTGGATCTCTGGACCAGAGTACAAATAGCGCTACCTTAACATTTTCTAATGTGGTGAGATCTGGGAGGTCATTTATCACGATGTAGAAGAGCTTCTTGTGGTTAACCTACTTGTGTTGGTTTGAATTTTGACATCACTTCATCGTATCTAGTTGTGCAATGACGTTTTATTCTAAGATCTTGTTTATTTCGGTTTTAATGTAATATAGAATATAAAAGCAAGAGTCAGCATGCGTGACCATGGAACAAGCGATCCCAGGTTCAAATCCGGGTTGGGACAAGTTATCTGATTGAGGTTTTTTTCGGGGTTTCCCTCAACTCATTAAGAACAAATGCTGGGTAACTTTCGGTGCTGGACCCCAGACTCATTTCGTCGACATTATCACCTTCATCTCATTCTGATGCTAGATAACCATAGATGTTGATAAAGCGTCGTAAAATAACCAATTAAAAAAAGAATATACAATAATACAGAAAAGTAAGATATAGAAAGTTAATGGAACAATATTACAAATAAGAATAAATCTTAAGCTGAATCATTGAGGGACAATAAAATACTAAATTAACATAGAACACAAGTATAAGTATATAAACATGTCGTCCAGCAGAGTAGGCAACCTTTGAAATCTGACACGGACACAGTGGATTACCCAAAAGCCTAATTCTAATCACAGTCACCATGAAAGCCTTAAAACTTTGTGAAATATGGGTAGGGTCCAACAGTCTCTGATCTCGTAATGTAAATGATGAAGAATATGTTGGGGGAATTAGAAGTGGATTGACAATCTTTGGAAGTGTGAAGCAAGATACTGAGGAGTGTAGTATAGTAGCTGGCCGCGGCGTGACATGCATTATGGGCACGTGACACATCACAAGCGTACTTTGAGGGAGCTGGGAGGACCCTGAATGAGTGGAATATCTATAGTTATTTGTGTAAACTGTACATTGCAATTTAGATTTTGAATATATCCAGACATCATATAAAAATATTTTTCAAAATTAAGAAATTTTGACATTAACTTATCAATACACTCCTTCCCTGATGATGTCTTATGTTAAAAACAAAGTGCTAATCAGAACATTGATCGTTTTAATAGAAGACAGAAATCAGATCTCCAGCCAGTCTCATGTACCGCAGTCTGCAGTTATTTTGAAGCTTGGAAGGTCCAAGAGAAGAGTTTGAGAACAGAAGTGATGAATTGCTTATATTTGTAAATTAAATGTTGCCTCATGAGTGATTTTTCATTTTCATTCCATTTCATTTATTGTATTCCACAGATCTCACTTCAAAGTGGAGAATTATACAATTATTTGGCGAGATGACGCAAAGCAGTATTGGTCAACACTTGGTCTCATGGTTCTCCCCTCCCCCATACCAAAGCAGCATTATCATCATTTAGTGACGACATGTAACGCATTCTGAATATTACGTGAACTGAACTGACCCTTGGTTTTTATTTCAGGTGGTCGCCACTACATGAGTCTTGGTGATGCTGTGCTGTGCTACGACAAAGCATTCAGATTCTACATCACCACGAAGCTTAGGAACCCCCACTACATGCCGGAGGTTTACAACATAGTCACTCTGGTGAATTTCGCACTGACGATGGAGGGACTGGAAGACCAGCTACTAGGAATATTCGTCGCAGAAGAAAGGTAATGATTAAATTTAGTTTAATTGAAAATAGGGATGCCATTTTCAAGAAATTATAACTTTGCAATACTGATGTTTTCAGTACATCCATTAATACAAGAACTGAAAAAATAATGGAATATTGAAGAAAATTGCTAAAGACTGTGGGTCACCATTTATAACAGCCTGTGTGGTGTTGCGGGACACTTGACTCTTCAAACTCATGTAGCATCATTTCCTTGCTGATATTATGACTGTAGGAGGTTCCTACAATGTCTGCATATTTTCCAGTAGTAATTATGCCAGTTGATAGCAATATTGGGACCCACAAAATCTAACGGCATTATCTTCCACTAAAACAGAGAAATATTGGCTTCTAACTTGGTTTTTGTTATCCAAACATGAAAGTACGAGTGTATCGCGTGTTAAGTTCTGTGGTGCACGTGACAGCAAGCCCTGTCACTTGATGTAGGATTTGTTAAATTGCGTTGCTGTGTGGCACAGTCTTAGACAAGGAAATTGGCATCGTTTTACAGACTGCATTTCCACCTAAAGCAGTTGGATAATGTACAGTTTCTGTCACCTTCATGTACCATTATTATTCAAATAGTGCATGCTGCTACTTTTTACATCGATGTCTGGTGCTCCTTTAAAAGAAGTTCTGTGAATTTTTATAACATTAAATTAGGTACAAAACATTAATTTGCATACCCACTTGTTAAATTTACAATATATTAACGTAGATCTTAATAAAAATACAGGGTGTGCTAACTTTGCACATACAGATTACTCTAGGGACTTGTTTCAGAGTGCTAAATGTTTCGTCCAGGAATGTTCCATTCATCTTCTATTCCTTGCAATCAATATCGATTTTCTTAAGTTATATTGTGTCTATGTGTGTGCGCGCACATTGTCTACAAAGACATAGTATAAAAGGAATAATCATCAACACTACCTTCCACCATCACACGCCTACGTCCTGCTATAGAAGACAGATTGTATGAGTAGCCTGCTGATGACAGAATAAAACTCTGAAATGAGTATACAGCAAATTCAGAGTATGTAGCTCTTAGCACTAAGTCTGGATATCCAGCATATCCCTGTACTGTTGCCCCTCTACGAAAAATGTTTGATAGGTGGCAACATTTGACATAGGGACATTTTTTTTTTATCATGAATATTGTGGTGTAACGGTTAGCGCGTCTGGCCGCGAAACCAGGTGGCCCGGGTTCGATTCCCGGTAGGGGAAAGTTACCTGGTGGAGGTTTTTTCCGGGGTTTTCCCTGAACCCAATATGAGCAAATGCTGGGTAACTTTCGGTGTTGGACCCCGGACTCATTTCACCGGCATAATCACCATCTCATTCAGACGCTAAATAACCTCAGATGTTGATAAAGCGTCGTAAAATAACCTACTAAAATAAAACAAAAAATCATGAATATTATATGAAATGGAGTGTCCAATTGTTAAGAAATCATATCAGTGTTACAGTTGATTTTCTCGATAAAAAATTGCAAATTTGAACATGCTTGCAGAATGCAGGTGTACTAGTTCTACTACCAGGTTCTAGGTAATTTAAATGTTGGCCATACTAGTTCTATGACTGGGCTTAAAGTGGTAATGTTCGAAATACTGTGAAGTTTTTAAAGTTTTATTGTATTTTGTATATTAATTTCTTTATATTTTTGGGTATCCTATCGTGAAGTAAGGATCTCCTTCAAAATTAGTTGAATCTTATATGTCACATAGTTAGTTTTCTTGAATTTGAAACCTTGTAAATTGTTTCTTTAGTCAGATAAGATTTCTTCATGTTCTGTATGTTTGTGACACTCAACTCTTTTCTTCGCTACCCTTGTGTTGGAAGCTATAATATTGATATTTGTTAGACTTAATAATATATTGTCTTGAACAGGGTTTGAACCAAAAACTTTTGATGTAATGTTCAGCTTCGAAACTAGTGGTCACCAATGAACAGATCCAGAGATTATATTGAGAACTTCTTTTCTTTTACGTTTCCTGGATTCCTGTTATTAACACCAACAAACAAATAATCTGTGTAATGAAACAAGTAGTCTGCACATCATTTGTTGACTTAATTCTCTTCTCTTTCCCTTTTGCCTCACGGCGTCTGGTCTACCTCGATCTATCTCCTCCATTCTTTTCAGTTCCCTCTTTTCCTTGCAATCATCTCCATATACATCGTCCTTGGTCTTCCCTTCCGTCCTTGCCTCCATTACTTGCTGTGGCTTTCTTTCTTCTCCCATTCGCACCATGTGTTTGTTTTCTTCTTAGCTTCTCATCTACTGATTTCTGTTTTAATCCTCTCAAAATCTCTCATTTCGTACTCCATTCCTCTTTGTTTTTCCAACTATTCTTCGGTAGAATTTCATTTCAATTGCTGTTGTATTACTTATTCTCTCATTTGTCCCTGGCCAACTTTCTCATCCATACAGCAGGGTTGGTTCTGTAACGGATATGTATATCTGTAATTTTGTTTTAGGATGTTTCCCCCCCCCCCCAAATATTAAGTTACATAATTGATAGTAAATATTACAGGCTTTCTTGGTTCAGTTTAATATTTCTTCTTTTATTTTTCCATTTTGGTGTATAATAGTTCCAAGATATTAAGAAGTTTTCACCTGTTCCAGTTCGTCCCTGTCACAATTAATATGGATTGTACCTGTCTTGTTTCTTCCGTTCTACCCATTTGCATTACTTTACTTGTTTGGTATTTACTATCATTCCCGTACTTCTTTATATTTCTGTCCATTCAACCACTGATTCTTGTAATTTCTGCATACACCAACACCAGGCCTCATATTCCAATAACCAACTCTCAATTTGCTGTCCTCCTTTTGCATATTTTAATTATTTCATCCATAAAAATAATAAATAGCAATGGACTCAAACTATCCCCTTGCTTCACCCCTCTATTCATTTCAAATTTCTCTCATCAATTCTCACTATTCCCATTACTGACTTGGAGGATGATTCCATAACCCTTACTAACTTCTCATTCTTCCTAACTTAATTCTCAAATATTTTTTATCATGTACTTGTTTCGTACGTAAAGTTAATTCTTTATTACAGACGTGATCTGGAAAAGTTACGACAGTCTTTAATTGTTCAGAGTGCAAGAAATAAAGAAGCATTGAATGAAGTTGAAGAAAACATCCTGATCACTTTATCCCAAACAGAAGGAAACATCTTGGATAATGAAAGAGCCATTGAAATCCTCGATTCGTCTAAGGTATGTTATTAAATTAACAAGTAGACTTCGATATCTGAGTATTCTTGTATATATGTTGACTACTGTAACTGTGGATGTATCGAAAACTGAATGAAATGCAATTCTTTCACATTTTAACTTTATTGCTACATATTCTTTATTAATGTCAGTTCAAAGTCGTTAACAGACAGCTGTTGCCAAGTACTGGTTCGTAATGTCAAAGTTACGCATGTGTGCATCTGTATGCCAATATTAATCGTGCAAGTGCGTGTCTCGGATCAGCCAGCACACAGTCTCCAATCGATGATGCTAGGTTCCGATGTTCGTCACTTGGCAAACCAAGTGGCTGTAAACCTCGATTTCTGCTACAATTTCTTTGAATTGACTAGCTGATAGGTTGGATGTGTCCAATTTCTTCATTCTCTCAAAGCGATAGCTAGCTGACTTCAGCAGCAGGTTGCCAAGAAGCTGTGTGTCAGGACTTCAGCAGTTAGGATTGGTTCTGCACTCAAGACTGGCAACTTCCTACTTTTTATCAGCTAACAAAATATTCGCTCTGGGAAAGCATGAAGGTGCTTCTGGTTGTTTCTGGTAAGTTCGTCTAAGAACATGCTGCACCTGTACTCCACCCAGGCGATATTGGTTGGGGTTGTCAAGAACTGGATCTCTTCTCTGTTGACTTGCTCCCTTTTTTCCACCCACCCACCCAGTTATACGCGGCTCTCCATCAATCGCAGTGCTCAGTAGTCCAGCACTGTCCTCATAGGGAAGAGAGAACCATTTCCTTGGGGGGGCGAAGCAAAACCATAGAATGGGATTATGGGGTACATCATTTACCTCCTCCCCCATTATATGACCTGTCAAAAAATGTTATGTTTTATTTAACGACTCTCGCAACTGCAGAGGTTATATCAGCATCGCCGGATGTGCCAGAATTTTGTCCCGTAGGAATCCTTTTACATACCAGTAAATCTACTGACATGAGCCTGTCGCATTTAAGCACACTTAAATGCCATCGACCTGGCCCAGATCGAACCCGCAACCTTGGGCATAGAAGGCCAGTTTGACCTGTCAAGTGGCGAGAATTCTGAAAGTGTAAATCAATATAGTGGCTTCTCACGCTAGCAGGGACTAACAATGCTTCCAACCGCACAGGTTATTGAGTAGCAAAATGCACAACAGCAACAAGTGGTCGATGAATTCTTTCTGGTCATCCTTATCATGAGACCCACAGCCTCACTTCCCTCCTGGAGCAGGACTGCATCACCCTTCAGAATCCATTCCATTGCCTTGGCTGGGTTTGAACTCTAGGACCGCTAATCAAGTGGCTAGCACAGTAACCATTAGACCACGTAGTTCTCGTTATGCGAGGAAGGACGTTAACATAATAATAATAATAATGTGAATTATTTTGCAGGTATTGTCTCAAGAAATCTTAGCCAAAGAGAAAGAGGCGAAAGCAACTGCAGAAGCAATCGACAACTTCCGTCACAGTTTCAGACCGATTGCCTACCGCTCTGCAGTGCTGTACTACTGCCTCCCAGACCTGCCAAACGTGGACCCCATGTATCAGTACTCTCTGGAATGGTTTATCCAGCTGTATTGCTCGGCCATAAGAAAAAGGTGAGATGCAGCACTACTACCAGTTATCTCATGAAATAGGCAAAAAATTGCTCATTTCACGAATTCAACACAATGATTACCGGATTTATGAAATTGGCAGTTTGTAAGTTATTTGTTGTCAATTTCATGAAATAAGCAAACTGAAAAATGAGCGATTCTCCCTCATGTTGGAATGAGTGCTAACAACAAGATATCATATGACATAATTATGATTGTAAAGGGTAATGTGTGAAGTTATTAATAGTAACCTTGTTATATTCAAAACACAAAATGTGGTAGGTACATTATAAACTAATAATCTCCAGACAGGAGTGGCGGTGCATCCTATGCGTTCAGTGGTTCACAGAATCCCCAGGAAAAACAGTGTAATTGTTTAAATAAATTTATTTATAATTAATTTACACGCTCATTCTTTGTTTCTTGCTCATCTTTAATAAGTTTACTTGAGGCTTTGATGTATTTTTCTCGTATGAAAACCTATGATCTATAGAGATCGAATACCTACAGGCTTATAAGCTTCCAAGGTTCAGTTTCTCCCCTGAACCTTGCCGAGAGGCATGGCTAACGTGTGGTTGTGCTGGTGTAGTCACTTAATTGTGAGACAGCCAACATGCGGAAGACTTTGTGATGCCAATCAGAATCTGTAGCTGAGATCGCGCTTTCAGCACATTTATGTGTGTGTTATTGATTGTTGTATTTATTAATGGTTTCTTACAATCCTTTAAATGTCCATTTAGTCTTTCTTGGTGTTTTAGTCTTAATATATTCATCTGTGAGTGTGACCAGTTTTCGTTTCCAAAGGAAATGAATAGTGTTCAATATCTTTTAGAAACAAATTTTTCAGTTTTAATCTTGAAATATTAAGTGTAAAATAAAGAAGTTTGAAAGGCCGTGACTTCAATTCTATTTAAAGCAAGCACAAAGAAGCCGAGGTAAGACATTTTGCAGGGCTTTGAGTGTATAAAAATGGAAGAAAAGCTAGATTTGCAGGTGTGAATCTACCTCGTGCCTGCTATTTTCTAAGGATAAAGATACGAGCTGGACATGCACCGGTGTGTCAGATTTAAGCCATTGGACACAGAGAATTAGGAAGCATGAAGAATCTGTTGCTCATAAGAATGCTTTCCTTGATTTGTCGGTCCTTGCTGAATTGCAAATCAATGTTTGAAACTCTTGCACGTCTTGGTTCTACAGTTCTTTTTGAAGGAACGTCTCATCCTTGGCCTTTACCAATAGAAGATAACCTCGCGAAATTTCTCACAGTTTCTGTATTTTCTGGGACTTTTTTTTCTGTGAGTTTTGAACAAAAATAAGGGATTTGGTTTGTTCAGGCTTTTTTGTATGCCTTATATATAAGCTTTTTGGTGGGTTATGTAGATAGATAGAAAGCAAGTTTTCGTAAGGGCGAGGATCAGTGAGAGGTTAGGTTTGGTTAGTTCAGGCTTGTATGCTTTGCATATACACATTTTGGCACATAGGTGGATAGACATAATGCTAGTTTTTGTAAAGTTGAAGATCAGTGAGAGGTTAGGTTTGGTTAGTTTAAGGTTTTGATAGATCTTGCATATACACTGACTGACTGATTGATTGATTGGTTGATTGATTGATTGGTTCATTCATTCATTCAATCATTTATAGGTAGATAGGTTTACCCTGGAGTATAGTGAACTACTGATAACATTTGCCTTTCTGCGTACTGAAATTAATGTTGTTACCTATGAAAATGTCGGGAAAGTGGTAGTCAGGTGTAGGCCTATAAGAAACAAAGATACTAGGGGCGAGCTTGGTGGGTTTGCAGCTTTCACAGTGATCACTAGTTCGTCTGCTGCAATTTGCAGATTATTTTGAATTATTTTTTTTAAGTAAGTTTTTTCCTTGTGTGTGTGGTGCATAGTGGGAACAGAAATTCCGAATTCATGAATTCAGAAAATCTGCAACAGAGTTGCATCATTCATGAAAGAAGTAAATTTGTGCTCATTGCGTGAAATATGCATTTTTCAAGATTTCGGCGTAACATACAGATCTACACACACAAAGGCACTTTAGGGACGTTATGGTACATGCTCTCCTATTTAAAAATCATTGTATTAAATATTCTTAATCCCTCCCAGTCTGACAACAATGTCATGTTATAATATTTTCAGTGAGAAAAAGTTTTTGTTTTTTGTCTATAACTGGCCACCCTGCCTCATCTCTTGCCTTAGTTGCCTCATGAGCGATGCCTTATTGATGTCACTTATGAGGTTCGAACCTGTCTTTATATTTTTATGTTTCTTGTATTTATATCATTAGATTGTCTTTGTCACCTTAACTTTGTAAATAATATGTATGTCGTCTTTGTATTTAATAACTAATATTTTAGCTCTAAATGAACATTGGTCTGTTGTGTTCACATTTTAAAATAAAATAAAATTGACTAAACGAACAACAACAATACAGGTCACGATTTTGAAATGGCATGCTTCCTCGCACATTCTTCAGCCCCTTAAAGCATTATTAATCCACAAAGGGGCAGTGATTTGTCAACATGACGACCTGTAATACAAATCCACATTATTCCAGGTTATCCTCATGCACATGGCAGTCTGTTTTGTAAATATTGAACATCTATTTCTTTCCAAGAACCTCAAAAATAGTTTGGATAAAAGAATTCTGGTTTTCCTTGTACATTCTTAGACACAAAAAAAAAAACCGATCTCCTATAGTGTGAATTTCTCTAAATCCACTTGGAGCAGCATCCAGTTCACATGAGTAGGGAAAGGATGTTCATTTTGCACCTAATTTACCCCTTGAATATAATCTTTTTATACAATAGATCAGTTCTGACACTTGAGCTATAAACTGACAGAGAAAAACAAAACAAACAAAGAGGAAAGGAAAAACAGCGGAATTTCGTTCACATGTAAACATAACTGCTACTATTGATGCTGTTAGTATTGCTCTGAACGTCACGAACCCAACCAAAGGGGCATGTGGAACCTGGTCGCTTTTATTGTGTAAGATTGTACAACGTTAACAACACAACTGCAGAACTTCTGTTCTTTTGGGTGAGATTGAAAATGTTTCCAAGTTTGTATGTTCTTGTGATATTGTTTTTTTTAGTTATAAATTAATTAATTTATAACAAATGTTCTCTAACTTTCTTGTACATTTATTATTAAAAAATTATTAACCAAGTTGACTGAGCCTTTCAGTCATTCAAGAATGAACTGTCACTGATAAACACACACACACACGTGCTCACACTTGTCTGCATATCCTTCATACAACTATACACACACACACACACACACACACACACACACACACACACACACACACACACACACACGTGTGTACAATTATATAGACACATGCACGTGTGTACACACCTTTCCTTGTACAGCTGCATAGAAACACACACGCACATGTGTACTTATCCTTCCTTCCTTTTCCGATTTTCTTTTTGGCCCTTTTCCTCTTCTGTCTCCATTTTCACTATAATTTTTATTTATATGCGTTTGTTAGATTGCATGTCGAATTTTATCTTAATGTGACTTAGCTTTATGCCGTAAAATTGATGGTCTGTATTATATTGTGTTACACTTAATGCCAGTAATATTAGCTTAGAAGATGATAATGTATGAGCTTTTACTGTAACATTCTTCTCATTTCAGCACTGCGTCCGAAAACACGAAACTACGCTCGAAGTACATAGCAGACGTGTTCACATACAGCTTGTATGCGAACGTGTGCCGTTCACTGTTCGAAAAGGACAAGTTACTATTTTCATTCATCTTATGTACAAACATCATGTTGTAAGTAACTTGAATCCCAAACATCATATTATAAGTAACTTGAGTCCCAAACACCATGTTATAAGTAACTTGAGTCCCAAACACCATGTTATAAGTAACTTGAATCCCAAACACCATGTTATAAGTAACTTGAGTCCCAAACACCATGTTATATGTAACTTGAGTCCCAAACACTATGTAACATGATTTTTGTTCCTTTCTCATGACTGCTATTTCCTAATTGCTTATGCCTAAACAGTATAGATGGTATGTATTATTCTCCTCAAACTTTGTTTTGTGACCAGGGGAATGATATTTTGAAATTCACCTAATTCGAATTTCAAATAAGCTATTGTAGTCATAAAAACAACAGTGAATCAACATTAGAATGTATTTGCACTCAAATTATATAAAACTCAATACAATATATTAGAAATGAGATTTACATGCATACACTTCCACGAATTAGATTTATTTCTTTGTCCTGCTGCTTATATCTCTGCACAACTTTCTTGCTACTGAAAAAGTGGTTTTAAGCAATCTGTCTCTCTGCAGATAGCAATTTCTTCTACACAATGGACGGATTTTGTTGGTATTCAGTACTTGCGAGTTTGCACTTGTCTTCACAGTCTTTCCGGCCAACTGTGGCCCTGTGCTTTCGTATTGCTGTGGCTGCTTTGAATGTTTGACCTGATTATACTAAGCCTGTCTGACCGTGTGGTTGTGTGTGTGTTCCTTTTTTTTTCTCTGTAGCCTATGAGCGTCTGACCCTCTCAAGCAAACAGAGTCACTGTCATTAGAATTATGCGTTTTGAGTAATCCACCATATACTGGAACTTGACATTTCCAACGTTTCAAAACTACCTACAGGTTCCATCATCAGGGTAAGACCTCCTCTGTTGGGCTCATTATGTCAGACTAAACCACTGTCACTCTGTAAATGTTTTGATGCAAGTATAGTGCTTGCATTTTACCTTTCCACAGTTGCCAGTAAGTGCTCTGACTTACAAGGACACACATAGTCTGCATTGTGTGCAATACTGAAATGAGTACATCTCTTATTGTGAGTTTCAGAGCAGTACAGTTGTCAAAAGAAAAAGTGGCCTCTCTCTAGAAGCAAAGTTCCTTTCAGGTATCTTCGCTACAATTCGGAGACAGGCGATGTTACATGTTGTTGGACCTCGTTGCCTGATATCTATGTTATAATTAAAGTATTCAGTGTGTTACTTCATAGCATAATGGTAGTGTTCCCGCGTGGTATTCATGAGGTCCTGCGTTCGAACACAACCTAGTGTTTTATGATCTTTTTTGTTTTGTTTTTAAGGGGGAGAGAGAAAATATACATAATGGCTCCTGTCTCTTTTATGATTGTTTTAGTAATTAACATCAGGTTCGTAAATGTATTATGCCATGACTTTATCATTATTTATTATGACATTATGGCTGCAAATGGAAAGAAAAAAGGATTTTATTCTCAATAAAAATATCTTCCGTGGTATAAACAAAACAAAATTACTAGCGTCTGCCTTACAACATTCAAACAATTAAGCATTCAAAAAAGAAAACAAAACGCCACGATTCAATATTTAGTCTGTCTTCCCCACATCTTGATCACATCTTGCATGGAATCGATGAGCCTTTTCAAATAGGGACTGTTCTCAGCCACGACATTCCAGGCATCCTGGACATACATAATTGTTCTGCCCATGGGCAGGTCTTTCACTGCAAAGCCAGCGTGCTCCAGTCTTTCCTATTTTCTGCCTTCCTCTTGGTCTCCATCTATGATCCAGATATCTTAATGTCTATTATTTGATATCTTCTTCTGCCCCAAACTCTTCTCCCGTTCACCATTTGTTCCAGTGCACCTTTCAGTAGGCAGTCTCTTCTCAACCAATGACCCAACCTATTTCCTTTTCTCTTTCTAATCAGTTTCAGAATCATTCTTTCTTCACCCACTTTTTCCAACACAACTTAATTTCTTATTCTGTCTTTCCACTTCACACGCTCAATTCTTCTCCATATCCATACTTCAAATGCTTCTATTCGTTTCTCTTCATTTTGTCGTAATGTCAATGTTTCTTCCCCATTCAATGCCACACTCCACACAAAGCACTTCACTAGTCTCTTCCTTAGTTCTTTTTGCAGAGGTCAGCAGAAGATGCTCCTTTTTCTATTAAAAGCTTCCTTTGCTCATGTTTGCATTTTTACTTGGGAAGGATAAATGCGGTAACTTGCTGTTGCTTTCCACACACCACTGTCTCTTTGGCATCTTATTAGATCCCAGGGGGCCCAATGGTAGAGATGAGGAGAGTGGATTTGACTAAGTGGGCCCTCTGAACGTCACCGAAATTCACCCAAGGGTTAAATATTAGTACTATCAGGATTTTTGACCCGATCAGGGACAGGGAAATCTCAATTAGCCTGTGCCCCCGCATCTTGGACTAGCTTCTACAAATCATCAGAAAATCTTGAAGGGGGATTGTGTCAATTTTTCCGCAATTGTTTCATACTTGTGCCCTCGTAGCTCAGTTGGAAGAACATCGGAACTTTGATGTCAATGTCTCAGTTCAATTCCTCATCACTCCTTTTCATTTTATTGTGTTTCAAGATAGTATAAATAGTCCACACCTGTGGATTAACGGTCAGCGCGTCTGGCCGCGAAACCAGGTGGCCCAGGTTTGAATCCCTGTCGGGGCAAGTTACCTGGTTGAGGTTTTTTCCTGGGTTTTCCCTCAATCCAATACGAGCAAATGCTGGATAACTTTCGGTGCTGGACCCCGGACTCATTTCACTGGCATTATCACCTTCATTTCATTCAGACGCTAAATAACCTAGATGTTGATACAGCGTCATAAAATAACCCATTGAAATAAAAAATATAATAACAATATAAAAAGAGAAAACTAACACCAGTATTATGCAACTGTATTGTTCGAAACCTAATATTAAATTTATGTTATTTATGCCACTAAAGGACCATAACTGAATATAAATTATAACTTGAATATTATTTATATCGCTAAAATAACGATAACAAAATATAAATAACTTCAACATTATTTATATCGCTAAAGAACGATTAAACAATAAATTGAAAACTTGAACAAGGCCTGAACTCACAACCTTCGAATCATTAAGCAAGCACTCTACCGCTGCTCTACGAGAGGCAGATACATAATAATTCCATAGCTCCAAAACTGCTTCTACAAGCACATGCATCGTGTAACATCGCTGTGACCCGAAGTGGACTTAGAAAATATTAGCTGTTCACGGGTGCGGCCACTTCTTTTGATAACTGTACATCGGTTATTGTGTGCAGTGTTGTGTTCATTCTCTGTTGCTTGAGTCACAGCTCGGGGATTTAATACAGAGCAACTAATTTGCATTTGCCGTAACTTAAGAAGAAACGAATCACGTGCTCAGTGTTTTACAGAATTTCAAGATGTTTTCCTGGAATTGATCCACCTGAAAGGACTACAGTTCATAAAATATCGAATAAATTGAAAACTACAGGATCAGTAATGAGCTGTGCTCAATTAGAGCAGTTGCCGCAAGACTTTCTCATGAAGTTGGTGCAGCAAGCAGGAATGCTACAACACGGAAAGAAAGTAATAGCATTTCGGAAGCAGAGCTACAACGTGTGGAGCACAATGTGTTTGTTCTCTGGAACACATGGGAAATATTTTCAACATCGTTTTAAAGAAGTGAGCGTTTTTGAGCGCTTTCACAACTTCAGATTTAAAAACTGTCCCTTGTACGGCTTATCTCGCGTGTTCTAGACGAGCGGGCTGCGTTGTGCATTGCAGCTTCTGCCAGTGTGGAAAGATAAAATGTTCACCTGTAGGCCTACTTGTATGTTTCCTGTAATTTAAGCATTGAATGTTGATTATTATGATGTTGTCTTTGTTATTTTGTGCCATGGGAAGTAACAATTTCTTAATTTAAAATCAGTTCCGAAGACAAACTGAACAGGCAAGAATTTCAGTTCCTCCTCACGGGTGGAGTGAGTTTGGAAAACCCTCGAGCGAATCCCGCGCACAGCTGGCTGCCTGACAAGTCCTGGGATGAACTGTGCCGCTTGGATGAAGTGCCAGCATTCCGAGGTGAGCTTCAATTCTTATTCAAGAAATGTGGACAGATGCAATTACTTCGCTAATATTATGAGTATCTCTAACAGTAATGTGAAAATGCAGTTTTAGAACTGGGGAATGTGCATCATGAAACATGGCATGTGTCCTTTTCCTTTAAAAGAATTGTATCGTTTTTACATCCGAAATATTTATAAGACAATCCTTTACCGCTTGGTTTACTATATCATTCTGATTGAACCATGTCATTTACTTACAGTAATCTGTCTGCATGTCGTAAATCGTTGTTGAGTTAGTTAAACATTGTTAAGTGACGAATTTTGGTATTTTATACACCATTTTGTAAATGCAGGTATGAAAAACGTTAGGAACTAACAAAAGAACCCTCCAAAGTAAAGAAAGATATATTCTCTATGCTACTATTTAAATTTAAAACTAATTATAAAGATACGTAGTAATAATAGAATGAGGAACTTGTTTCAGGCACGGATGTAGCTTTACATTTGTTATGTGTAGGTTTCCTTACATCATTCACGAATTCACTGCAAGAGTGGCATGACTACTATGACGTCCAGGAGACCGAGGAGGCAGAGCTGCCCTCACCGTGGGAGAAGACACTTTCCAATTTCCAGAAATTAATTATTGTGAGAGTTTTCCGTCCAGACAAGGTTCGTTCTTTATTAACCTGCCTATCAGTTTAAAGAGTATTTGCTTCTGGTGTGTGTCAAGGAAAGAAGAAGTCCCTTAATCTCTTGTGAACAAGTTCCTGGAATGAAAGTTCAAGCTTTTTCTGTGTTCGTGTTTGAAACAGAAGTTTTGGGTTTCACAGTAGCAGTGCGTGTCACCAACATACATGAGTATGCAGCAGCACTTCCATTGTTGTCGATCATTTAAACCCTGTTATAAAAACAGTTCGTTTCAAAAATAAAACCCATTCACGTATAAACATCTTTCTTTTAGATTAAAACATCGAACAGAGCTTACAGGAAATGCCATGCTTCAGTGCTACAAATTTCATTTAATAAAATATCATTAAATTTGATGTAGGATTTTAACACAAAAGTTGCAAAATTGAACATCGAATTTGGTAGGATGCCATGATTTCAAACCTAGCAAGGACGTGGCCACTGCAGAATGCAACTATCATACATGGAAATAAAAGCCTCGCAAGCAATAAAATTACCGTGCAGTTAATACAGTCACTTTATACAGTCGAACAGCAATTTTCTCGTTGTATCGGGTTATTGTTGCATTCAGGGGTTACGAAATTTTATCTATATTTATGCTCAGAAAGAGAATATACGGTAATAGAAACAACATTACACACTATGAAATAATATTTGATTACCCTACTTGACAAACAGATTCATTTAACGTTCAGGCATGTTTCTAAAAACCAATTAGTGGTTGTGCTGTGTCTTGAGACGTGTTTCATTGCTTCGAGCACAATCAGATGGTCAGGTGGTATCCTAGAGATATTAAACTACTCCAAGGTAGAAATGTCAACGTCTTTTGTTGCCGCAGTATTGAAATGCTTACAGTCAGGATTAATTTTATCACTTGCAACACTGTCCTCTTTATTAATGTTGCTAACCTTACCTTTTAGTCACTCCAATCTCCTGTCTGAATGCAGCTAATTTAATCTCCAAATTGATTTGTTTTCTTGTTACATCTGACATCACAACGAACACTGGAATGTGTGGCAGGAACCAAAAAGACAAATCATCAAGTACAGAATGCTAAGATCAGTCAACAAAAGTATAAAGAGGATAGACGAAATTAGTGAAAACGTCTTTAAGAAGGTGATACAAGTCAAAAGTAAATTATTGAACATGAAAACCAAGTAAATTTTAATGTTGTAATAACATCTTTTCAAACTAGAGATCTTCTTCAAAGTCAGTGAAACAGTGAGATGAGAATGGGAAAGAAAACTGTGTATTCTTGCTGAGAAGTAGTTGTTTGTTGAGCCACAGTATGAGTTTCGTTTGCAGCTCCTGGCATCCATCAGCTGGTTCATCCGGACTGAGATGGGAGACATGTTTGTGAAGCCTCCAGCATTCGACCTACAGAAGTCGTACGCTGATTCCAACTGCCTCTGCCCGCTGATATTCATCCTGTCCCCTGGGGCAGATCCCATGGCATCCCTCTTAGCATTTGCTAGTAAAATGAAATATGGCAACAGATTCAATTCTGTTTCACTCGGACAAGGACAGGTAATGGAATTGCTGTTACTCTTGCCAGTACTAAGATAATGGTGGATGCCCTCTGATGACAATCATTTCTAGCACATAAGAGTTTCACACTAGAGCAACTTGAATGTTCTGTAGCACTTACAGACACTCTAGACCCACTGTGTGTATGTGTGAGAAATACTGGAGAGCAAGAGTGTTCAAGGAACATGACGAGTGGGCCCAGGTTCAGATTCTGGATGCGACAAGTTACCTGGTTGAGGGAAAATCACAAAAACAACCTGGTTTAGATTTTTTCTGTGGTTTTTCCTCAACCCATTAAGAGCAATTGCTGGGTAACTTTCGGCGCTGGACCCTGGATTCATTTCGCTGTCATCATTATCTTCATCTCATTCAGACGCTGAATAAGCATCGTAAAAATTCATTCATTCATAGTGTTCTATCTTTCACTGCAAACCCAACATTCTCTAATCTTTTCAATTTTCTGCCTTCGTCTTTGTCTCCACATATGATCCATATATCTTAATGTCGTCTATCATCTGATATCTTCTTCTGCCCCGAACTCTTCTTCCGTTCACCATTCCTTCCAGTGCATGCTTCAGTAGGCAGTTTCTTCTAAGCCAGTGACCCAACCAATTCTTTTTTCTCTTGTTGATCAGTTTCAGCATTATTGTTTATTCGCCCACTCTTTCCAACACAGCTTCATTTCTTATCGTGTCTTTCAGTTTCACACGCTCCATCCTTCTCCATATCCACATTTCAAATGCTTCTCCGCTTGCCCCCTCCTGCTGCCACCTGCCGTCCATCAGATGCCTGACTCCTTCACACCTTGTGCGTGCTGCCACCTGTTGGAAACAGCAGGCCCTCGCTCTGGCGTGTTTTACAATATTGCTACTACTGCTACTAGCACCACCACCACTACTGCTGTTATTGTTGTTTTGCAGTTGGCTTAAAGGTTAACGCTCACTGGACCAAAGAGAAAATATTCTGCGAGAAATGTAGCTTGTTTTTTAAACAGTAAACTTCACTTGTCCAATGAGCTACCTGTTCTAACGGACAGGATTCTTGCAACACGACCCTGGCAGAAATTCCTGGCACAGCGGATGGTGATCGTTAGCAATTGTAGGTCTTTGCTAGTGTTCGGAAAAATGTGTGTTGGAAGTTCTCAGTACTTTCCCATTCAGTACGTTGCTGATGTATTGATAGGCTGGATTCTTCTGAAGCACAAGCTGAGAAGTTAATTTAACCTATTGTGGCAGGAAAATATTTGGAAAGTGATAGACTACACAGATTTAAATGTTTAATTTGTTTATTACTAAAAATAATACCAGCTATTATTTCATTGATTTTACAGGAGAATTGGAGTAATGTGAATGTAATTAAAATATTAGCATTATCATGTAATATCACTGTATAATATTATTTACACTATTATAACAATAATAATAATAATAATAATCAATAATTGGACAATATTAAATGTTATTGTTGTGCAACTTATCTCAAACAGCCACTGATTCTTCTGTGCTGACTGAAAAGAGATGTTGGCGTTCCCCTTCATTATTTCAGGTGCAAATAACAGATCAAGTTCTAAAAATTGTTCTTCACTCATGCGAAAGTACTGATAAAACTTTACTGGTTCTTTACATAAATTTGGGAAAATATGATTAAATTCACCAAGAAACAGCTTTTCTTTTTTGCATAATGGTATGAATCCAGATATTCTCTTTTTTTTTTCCTTCTTTTCAGTAAAATAAAACCATCTTTACAGATATTACTAACATTACTATCCCACTCCATGTTTAAACCAGACTGACTGGCGTGACTAGCACCAGAATGTTCCAAGCTTCCGCGGAAGACGGACTGCTGTAGATTTTCATTCTGGTTGGTTCATGCCAGTGAGCGTTAACCTTAAGGTGTTGCTGCACTCCTCAACCGACGTGAAAATAACTGTATACAATTTTAGGACCAGTGGGTTGTCAGCTGCCAGTGCAGGCCTTCTGACTTCTTGACAACATCCAAATTAACTCTACTGTACTTATGGTAAAGCAAATCATCAAGATTTGCGTGAATTAAAAGATGTTGTTTTGTATCACTAATTGATAGAGAGTTTTAACTGACGAAACAATCAAATCTAAAATCACCAAGCGTATACAATTGGTTGCCCAACATCAATACACAAGTGAACTGAAGCTCCCACTGCTGCAGGAAATGATGTGGCTTGAGTTGATATCTTCTAGTCTGTGTAATTTATTTGAAATGGTTAATGAATTACCCATATTTTAAAAATTTGCATGACTGTACTAGTAAGGAATATCTGTAGGTTTTTTCCCTGGTTTCGTTGATGTCTATTATTGACAGGCATGTGTGTGGTTTTTTATGCAAGGGCCCGATTGCCGAGAGCCTCATCGAGTCTGCTCAGTCCGAAGGCGCTTGGGTCTGTTTACAAAACTGCCACCTTGCTGTGTCCTGGATGCCGGTGTTGGAAAGAATCTGTGAATCTTTGGACCCTGCAAACACAAACGTCGACTTCCGCTTGTGGTTGACCAGCTACCCATCTGACAAGGCAAGTGGTGAATGTTGACTGCACACACTAACAAAAAATATGGAAAAGTGCAGAAAATATTAAATTGCTATTAATTATCAAGGATATTTCGCGTATTTACGGCATGTATGTATACAATTGGCTTTCAAGAAACTGCAGGTTCATTGCCGCCCTCACATAGATCCGTCATTGTTCCCTATCCTGAGCAAGATTAATCCAGTTTGTCATCATATCCCACCTTCCTGAAATCTAATTTAATAGTATCCTGCCATCTACGTCTCGGCCTCCCTAAAGGTCTTTTTCCCCTCCGGCCTCCCAACTAACTCTCTATATACATTTCTGGATTTGTCCATTCGTGTTACATTCCCAGCTCATCACAAACGTCTGTATTTAATGTCAGGTGAAGAATACAATGCGTGCAGTTCTGTGTTGTGTAACTTTCTCCATTCTCCTGTAACTTCATCCTCTTAGCCCCAAATATTTTGCTAAACACCTTGTATGTATGTATGTATGTATGTATGTATGTATGTATGTATGTATGTATGTATGTATAGTGAATTATTAATCTCTATGAGATGAGTATCCATCTGAATCTGCATAACAGAGATAAAATTTGTTAACTACTCTGTCGGTAATAGTTGCGAAAGTTAGATTTCGAGCACCAGGAATGTGTTCATTTCTGTAAGGCCTGATAAAAAAAGTATTGAATACAGTAGCTGCACCCACTGATAACATACCCACTTGAAAGAAATGGATCTTAATTCAGTTAGAGTACTAAAATAAAGAATTAGACATAATTATAAAAAAATGACAATTCGTGAAAGAAGGTAGTATGGTATACAATGCCATCTCTTGTTTGAATAATGATTTCTCGCTGTTTTGTTAAGAGTAAGAAAGTGATGTCCATTTCAGCATTGTTCACATTAAACTTTGAAATGAGACAGGGTGACTGTATGAGTCCCAAACACCTGAAGCAGTTAAATATGTATAAATATTTTCTATATTATATCATAGAATAAATATGGGAAATGCCTGTTATTATTCGGTTGAGAAACTTTTATCATCCAGTCTGCTGTTAAAAAATCTGAAAGTTAGAATTTAAAAAACAGTTGTATTACCGGTTGTTCTGTATGGTTGTGAAACTTGGACTCTCACTTTGAGAGAGGAACATAGGTTAAGGGTGTTTGAGAATAAGGTGCTTAGGAAAATATTTGGGGCTAAGAGGGATGAAGTTACAGGAGAATGGAGAAAGTTACACAACACAGAACTGCACGCATTGTATTCTTCACCTGACATAATTAGGAACATTAAATCCAGACGTTTGAGATGGGCAGGGCATGTAGCACGTATGGGCGAATCCAGAAATGCATATAGAGTGTTAGTTGGAAGACCTGAGGGGAAAAGATCTTCGGGGAAGCCGAGACGTAGATGGGAGAATAATATTAAAATGGATTTGAGGGAGGTGGAATATGATGGTAGAGACTGGATTAATCTTGCTCAGGATAGGGACCGATGGCGGGCTTATGTGAGGGCGGCAATGAACCTCCGGGTTCCTTAAAAGCCAGTAAGTAAGTAAGTAAGTAAGTATATCATATGACATCTAAGTTTCAAGGGTCTAGCTAACACTTCACTGCATTCCTGTGGCAGTGCATGGATCTGTGGACATCACATGAATTTCATATTCCTTGACTTACGCAGCATCCTGAAGCAACAAAATTGAGGCAAGCATGTCACTGTATTAAAAACCAGTTGAACCTGAAATTCGGCATAGGAAGTGGGGATTGCTGGGACATACAGATGACCCGCCAGGACTGGGCAGCAGAGGAATTGGCAGACCCAAGATAACATGGAAACGAGCTGTTCTCACAGAAGCAAAAATGATGGGGAGGTCAACGAGTTGGCCAGGAAGAGAGTCAGATGGAGAAGCTTTCTGAGAGCCCTATGTTCCACGCAGGAATGATGAGAATATTGATTGATTGATTGATTGATTGATTGATTGATTGATTGATGTCACTATATTACTCAGTCACTTCGTTAGGTTTTGGGTACTGGGATAGCGAATCAAAACTACTCCCTGCTGATCATATGCATTCCAGTGCAGGATCGGGTGGTCCTTCCCATTAAATCGAACCCTAGTGATCACACACTTCCTACTTCTGTTTGCAAGTTATACTGTTGATGTAGTTGTTAAATAATCAAATAACTGTGTCACTGTTTTCGCTACATCTGTGCGAGCTATTTGCAGCTGCATCTGTGGGTCGACCTGGTTGGCAAGTTGGTATAGCGCTGGCCTTCTATGCCCAAGGTTGCGGGTTCGATCCCAGGCCGGGTCGATGGCATTTAAGTGTGCTTAAATGCGATAGGCTCATGTTAGTAGATTTACTGGCATGTAAAAGAACTCCTGCGGGTCAAAATTCCAGCACATCCAGCGACGCTGATATAACCTCTGCAGTTGCGAGCGTCGTTAAATAAAACATAGCATTTACATCTGTGCGAGCTGTTTACTAACTCAAAATGTTTTATTTGTTGATTCAGTTTCCATCGTCAGTTCTGCAATTCGGAGTGAAGATGACAAACGAACCTCCAACAGGCTTGAAGCAGAACCTCCTGCGTTCCTTTCTGTCTGATCCTGTCAAAGAACCAGAATTCTTTCATGGTTGCCACACCCACGAGAGGACATTCGTCAGGCTGTTGTATGCACTGTGCTTCTTCCATGCAATTGTTCAAGAAAGGAGAAAATTTGGTCCCATTGGTTGGAATATACCGTATGGATTCAATGAGTCCGACTTCAACATATCCGTCAGGCAGCTCCAGGTTTGTGCACCTGTTTTCATTCTCGTTTATGTTATTTGTTTTTTATGCAAAATTAAGGAGGGGTAGGTCCAGGTAGAGCAACTGGCTGCAGACTGGAAGGTCCCTAGTTAAATCCCGAGGGTAGTAGGATTTTTCCCATTGATTAAACTTCCAAGGTTCACTTGGGACTGTATCAAATTGAGTACCAAGTTTTCCCTGGGCCTGAAAGGCAGCCAGAGTGTGGTATCGACTGCACCATCTCATGACCTCCATGCCATCCAGACACCTTCATGGCGAATATAACGGTTACCTTTACCTTTTTCTTGCATTAAAGACGGACCAAAATGGGTAAAAGGATCTGGTCTACTCAACTATGGTGTGAAGGACCCTGATTACATGCAGTGAGTGCCAATGAAGCCAGTGCAAGAACTACGTGGGAAAAGTTGGAATTACACGACTTGTGTTTATATATCCGGGGAACGCTGGTTAGAGGATAGTTTATATTACAGAAGCAAGTCCTGAAGTAGTTTGTTGGAGCTAGATTTTCTGCCCAGATCCATAGAATTGTTTGACTAAGCAGGAAGCTTGATGCAGCGTGCTGTTGTAGTAAAAATGAACAACAATCTGGGAATAATCATGTGGTTATGTCGATATGCACTACATTCTATTTTTCCCTTCAGTTGTAACTTGTAACATTTACCAAAGTAAAGAAAATTTAGAATAGTAAAAAAAATGTTCAATCTGGAAATATTCCCGTATAAATTTGTTGCCACATCCCAACACTGTCAAGTTTATGTTCAAGATGTTCATTAACGAGCAAGGAGAGCCAGTCCCCTACGAGGCCGTCACGTATCTGACTGGGGAGTGCAACTATGGCGGGCGCGTCACTGACGACTGGGACCGCAGAACTCTGAACACCATCCTGGCAGACTTCCTGAATGATGACGTGGTGACTGATGAGGCCTATCTCTTCTGTGAGCTGGGCGAGGAGTACGGCCTTCCCGCAGAGAGCGACTACGAGCACTTCATAGAGCAGATACGAGTGAGTGTTGCGGTAACACGTAACACGACCACACTTGTCGGCTTCTTGGTAACAAGATTCCGTCATTCATCACAGTAATGGTAATGTGGACATATCCACTTCAACTGTTTCACGAGATGTTATTGTTAGTTTCACTCACTACCACTATCGGTGCGGAATGAATGATTAATGTGGGTACCATAATGGAATCTTCCTTTGGCGCAACTGCTATTCATTGCAGTTGTGTTCAGTCTGTCATTTATTTCATTATTATGTGGCAAACAGTGGAAGATAACATTGGCAACACTGCATGAAGGAGCCAGAGGTCAGTTGGCTCTTAAAGCCTCGAGGCAAGCTGGTTGTACATGCCATTTATCAGTCTGTGTCCATTTGCTCCTCCACCCATCTTTCCGAGGTATTGCTATTTAGTACCCGAGGGTCAATTCTCCTCAGAAAAATGAAAAAAATTTGTCTTGACTGATGGTTTGTCATAAGTTTTTTTGTGTTCGAGTAACTGAGTTCTTTATCATAATATCAATAATATTCGTCTTTTTAATTTCTTTTCTTGAAGTATGTGTAATCGAGCGGGGTTCAGGAGGCTCGAGTTCAAATCCGAGGTCAGCCAAGTGTGGGATTTTCGGGGTTTTCCCCACTCACAAAGGCGAATGCCAGATAGGAATTTACTTTCCATCTACCTTGAACACTTCATTCGTTGTCTATATATGTTTTCATTAGGTGGTCCGATCCCTCCATTATCCATGTCTTGTGTGTGATCCGTTGTGTATGGGCGCTGACTTGTAAGGAGGCTAAACAAACAAAGAACTGTGACTTGAGACGTATGGAAGTGAAGCTGAAGTCAAGTAGCAAGATTAGTTTTCACTTTGTGCATGTTTATAGTCAGAATTGCTTGCTTTTGATACTCCTACTTTGCACACATTCAGAATCTGCACAAGGCTATGAGTAGCAGCTCATCAATCTCTCTCTCATCACAGAACACAGCCCTGCTTGGCCGTTACTTAATTTATTTTTGACGAGGGAGCATTGTTGGTAAGTATTTGAGACTGACATTTTCTCTCTTTGTATCCCAAGTTTTAACTTTCCAAACTAATGTGTGTAGCTTTCATTCAGCCTTAAAATGTTATTTTCAAGAAGTACCGTTATTACTTTTACAGAAAAATGAAGTTAATTTTTTTGTCCCAGTTCTGCATCTGTAAGCAATTAAATTGATATACCGATGTTTGAACTTACAATTTCTTCTCTGAAGAAGTTTTTGATTGGTGGTCTCATTATGAAAATAATTTCTTAATGGCTAGCAGTATGTCTTCAACATATTAATTTTTTCTTAACTTTTCGAATCATTGCCTTATTATGAAAATTACTAATTTCATTAAATCTGTGTTTTTGTAATGAGTGTGATTGGGTTAAATTAACTAGTTACCGTCTACCAGGCATTAATTCTCACTGGAGTTTTGATTGAATTTATTTTTTATTAAATGCCTAATTTGTTCCTCTAAAGTAATGAGAGCTTGGGGACGAAAAGGAAAAACTGTTACAAAAGTAGTTCTATTCAACTTGCAAATTTAAAGTGATCATGCATCACTCTCACTTTCGATTTTCTATGCATCAAATAAGCAAAGCTAAATAATGTTCTGTGTTAGAAATAACATTTCCTAACGTAAAATATTAAATTTTTCTATAGATTAGAATCAGTTTTGTAACATGTAACATGAACAGTTTAAATAATGTGAAATATTGTATACTGTCTAATATACAGTATATAACTAACGGCGATACTTGACTGTTTGTCACTCACACATTTGAAGTCAGGTGTGTAGACCAATTGCCCAGGATGTGAATACACCCATGATGAGATGATATAAATCAGGGGTATGCTGGGAGTCCAGCGCTCTAGCCACTCCACTACCATTGCAGCATAATATACAATATTAACTGTTGTAAAGTTACAAAATTCAGTGCTCACATAGATACATAAAATATTCTACTACATTTTCTAGATGCATGATTGGAAAAGGAATCAGATAACAGATATTGAGAAATATGAAAATTCGGTGGAAAACACTTTGCTACTGCATTTTTCGTAGGTTCCATTTATTGCTGGTAACTGTAACTCCTTCTTATCGCTTCTTAAAGTAGAGGTGGTGAATATTTATCACACCAATTCTGAGTTCAATACATGTTTTGGTTTCTGAGAATAAAATATTTAATTTTTTCCTTATTTATATCAGTAGTGCTCAAAGGTGTAAGAAATTGTAATCAATTTTCATTTTGCGCAAAATACGAGTATAAAATATAAGTTTCCTTGTACTATGTCACAGAGTCTGCCAGATGTCCCTCCTCCAGAAGCATTTGGCTTGCATACAAACGCAGGAATTTCCAGAGATCTCAGTTATTCAAGACAGTTTATAAACTCGGCTCTGCTGCTACAGAAGGGCTCGGCAGAAGTGGTTGGAGGAAAGACGGATACCTTTCTATATGACATAGCAAAGGATATACTGTCCAAGGTAGAGTGACAATTATTATTTATGTGTGCACAAAAATCTTGTTTTGAAAAAAATATGTTCAGAACGAAAGAGGTAAATTTAATCACATGAAATGCGTAACATACAAAACTAATTTAATCACTGATTAAATTGCAAACTTATTTACCATCTTAATATTTACTATTTACCTTGCTTGTCTAGTTTCGAAGTCTTGTGCTTCATTGTCCAAAGCCTAATGCAGATTCCTCCCTATCTTCTGGTTTCCTGTTGTGGGTGATGATTGTGTCGAAAAGGGTGTGTGTTTTGAAATTGAGTTGAGTGTTCAGGATGTGATGTGAATGTGTTTTAGTTTAATTTCCTGTTCTTCTAGGGTGTCAAGTTTCTGGTTTTCTGACTGAATGTGCAGGAGTTTCATGTTGCTGCAGCTGTGATGTGTTCTGCGTAGGTTGAATTGTTTGTAGTTTGGTTATGGCTGTGATACGTTCTTTGTAACGTGTTTGAAATGATCTTCCAATCTGTCCAATGTAGAAGTCGTTGCAACTATTGCATGATAGTTCATAAACTCCAGTTAAGTTGTATTTATTTGTGTCTTTTCCGTGTATTAAGATGTTTTTGTAGTGTGTTCTGTGTTCAGTGTGTTATTTTAAGTTTCTTGATTTATGATAAATAAATCTTTATCAGAAGATTATTTTTGATTACATAAATTGTCCACACCTGTGGAGTAACGGCTAGCGTGTCTGGCCGCGAGACCAGGTGACTCGGGTTCGAATCCTGGTTGGGGCAAGTTATCTGGTTGAGGTTTTTCCCGTGGTTTTCCCTCAGCCCAATATGAGCAAATGCTGGGTGGCTATTGGACCCCGGACTCATTTCACCGGCATTATCACCTTCACTTGATTCAGAAGCCAAATAACCTGAGATGTTGATACAGCGTCGTAAAATAACCCACATAAATTAGTGTTAGGAACTGTTTCACTCATTATTTATTACATCAGCCACAGTGCACACTAACACTTCAACTGAATACAACTCACGAAAGGGATAACTCGGCAGCTAAATTCTTTCCAGTGCCAAAGCTAGCTTCTTGCGAGCCTTGCAACCAAAGTAGTTTAGTTAGAAAGGGATGGAAAATCTGCAGGGTGGGTTACACAGGAGAATGCGTAAAAGAAACTAGTCTACTTGTAGTGCAGTGGAAGGGACTGGAAGCTGGTGTGTGCAGGCTTCATGTTTACTGCCGCATCACAAATCGTCCTGAACTGCCGCATCACAACATTTAATGCGTAAATATAAATTGTATTAAAATTAATAAATAATTTTCTTCATAAACTGCAGGTTTATTATGCAGTTATTAACCGGGGAAGCTGAGCTTACATTGACGCTACGCCACTGTCTTTCATCTCATATCTTCAATGTTGAGCAGTACTGAATGCAAGACATGGTGCTACTCGTTATTAATACAAAAGTTTCGTGTGAAGTTGAGAAAAACAGCAGCATTGTAAAGATTTCAAACCACTGAGATTTTAAAACTTTAATCTTTTCATTCTGAGAACTGGTTATGCGTGTTTTTTAATATTATTACACACTTTCATACTGTGTGGAATGTTTTTCTATACATAAATAATACATAATAATATTTGCATGTGAAGTAGTATGTTTACTGATGTACCTTACACAATTTTTATGTGTGTATTAACACGGTAAAGAAGTTTGCGATTTAATTAGTGATGTGTAAGTGTTAAAAGTGTATATAGAAAAATGAAGAACCAACTAATTTAATATTGAACGGGTCGTTTAATAATTGTAATATAAAATAAGATGAGAAGTGAAATGTCTTGCACTAACTTCAACATATTCAGGTTTGACGTCCATTTGTCTCTGATGCACAGTCTGTACTGTTGCATCCTGCATACTGTAAAGCAGAGCTTCATTGTGTCGGTATACCAGCATCCAGAAACTGTGAATTTGACTCATATTGGTTAAGAAATCAGTATGCCTCCTCCCCATTTGATAAAAATGTACATTGCCAATTCATCCAGAACATTTATGGAAAATATTTTGTAGTAACATGTTATGTGATCAGTATTCTTGTCCAAGTCCCATGTTCATGTTTTTCTATCTATTTGTTGTATTAATTTTGCTACATTCTTCGTAGACCAAGGTTCACGTTAAATACGTGACTACAAAGACAAGTTACAACCAATGCAGCTTTTCGGCCTGTACCAAGTTCAGTACGCTCTGCAAACAGAAATATTTGATTTGCATTGAGTATTATTTCCAAGGATAAGAAGCAGTGAACATTACCTTCAAGTGCGACTGACGCAGTTCTATTGTTATTGAACAGTTTCTTCCCATACATATTAATATTAATTCACGCTTTTTCACTCTTACTGGAATAATTTTTCATTATTGTTCCTGAAGCAGTTGGTCAATAGTATTGAAAACACATACAAATGAATATGGGATATATATAATATCTCTTTTATAAGGTAAAATATGGGATATATAATATCTCTTTTCTAAGGTAAAATATGGGATATATATAATATCTCTTTTCTAAGGTAAAATATGGGATATATATATAATATCTCTTTTCTAAGGTAAAATATGGGATATATAATATCTCTTTTCTAAGGTAGAATATGGGATATATAATATCTCTTTCCTAAGGTAAAATTCTAGTGACTGAGCAACTTTCATACCTATTTCGACTGGAGTCGAAACATTTTAGATATCACTGGTACCAACCTCTGAAACAGAGATGTTTTAACTTTTTCTATTAATTAGGAAATGATGTTTGCATTGTATAGCCTAGGATGATCTTTTATATTTGTGTATTGTTTTATAATCAAATTTCTACTCGCGCGTGATTAACACCAACATTATTTCTTTGAGACGTAAATAAAACAGCTACAAAGTGCTCTCCACTGCAGAGACTACAGATATGCACGGGCAGACCTCCGCTAACTCCCCAAGTTCATCATGTCTCGTACACTGCCGAAATTTCATGAGAAGATTTCTTCCCCCATGAAGACTCGAGCCATATTGCCAGTTCAGTAACCTGTAAGGGATTGTATGTTTCAGCTGCCACCTGACTTTGATGTGGAAGCGGTGATGGTAAAATACCCGGTCCAGTATGCGGAGTCCATGAACACCGTGCTGGTACAGGAGATGGAGCGCTTCAACAAGCTGCTGCGCACGGTGCGCGCCAGCCTGGAGGTGCTGCAGAAGGCCGTCAAGGGTCTGGTCGTGATCTCCCCAGACTTGGAGGCAACAGCTGACTCGCTCAGGGTTGGGAAAGTGCCCTCGCTGTGGGCGAACGTCTCGTACCCCAGCCTGAAGCCGCTGGCGAGCTACGTGACTGACTTCCTGGAGAGAATCAACTTCCTGCAGGTGATCAAATAGTCTATAAATACGAAATGAATACTTTTTAGGCTTTTAAATGGTTACAACAATTTAGGAGCTTGATAACAGGAAAGGCATTAAAGTTGTCGTTCTTGTAGTATTGTTTCATATCTCATGCACTGAGGGAATGGATTTATAGACGTACGTGCCATCCCTTTGTTGTTAATATACATGATTTCTGAGTTTCATAAACTAGCTGAAATGTTCATGCTGGGTTGCAACGAAACAGACCTATAAATGTATTCTTCTATTAGATAGTAGACACACTAGTTATTGGATCGTTAACCAGATTGTGATGAATGCTAGTAGCGCGAATCTGAATCAAATGCAATGAAAGTGTGTGATATACATTACCGTACTATTACTATGTGAATACAATACAACAGCCACCCAACTTTTCATAATAAGTGTCGCACTGCTTGCATTTACAAATCAAGAGCGTAAGTTCGAAGTCAGCTTCTGAAATAGAAACTTAAGAAGATTAGAATAATATTAACATTTTTTTAAATAGACTACCGGTAACTTTGTATGCTGTGAGGCAAATATAAACATACACAAATATTAATTTATTGCCTCCTCACTAAACAATGAATTAGTCTGTAATAAAGAAACAAATAACAACTTTGATGTTCAAAAATAAATAAACACATAAATAAATAAATAAATAAATAAATAAATAAATAAATAAATAAATAAATAATTATTGAATTAATGAATACATGGTTGCATGAAGGATTGGATGAATAAACAAATGAAGAAAAAATACATAAATAAGTAATTAAATAAATGACAGTGAATAAATGGGTAAAAATAAATAAATAATAAATAAGTAAATAAATAAACAAGCAAATAATTAACTAAAATAAATAATCAAATAAACGTATGTATATAGGTTTACATATGATTTTAATGATGTGTGTACCGTATATAATTCTTTTGTCATCCAGTCTGCTCTCAAAAATCCCGAAAATTACAATTTATAAAACAGTTATATTACCAGTTGTTGTATATGGTTGTGAAACTAGGACTCTCACTTTGCGAGAGGAACAGCAGTTAAGGGTGTTTGAGAATAAGGTGCTTAGGAAAATATATATTTAGAGCTAAGAGAGACGAAGTTGCAGGAGAATGGAGAAAGTTACACAACGCAGAACTGCACGCATTGTATTCTTCACCTGACATAATTAGGAACATTAAATCCAGACGTGTGAGATGGGCAGGGCATGTAGCACGAATGAGTGAATCCACAAATGTTTAATTCGGAGACCTGAGAGGAAAAGACCTTTGGGGAAGCCGAGACGTAGATGGGAGGATAATATTAAAATGGATTTGAGGAAGGTGGACTATGATGGTAGAGACTGGATTGATCTTGCTCAGGATAGGGACTGATGGCGGGCCTATGTGGGGCGGCAATGGACCTCCCGGTTCTCTAAAAGCCATAAATAAGTACCATATATAGGTAATTACACAAAATATCACATACCTGAATCTGATTCAGATGACATAATGATAAATCAAAATACATCAGCTACTCCACAACATACAAAATGTATGTGAGATGGCTGTCTAACGGAGGAATAAATAATAATTATAGGAGCGAAATTAGATCTCCAAGTTAGTGAATCCCATTAACATTAAAGATGTTTTTGATACACGTCTTTCGAACTTATTGGCTAACGAGTGCATAAATATGTTCTTGCAACCCATCACCGAACTGTTACATCCAACAAATTTGTTTGCGCTTTCAATTTTCTCACATTCAAAACTAGTGCAGTACAGTCATGGTGAAAGTTCTAGTATGCTGGTCTTCCATGCAAGCAGCTCAGGTTCGATTCCTGACTAGGACTTGATGGAATTTGTGGTAGTCAAAGTAGACGTTGCAGAGTGTTTTTCTCGGGTTACTTCCATTTCCTTCTCGTTCAGCCAAAACTTTCCTCCTTTCCTTACTTTCATATATTATCTGCAATAGTTAAAATAGCCTAGGTAAAGTCTTGGGGCTACCAACGTTGATGAAGAATTGGGGCATATCAGGTACCCATCTGGGAATGGGACCTGGCTTTGTCAAGGCTGAGGCAGGATGGTGCAGCTGTCAGCATTGGGTTCGCATGCCAACTGTCTGATTTGGATAATAGAGTACGACCGACCCACAGACCAAGCTGGATGTAACATAACTGATGAATATCTATTTAATATAAATTAAATACATACAAAATGAATAGAACTAAATAGAATGGAAGTGACACAGATAGTTCCAGATATTAACAAACTGTAGTATGAACGCCTTTCTTAAACTTCATGGGTGTATTTAATGTTGCAGAAATGGTCCATTGAGGGAAAACCATCCAGCTTCTGGCTTTCTGGTTTTTTCTTCACACAAGCTTTCCTCACTGGAGCAATGCAGAATTATGCCAGGAAGTATACTATCCCCATCGATCATCTGCAATATGACTTTCAAGTTTTATCAGTTGATGAAATAAATAAACCACCGATGGATGGCGTTTACATTCATGGTCTGTTTCTGGACGGAGCTCGGTGGGACAGAAAAAAGTAAGTGTGGGCCTAGTGTGTAGCTATTCTGATTCCATGAAGGACAGATTTGTACAGCATGAAATGCAATACACACAAGTATAACTGCTTATGCTGCTTGTCAAAACCTTCAAGTAATTTGGTCCAACATGTTGTTTTCTAATGCCAGGCATTTGACAATAAAGTCATTTGACCTCTTGCACTCCAATATTTTTGAAAGATATTGTCATGGTCAGCCACTGAAGCACAGATTTTGAGGTGTTCCGAATCCATTTCTTGGTTTGAGTTGCACAATGGGCAGTTAGGGGACTGATATATTCCAATTCTATGCAGGTTTTTGGCCAAACAATCATGGCCTGTTGCCAATCTAAATGCAGCTACAGACGATTTTCGTGGTAAATCGGGAATTAACTGTGGATGCAAAAGGGTATTTGTCGAATACAGGGGAGAGAGCCATTAATCCTTCCCATTGAAGGCTTTAAGGAACCAACCTGGACAAATACCCAATGTCCCATCCCTACCTTCCCGTGGTGCAGCTTTTGGCAAGCATAATTTTACAAGCTGAACTAAAGGGAGGGGCTATTCATCGGTTAGCACTGGTCAGCTTGATGAGTTAATGACCGAATTTGGTATAATTTTCCTCTATTCAATACCTAAGTCCCTCTTTACCCTTTCCTATCCAGTCCTCTGACTGAACTCTTACTTTCTTCAACCCGACGGCATTAGAGCATTCGAGGCCTAGGGGTTCATTTCCCTTTCCTTCCTCCTCTTTCTACTTTTCTGTTCCTAGTGCTGACCTGCCATAACACTAAAATCGTCCTCCAGTGGCTGAAGGAGGGAAATCTGGTGCTGAACAAGATCTCCCAACTAGGTCTAGTAGACCCGTTGACCAACAGCAGGTGTGGTCCTCCAGACATTCTGGGGTAGTGTGGATGAAGTAGCCACCAAAATGTTAAATCGGCTACAACTTGCCATGTAATCACTTCAATTTGGACCAACATTGACACTTTTCTAAAGTTGACCGTTAATGACTTTGGTTGTTGTAGCAGTGAAGTGTTATTCTGGAACTTGTGGTTTGGTGTCATCCACTCCTTGAACATTCCATAGTATAATCTGCCATACACTACGTCCCCTTCTGAAGACAGAGCTTAGGTTTACATGTGAACCTATTATGCACATTTCTCCTCTGTTTTCTTTCTTTGTTTCTTTCTTTTTTTGTCTGTTTATATATAAAGTGTTATAACTAATCAGCTGTATAACAGATATATTCTAGGGGTAAATAAACATCCTTTGTGTGAACCAAGTGCTGCCTGATGTGGACTTAGACAAATTCACGCTACCAGAGATCGGTAATTTTTGTATCTAAGGATGTACAATGAAAATCGGAGTTCTTCTGTCCCAACTATTTTTGAGGTCCTTGCAAAGAAGTAGATGTTACAACTGACTATGGATTGTTACCCCGGGGTATGTGCATCGGACTGCCGTGCGCATGAGGATAACCTGAAATTATGTGGCTTTGTTATCATGATTAGTTTTCACCTTACTTATTGACAAAGTTATCTTGTCGAGTTGGTAAAAAAATTTCACTAAATAGAAAGATAAATTGGTTACATCCTTTGAAGGATCACAACCAAGAGCAATACTATCTTGGACTGTTCTAGAATGCCATTGTTTGCATTCTTGTATGTCGATTGACTAGTAGCACAAGTAATGTTTTATAGCAAAGAAAGGCACATGACAGTTGTTGAACTAGCTCATTAGAGGCATTAATCACTGTTACCAACTTTTGTATGATTAATTGATGTACCACAGAAGCAAAGTTATTATTTCCCTTCCTATGGCAGGGCCCTTACTAGCATGTCACTAGCTTCGTCCAGGCTGCACCACATTACACTGATGATGGAGAATTATTGGGAACAAGATTAAATCCCTGTGTTGCCTGGAGCACAGGCTTGTGGATCAACACGGGCGCCCTGCCAAACAAGCCTGAGCCACTGTGGCAGGTGTTCATGCACAACACATTGTGCTAATGTTATGTATCCACTAGGCTGATGCACAAGAGAATTTCTGTTGTAGCATAATTTTATCCCTGGACTGTGTTGTATTGAGTTCGCAGCATGACTGAAGATTTAACTTATGACAGAAATCAATCAGTAATGACGTATTCTCTTACATTATCTTCTAAGATAGTTATTCGATTCCACATCTGAAGAAATCTGGTTTGGAGTTAAAGAGATCATCAAGTCAAGTTCGTGAAGCACCTGCGTTGTCAAAGGAGTTTCCTTGAAAATTTTTGGATAGAAAACGGAAAAGGTCAAAATCTGAGGACTCAGGATCGGAAGAATATGAGAAATGTAGAATCATCTCCCAACCAAGATCCTGGATAGCGAAGTGCGGGTGTGCATTATCGTATTGATGCAGTCTTCCCTGTCGTTTATCTTTAATTGCGGTCGCAAGGCATCTGAGTTTTTGGCAATAAGTGTCAGCAGTTACTGTTGCATTCCTGGGAAGCAATTTGTAGTACACGATGTCTTCTTTGTCATGCTCTGTGAATGAACACTAACCTTTGTTCGGTTTGTTGTGTGTTAAAACGACAGCCATTTTCTTTGCAGTGCTTTCTCTGATCACATTCTCCCCGTATGCAGCACAAATGTTGCCAGCTGTCTTCGCTTCTCTATTAAACTCAAGCAGAAGAATATGTCGAAAGTGTTCCTTTTCTTCAGCTTACACTTCTTCTTCGGCCCACGAATAGCGCAAATTTTCTTCAAATTCGTAAAATGCATGGCTTATTTACAAGCATAACACCCCAAATAACAAATGACAAACGATAAACAGCCTAACAATGTTGTGATGATGATCAAAAATGCTACCAACTTATGTATCAACCTGATATTATGTTATACTCATCAGTTTCTCGCGCGTAATTTTAATTTCATAAGTTAGTATTCCATAATAGCATACAACGATATAGAACTAGCGTTTATGTTGGCAGCATGGATTCAACACTTTTAACGGAAAGTCACTCGCATATAGTATGCTGGCTTTTTTGTTTAAAATGAGTCAGCATGTGATAGTCCTTAACCCCGCATGACCATGCTACTGAAAACATGTTATTAAGCTCAACTTATTGATTTTTGGTTGATCTTTTTGTCTCGTGATATTATTTTTATTTTATTAAACTTAAGAAGATTTTTTATAATACAACCTTGGAATATTTTAATACATTTTCGCATTATACTTCTTTCTGTTTCAAAAGTTAAATACAGTATTTATTTTTTCTTTAATGCTATAGTGTAAATTGCATCAACACAATGGTTGAATTAAATTTCTAATATAAATGGGAAAATATCAAGTGCTTTTATGAAAATAAAGTAACACGACAAGGAAAATTCTGCAGAAATGAATATTGCAATATTATGTAGAAAATGTGAAATAACATGTTTTACATTTCACAATAAATCAAATCTAATATTGAAACGGCCTGGGACTGTGTATTCTGATTAATTGTTATAAATATTCAACAAACAATACTACACAGTAAAGGCTTACCTGCCGTAGAACGTTATGATCGGGATGACAATCTCTTTGACAAGGTGATACAAGAAAACACTTAATGTAAACTTAAACTCACTTCAAGAACATTTATTAAAACCAGTAATAAAAATAGCTATGAACCAATGTCCCACAAAAACGTGCAATCACTCATAATTCACCCTTCAAGTAAACTTGTCGTTAATTTTCATTCACTGACCTGGCATTCATCAAATTATGCACTAGTAATGCCATCTGTTTTCCCTAGCTGAAATCACGAGTAATAGATTCGACAAGTCCTAGCTTGTCTGCCACTGAATAACTCTAGGTTACCAAATCCACTATAACTAATACAGCACCGTTTGAGGAAAGCCAAGTACTAATTCCTCATGCTTTAAGATGCCAGACTGTAACTATAATTCACACATAACCAACTCTGTCATCATACCAAAAGCCTGTTACAATCCTGCTGAATCGATCTCGCACCAGCACAACAATGACCTCTCTCCTCCACTCTCATATTTCCATTCCCAAACAGTACACCGCTCCACAGACTGGAGACCACTATTATGGGCTATAAATCACGAACCCTGTTCGACACCCGGCTGCTCTGCCGTCACATCACAGCTAGTTACCCGCGATCCCATCGCGAATAGCCACAACACCAACTCACAGCTAACCCAGTTTCCCCCGACCTTCCTCCACGAGTCGTTCCACCAGACTAACTTCTAAAAACCGATGCTCCCCTAAAGTCAAAAAGAGTGTTATGCGCCCTCGAAATATCCAATCATAAATCAAACCCAAATCACGTGATCACTAAAGTTCGTTCCTTATACTTGAGGAATAAATGAGCTATAATGGTAGAAAGGAAACAAGTTATCTAAAGGAGAAAGTAAGACTGAAAATGGAGAAGAAGTAAACCATCTATGAAGAGTAAGTTAAACTAATACTAAAAATAAAATAATAAGAATAGAAAGGAAAGAAAGAAAGAAAGGAAAAGGAAAATAAAAGTAGTGTGCCAAAATAAAACGGCACAATATTACGGAAGTAGTGTTAACAGAACTAATAAAGTTACACAAATAATATATCAATATTTGTTGAATAATGCAGAATCGTTCTTCATACAAAACGCAAAACAGAATAGTAAGCTGTTATTTATATAACGTGAGGATTGTCAGAGAACTCAGAGAACGAGCACGTAACTATAAGTGCAAGTACACAAAATGTCAACAATGCTCTAATTAAGATTATGATGGAGTGGAGAAGTCACACCACAGTGTTGCCAGTTTAGTGCATGCGCACCTTACTGGGATACAGGAGACTGCATTTTCATGTTCGTACACAGTCAAAAACACCGCGCTATAGAAGAACAAGCATCTGTTCGAAATAGAGCACAACTTTGTTTATTTGAGGTGCACAAATTGTCAACAAGGCAGTAATTAGGGATGTGAAAGCGTGAGGACATCCTGCCATGCAGTTTTAAAACGAAGTGCGGTCTTTTCTACACTATGCGCCTTCCCCTGGGTTAAGAAAGCTGAAACAACTTTTGTTTAAAACTGGCAAGTCAAGTTTGGCCTATGGCAAATTCAAGGGCTTTTTAGCGTAGTATTTTTCAAAATGACTTTTGTCCCCCTGCCAATGGCTACCTCAGAATGAAAAGCTATGACCACCAGTGCCATGGTGTATTGAGATTCAATAATTATTGTAATAAGAGAGGCACGTTTTTATTATTTATGGCTTGATGCATCATCAAAAGATCGCAGAACTGTAAATAATTGTAAGTTCTAAGTCTTACAATCTGACAATGTCGAATTTTCATCTCTTAAATTATCATGGTCTGATTTGAATTTACATTCAAATCCAGAAATTATTCACGCACACTTACAGCACATCTTACAAACATTTATAAATAATGCGGAATTTGCAGAATTGTTTTATATTGGTTGCAGTACGTGTCTGGTTGAATCTTTACCGAAGATACTTTGGTGTGAGATGCCAATCATGTGGATCATACCGGTCAAGAAGATCGACTTACAAGTACGTCATCGCTATGTATGTCCACTCTACAAGACATCAGAACGCCGCGGAATCCTGTCCACCACTGGGCACTCCACCAACTATGTTCTCCCCATCCTGCTTGACACAGATAAGCCAGTGGCCCACTGGATCAAGCGAGGGGTGGCCCTCCTGTGCCAGCTGGATGACTGAGCGGGGCTGTATTAAATGTTACGATTGATGGGAAGTGCAATTATATTCTGTTCCTTTTGTTTGATGTTGCATAATTGGAAATAAATTTGTTTCGAGTTCGGCATTGTAACTATTTATATTAATTGAATATCGTTTAAACTGGGTATAAAACCTTCTTTATATAAAGCAAATACTGTCTGTCATAAAGCTTCCTTATTAAATGTGTCCAAAGTTGCAACAGTACTACTACTACTACTGCTGCTGCTGCTAGTTGTAATACTACTGATCCTGGGGTAACTTTGTACCACTTCTGTCATTTATACGAGTATCTAAAATATATTTTGAAATATTGGTTTAAAACTAAATTATTTCAGAAAAGTACTTATTATATGGATTGAGACAATAAACATAAAAAATCATACACACAACTAAATGTTCTAGGGATATTTCTTATTAATTTAATATTTTTATGCTCGACCATGCCGAAATGTAGTAATTATACATCTGGTAGCAGTCCTTTAATGCATGTCACTAAAGTACACCTACTCATTAAAGTACAGGTGTTTTCAGCCAATGACAACTCAGTTTACAGGTGTTCAGCCAATAACAAGTCAGCTTTGTACCGTTATAAAACCGCAAGTATCGATTATTCTCGGATATGCAATCGAAAGAGAATTAGCGAAAAGTCACGGATGCTGGAAATCCAATATACTGTTGCAGAAGGTTATGTTCTGTTACTATAATAATTAGCGTTAATTGTAAATAATATTCAAATAAATTCAAGTTGTCATCTCGTTTTTCAATGTCGAATTCAATAATCAAGGTTATACCAAGTTTAACGGGATTACACAAGGTCAATGACATTGTTCCTCGGAAAAAATCAATACTTTCGCGTCTGCGCACATCTCACAATTCACGACCTAGAACAAGGTCACTTCCGATCTTGTCAGAGACAAATAAAATGTATACATCTGAATATTTCAAGTTAGAAATATGGTCGAGCATAAAAAGTCGTATGAAACTCGCCTATAATGGTAATTAAGAAGCTCGTATGAAAATTATGAAACTCGCTTGCGCTCGTTTCATAAACATCCATACTCGCTTCTTAATTACTATGATTATAGGCTCGTTGCATAATGTACTATTAGCTTTATTGTTTCAATCAGTGAATACTTTGTTGGTTATTACAACATTGTGACTTTACTGTTACCAAGGAAACCTGTATATAAACAGGTTTGTCTTTTGTTAGGTTTTTTTAGAATGCATATTGTTCTAATTGTGATTATGATAGTGTTACAGTTTGTTTAAGGGTGAACCAAATTTAGAACTCATGGTGAACAGTGTAAACATTGAAAAATATGGAAAATGAAAATCAACGTAGACACTTGAAGAGAGATCCATACAAATGTTAGCTGCCCTCCAGTGTCAGGTTGGTGTTGCTCGAGTTCTAGGCACATCCCAAAGTCGCTTAGTCAAAGATATCACATGACAGGAACACTAAAGGAACAATATCCAGGTTCTAGACGGTTAAGAACTGTTTTGCAGACCACTATTTGGTTCTATAAACCAGGTGACAACCAACTGTTAATGCACCAATCCTTGCTATAGGCAGATGGTGTTGCTGTAAAAGACTGCAACATGTTGGGTGGTCACAGGAACAATGGTATTCATGAGCGAGTCAAGATTTGGACTGAGGCCATATTCGCGTCATCAGAGGATATGGAGACGACCACTCTTATCCAAAATAGGATATCAGCAAAACAATTTCACAACATCCCATTCTGGAACACAACCCATCCGTTCTTATTCAAAATAGGATATCAACATGATCCCATAGTGAAATTTCCGAAATTCAACATTATACACGGCAGAGAAAACGCACTTATATCATTGAATTCACAGTATTCGACCTCATATCACTGAGATATCACCTCAACTAACCTACTAACCTTCTCACATACGTCGACCTCATGTCACTGAGATATCACCTCAACTAACCCTCTAACCTTCTCACATACGTCGACCTCATGTCACTGAGATATCACCTCAACTAACCCTCTAACCTTCTCACATACGTCGACCTCATGTCACTGAGATATCACCTCAACTAACCCACTAACCTTCTCACATACGTCGACCTCATGTCACTGAGATATCACCTCAACTAACCCTCTAACCTTCTCACATACGTCGACCTCATGTCACTGAGATATCACCTCAACTAACCCACTAACCTTCTCACATACGTCGACCTCATGTCACTGAGATATCACCTCAACTAACCCACTAACCTTCTCACATACGTCGACCTCATGTCACTGAGATATCACCTCAACTAACCCACTAACCTTCTCACATACGTCGACCTCATGTCACTGAGATATCACCTCAACTAACCCTCTAACCTTCTCACATACGTCGACCTCATGTCACTGAGATATCACCCCAACTAACCCACTAACCTTCTCACATACGTCGACCTCATGTCACTGAGATATCACCTCAACTAACCCACTAACCTTCTCACATACGTCGACCTCATGTCACTGAGATATCACCTCAACTAACCCACTAACCTTCTCACATACGTCGACCTCATGTCACTGAGATATCACCTCAACTAACCCACTAACCTTCACTCACATAACCCACTAACCTTCTCACATACGTCGACCTCATGTCACTGAGATATCACCTCAACTAACCCTCTAACCTTCTCACATACGTCGACCTCATGTCACTGAGATAATCACCTCAACTAACCCTCTAACCTTCTCACATACGTCGACCTCATGTCACTGAGATATCACCTCAACTAACCCACTAACCTTCTCAACATACGTCGACCTCATGTCACTGAGATATCACCTCAACTAACCCTCTAACCTTCTCACATACGTCGACCTCATGTCACTGAGATATCACCTCAACTAACCCACTAACCTTCTCACATACGTCGACCTCATGTCACTGAGATATCACCTCAACTAACCCACTAACCTTCTCACATACGTCGACCTCATGTCACTGAGATATCACCTCAACTAACCCTCTAACCTTCTCACATACGTCGACCTCATGTCACTGAGATATCACCTCAACTAACCCTCTAACCTTCTCACATACGTCGACCTCATGTCACTGAGATATCACCTCAACTAACCCACTAACCTTCTCACATACGTCGACCTCATGTCACTGAGATATCACCTCAACTAACCCTCTAACCTTCTCACATACGTCGACCTCATGTCACTGAGATATCACCTCAACTAACCCACTAACCTTCTCACATACGTCGACCTCATGTCACTGAGATATCACCTCAACTAACCCACTAACCTTCTCACATACATTGACCTTGTTCAGCCCTCCGTTTCACTCCTCTTGGGCAGCAGCGCACTCCATAGCCAAACAAATCACCAGTAGCACAACTGCTCACGAATTGAACAAATAATAGAATGATTTACACACCATCCAAACACATGCTTTACCGATACGTCATTCAAACCTCATCAGTACCAATCACTAATAAAATTTACACTTATACCAACCTAACCACTGGAATCCACAGCAACACCTATATTTTTACCCGGAAACACAAAATGGAACCCTACTAATCGATGACGTCAATCTTATGACATCACCCCATTCCCCAATCTAGCCAACATATATTCTGATAAACATACTAGCGATATCCTATAGTCATATAGACCCGGCCTAATGATTACTATTGGTCCGGGTCGTTATGTCGCAAGGTAATCAAAACATGGGAAATCATGTGGCAGTTACTTTCTTTAAATTGCATTTAACAGTCGTACAATATTACGTAGACGTACAATTCCTAACAGCAATGGCTAAGACTGGCCAGTCAAATACTTTACAGAGGGGCCAGCACAAACGGGCAGGGAAAGCGATATGCTAAGTAACCACTCGGACGGACAGTAGTAGTCCTCTACATTCGATAACTGATAACAAGAGTCCTGCGTTTGGTTACTTTGAGTACAAGTTAGATGCACATGGACCATCTTGCAAAGGAGGGCTCTGACTCCTCTCCCTGCTTCATTTCGTATAGGCACTGAACAATGAAAATCCTACTCGCGTACAAAATATACTGTCATGTGTATTTAATAACAAACAAAATATTTATTTAAAGCTATCTTATGGACAACAGAAGATTATTCTTACAATAAGTAAAATGGATCTACATTCTAGATATGTTTAATTTTTTGTATGCAGATTCATTTTTCACCCAAAAGTAAAAGCCAATGCTCATTATTTTTTGCATATTTACAGAGTTTGCACCTTTTAAAATAAATGGATACCTATCTTATATGAAAGCAAAATGAGTTTAGAAGTACAGTCGTGGACAAATTATTAGCAAAATTGAATATTTTTTTTTATATATTTTTACAAAATATGATTCTTCAATTTAGACTACAGTTGACATTTTTGCGTATTTCCAAATTATTAGCAAAATTGAAGATTTGTATTGTATATTTTTAGAAAATTTAACTCTTCAATTTGGACTACATTTGTTATTTTTGCGTATTTACAAATTATTAGCAAAATTGAAGATTTTTATTATATATTTTTACAAAATTTAACTCTTCAATTTGAACTACAGTTGACATTTTTGCATATTTCTGTCTACTGTAATGATAGAAATATGCAAAATTGTTAACTGTACGGTATTCGAAATTGAAAAGTCAAATTTTGTAAACAGAATTATCATAAAAATCGTCAATTTTGTTAATAATTTGTCCACGTCTGCAAATATAATTTATTGAAAAGGATTGAAATTTGAATATTTACATTTAAAAATGAGTTAATATTGAAAAACAAATATATATATTTCGGTTCTGATGGTTTAACTTCTGTTCATTTAGAAATGTCTGTAGGTTGTTTTTGTCTCCACATATTACAGTTTCTAATGTCAGATTACAGAAATTAATTATGAATAGGTCTACTTGTTTTACATGAGAACGTTGTTAATGGGCACAGCCTATATATGTACACATCTATAAAATATACGTATTTATATAGATGGTAGAAATTACAATAATACAATAAATCGCAATAAAAACATAATTATTTACACTTACTTGTTTTACGAGTCTCTATACATTACAAGTGACTATAAACATTTTAAGTGTTTCAAAAGAAAAATGTATCCTTCTTTCTGATAAAATTCGTTTTCTTCTTTCCTCATGAAGTGCTCACTAGAAAATTCTTCATTTCTAACCCTCTAGCTTCGACAAGGTTCACTGAACAGCAGACCTGAAGTGTGCATGCTGCTTTACACTCCTTACAAACCTGGTGGGCACAAAGGGACATGACTTTGAAAACCGGACCATCCAAACATCCCGGCCAAACCTGGTGGGGACAAAGGGACATGACTTTGAAAACTGGACCATCCAAGCATCCCGGCCAAACCTGGTGGGGACAAAGGGACATGACTTTGAAAACCGGACCATCCAAACATCCCAGCCAAACCTGGTGGGGACAAAGGGACATGACTTCGAAAACTGGACCATCCAAGCATCCCGGCCAAACCTGGTGGGCACAAAGGGACATGACTTTGAAAACCGCACCATCCAAACATCCCGGCCAAACCTGGTGGGGACAAAGGGACATGACTTTGAAAACTGCCATCCAAGCATCCCGGCCAAACCTGGTGGGGACAAAGGGACATGACTTTGAAAACCGGACCATCCAAACATCCCAGCCAAACCTGGTGGGGACAAAGGGACATGACTTTGAAAACTGGACCATCCAAGCATCCCAGCCAAACCTGGTGGGCACAAAGGGACATGACTTTGAAAACCGGACCATCCAAACATCCCGGCCAAACCTGGTGGGGACAAAGGGACATGACTTTGAAAACCGGACCATCCAAACATCCCAGCCAAACCTGGTGGGGACAAAGGGACATGACTTTGAAAACTGGACCATCCAAGCATCCCAGCCAAACCTGGTGGGCACAAAGGGACATGACTTTGAAAACCGGACCATCCAAACATCCCGGCCAAACCTGGTGGGGACAAAGGGACATGACTTTGAAAACCGGACCATCCAAACATCCCAGCCAAACCTGGTGGGGACAAAGGGACATGACTTTGAAAACCGGACCATCCAAGCATCCCGGCCAAACCTGGTGGGGACAAAGGGACATGACTTTGAAAACTGGACCATCCAAACATCCCGGCCAAACCTGGTGGGGACAAAGGGACATGACTTTGAAAACCGGACCATCCAAGCATCCCGGCCAAACCTGGTGGGGACAAAGGGACATGACTTTGAAAACTGCCATCCAAGCATCCCGGCCAAACCTGGTGGGGACAAAGGGACATGACTTTGAAAACCGGACCATCCAAACATCCCAGCCAAACCTGGTGGGGACAAAGGGACATGACTTTGAAAACTGGACCATCCAAGCATCCCGGCCAAACCTGGTGGGGACAAAGGGACATGACTTTGAAAACCGGACCATCCAAACATCCCGGCCAAACCTGGTGGGGACAAAGGGACATGACTTTGAAAACTGGACCATCCAAGCATCCCGGCCAAACCTGGTGGGCACAAAGGGACATGACTTTGAAAACCGCACCATCCAAACATCCCGGCCAAACCTGGTGGGGACAAAGGGACATGACTTTGAAAACTGCCATCCAAGCATCCCGGCCAAACCTGGTGGGGACAAAGGGACATGACTTTGAAAACCGGACCATCCAAACATCCCAGCCAAACCTGGTGGGGACAAAGGGACATGACTTTGAAAACTGGACCATCCAAGCATCCCGGCCAAACCTGGTGGGCACAAAGGGACATGACTTTGAAAACCGGACCATCCAAACATCCCGGCCAAACCTGGTGGGGACAAAGGGACATGACTTTGAAAACCGGACCATCCAAACATCCCAGCCAAACCTGGTGGGGACAAAGGGACATGACTTTGAAAACTGCCATCCAAGCATCCCGGCCAAACCTGGTGGGGACAAAGGGACATGACTTTGAAAACTGGACCATCCAAGCATCCTGGCCAAACCTGGTGGGGACAAAGGGACATGACTTTGAAAACCGGACCATCCAAACATCCCGGCTGAACCTGGTGGGGACAAAGGGACATGACTCTGAAAACTGGACCATCCAAGCATCCCAGCTGAACCTGGTGGGAACAAAGAAACATGATTCTGAAAGCCAGAACTGTCCCGGCCAAATCGGGTATGCTGTATTAGGGTATTATCACATTCACTTTCACAACGAAAATTTCGCTGCATTAAGTAAGGTTATTCAGAATGGACCACTTTAATTGATATGCATGTGCAGAAGACAAATTAATATGATGCAACAGAATTTCAACCAGTAAAATTAATTACTGTACCACTGCTTGCATACGCCAAACAAAACAGTAATGATGAATCTTCAATCCCATATACAGGTACAATACACGGCAGAAAAAACGTACTTAAAGCATTAAATAACCTCAAATTGTAGCACCATTCTAAACACAAGATGTGATCAATGCGAAAACTATAAATGCATCCAACTCCCCACAATACCCGTTCTTACATACCCAGTAGATGATTGTCTCAGACATTTTCACACAAAATATTGATAATCCAATGGTACCACCGTTATGTAGCACTATGCCGGTAAGCACTCCTTTCTTTGGCCCAGGGTAAATCTACTTACGTACCTATCTACCAAAAGCCTGAATTAACCTAACCAAACCTAACCTCGTACTGATCCTCGATCTTACGAAAACTCTCTTATTAATTTTTCCAGATAAAGTCATACCATCTCCCAGTTTCATTCATGCTTACTTACCACGGTAGTCGAGCCTTTTCTACTTGATGGTGTAGTGTAGATGGTTTACACAGATCTCCATCTTGTTCTATCCATACAGTTGTCTTTACTACATTCCATTCAATTCCCATGAGGAGACTTGTATTCCTTGTTCCGAAGTTTGTGACTTCCGTTGGATTTCTTCTTTGCCAGGTCATTCTAGAATATCTTTCATTATTCATTCTGGCTACATGTCCTAATCATTGCAATTCACATCATTCTATTATATCTATTGTATTACATTGCATTTATTAACATTCCATGGTATTCCTACATTGCTTGACTGTGACTATAAATTAAGACTTTATATTAGTATTAAGTCGTGACCTCATAAAATAAAATATCCTATCAATTGAATAATCGATCTTGCTACGTACAATATAATTATATTATATTATCACCTTTGGATTGAAGGTACGAGTTATATTTTATGGTGTTCTTTCTTGCTTTAGGGGGCTCCGCCCCCTAAAAACTCCTGTTGGGGACTTGGCCCCCAAACCTTCGAGCAATTAATTTATAGTAATTAACCGGTCCATCACATTTGGGTTGAAGGTACGAGTTACATTTTATAATGTGTTCTTTCTTGTTTTAGGGGGCCCCGCCCCGTAAAAACCCCTGTTGGGGACTTGGCCCCCAAACCTTCGTGCAATTAATTTATAGTAATTAACCGGTCCATCACCTTTGGGTTGAAGGTACGAGTTACATTTTATAATGTGTTCTTTCTTGCTTTAGGGGGCCCCGCCCCGTAAAAACCCCTGTTGGGGACTTGGCCCCCAAGCCTTCGTGCAATTAATTTATAGTAATTAACCGGTCCATCACCTTTGGGTTGAATGTACGACTTATATTTTATAATGTGTTCTTTCTTGTTTTAGGGGGCCCCGCCCCCTAAAAACCCCTGTTGGGGACTTAGTCCCCAAACCCTCGTGGAATTAATTTATAGTAACCTAATTAATCGACCTATCACATCTGGGTTGAAGGTACGAGTTATATTTCATAATGTGTTATGTAACATGTTTCTAAATTATTAGTCGTTTAAATACTGGTACTGGTACTGGTACATTCTTTAATAAATCACTGAAAAACAAATGTGAATATATAGGATGTGGAGTGAGTACGAAATTATTATTATTTTTTGGCGCATCATTTTTACGTAAATAACGACAAATAAAAACTAACAAGCCACATAACATTATTTTAAGAAGAACAGGATACATGCATGAATAATATTCACCATTCTTAATGATCGTGGGATAGAAAAGAAACGTATGGAATAGAAATTACATACGTATAATAAACAATAAGCAAACCATCTTCGATTAATCATTTCAAAACAATGTGAATATAGCGTGCATTGTGTAGGAAAAATAATTTCTTATATGTTGCTCCCAATGTGCATCATTATTAACTTATGAAAACAAATGAAAATTAACATGGCATATAAACACTATTTGAAGAAAGATAGGAGATATTAAGTAATATTCAGCGTTCTTAATGATCTTCGGATGGAAAATAACAATGAAATATGTATAAAATAGAAATTACAGACAGGTGAGCATATAAGAAAAACAGTAAGTAAAATCATATTATTTGATTAATAAGCTTAAATTACTCCAGGTTTAGTGTAAGAGTGGTCTATGTAACGAGTACCGGGTACTAGGAAAATACCAAAACTTAATCCTACTACAAAGTCTTAACATGGATGAATATGTAATTATATATTTATCCATGGTCTTAATTTATAGTCACAGTCTAGTTGATTATATCAGTGACGTGCCGTAGGTAGGGATGAGCTTAAACGATATTTTCAAGTATCTGTGACAACTGTGATTGTGACAATTAAATATCGGTGACTTTGTCACACCGATATTTTATATCGATACGTAAGCACAATATGTATGAATTACAACGATATTTTGTCACATCGATAAAAATTAGCAGGAAATATTGAAGAGCAGTGAAATATGAATACGATTTCTCTATACACACCACTCATCAGTGATTCATATGGGAAAATCCAACAAAGAAATTATGTACATGTACCATTAACAAATAAATACTTACCTAACAGAACAGTAACATGTCAAAAGTTAGCCTCATGTACCAAGAGGTTATATTATAGATATTGAACCAGTTGATCATTTTTAAATGTAGTTGGCTATGGAGAAATTGAGGTTATATGATTATCCTAATCGTTTTAAAAATTGATCCTTTTTATTGTATATAATATAATGGATAAATTATTTTAAGTCGTGCATTAACATTATAATATTGAGTCATAGAATAAAAATTAATGAAACATAAGTATTCGGAAAAACATAGGAAAATAATTACAAAACAAAACAGTTGTTCAGACAGGATTTCACACAAGATTAAGTACTGGTAACCAATGGTGTTATTATTTGAATCGTGTAATCACTACATCATTTATAATAAGATGGAGAAACTACCGCCAGATTGCTGTTATTGTATCATGCGCACGCGCAAACCTACGACGTAGAGGAGAAAATATCAGTCACAGAGTACTGAATACGGAGCAGATTTCGATAGCGATAATTTGTCACAGATATTTCGCGTCATCAGTCACAGGTTTATCTGTGACAAAAAAATACCTGTGACAAAATATGGGTTTGTGAAATATCGGCCATCTCTAGCCGTAGGTGAGTAAGAAACTCCTATCGGTATGCATATTAAGTAAACAATATGAAATAGTATTGTGACTTTTATATACGAGTACATGAAACTAAATATTCTCCCGTTCCTTTCGTTGAGAGTGCGAGGGCTTTTATATGGTGTATTTGTATGTTTAGTTAAATTACGTCAAATTGTCTTTGAGAATCCTTCTTATCTCTCTCATCTGCCGACTGCGATCCCTGATCCCTGATCACAGTACCTAAACGTGCTCTCTGTGACAGTTTCTGTCCTTTGATCTCGAGTGATGGATGGGAAGCTAGAGCTACAGGATGATACCTTGTCAGTAGAAGGAAGTGATCACTTCTGTGTACAAGAGAACAAACCTTTGACGGAGGTAAAGTGGATTATTGAAATTATTGTTATTATTATGGGTGTGTATCTAGTTACAAGATTCAAAGGGGTTAACTTAGCCGGGAGTATGTTCTCCTACTCCCCTTCCACACCATTAGCTGTCTCCTCTTTAACACCGACATAACTTTGGTGACATTACGAAAGTTACACGCTAGTGTACACTGACGCCATGCCTTGCATATACGAATCTGTGACAGATTAGGTTAGTTTAGGCCAGTGTTGCACAACCCGCGGCCAGTGGGCCTCATGCGGCACGCCACTGTGTTTGCTGCGGCCCGATAATAAAGTTTCGGGTCTATATGACTATAGGATATCGGTAGTGTGTTTATAAGAATATATGTTGGCTAGATTGGAGAATGGGGTGATGTCATGTGAGAAGGTTAGTGGGTTAGTTGAGGTGATATCTCAGTGACATGAGGTCAACTTATGTGAGAAGGTTAGTGGGTTAGTTGAGGTGATATCTCAGTGACATGAGGTCAACTTATGTGAGAAGATTAGTAGGTTAGTTGAGGTGATATCTCAGTAACATGAGGTCAACTTATGTGAGAAGGTTAGAGGGTTAGTTGAGGTGATATCTGAGTGACATGAGGTCAACTTATGTGAGAAGGTTAGTGGGTTAGTTGAGGTGATATCTCAGTGACATGAGGTCAACTTATGTGAGAAGGTTAGAGGGTTAGTTGAGGTGATATCTCAGTGACATGAGGTCAACTTATGTGAGAAGGTTAGTGGGTTAGTTGAGGTGATATCTCAGTGACATGAGGTCAACTTATGTGAGAAGGTTAGAGGGTTAGTTGAGGTGATATCTCAGTGACATGAGGTCAACTTATGTGAGAAGGTTAGTGGGTTAGTTGAGGTGATATCTCAGTGACATGAGGTCAACTTATGTGAGAAGGTTAGAGAGTTAGTTGAGGTGATATCTCAGTGACATGAGGTCAACTTATGTGAGAAGGTTAGTGGGTTAGTTGAGGTGATATCTCAGTAACATGAGGTCAACTTATTAGTTAGAGAATCTCAGTTAGAACTTATGGGTTAGTTGAGGTGATATCTCAGTGACATGAGGTCAACTTATGTGAGAAGGTTAGTGGGTTAGTTGAGGTGATATCTCAGTAACATGAGGTCAACTTATGTGAGAAGGTTAGAGGGTTAGTTGAGGTGATATCTCAGTGACATGAGGTCAACTTATGTGAGAAGGTTAGAGGGTTAGTTGAGGTGATATCTCAGTGACATGAGGTCAACTTATGTGAGAAGGTTAGTGTTGAGGTGATATCTCAGTGTTAGTGGGTTAGTTTAGTTGAGGTGATATCTCAGTGACATGAGGTCAACTTATGTGAGAAGGACATGAGGTTAGTGGGTTAGTTGAGGTGATATCTCAGTGACATGAGGTCAACTTATGTGAGAAGGTTAGAGGGTTAGTTGAGGTGATATCTCAGTGACATGAGGTCAACTTATGAGAAGGTTAGTGGGTTAGTTGAGGTGATATCTCAGTGACATGAGGTCAACTTATGTGAGAAGGTTAGTGGGTTAGTTGAGGTGATATCTCAGTGACATGAGGTCAACTTATGTGAGAAGGTTAGTGGGTTAGTTGAGGTGATATCTCAGTGACATGAGGTCAACTTATGTGAGAAGGTTAGTGGGTTAGTTGAGGTGATATCTCAGTGACATGAGGTCAACTTATGTGAGAAGGTTAGAGGGTTAGTTGAGGTGATATCTGAGTGACATGAGGTCAACTTATGTGAGAAGGTTAGTGGGTTAGTTGAGGTGATATCTCAGTGACATGAGGTCAACTTATGTGAGAAGGTTAGTGGGTTAGTTGAGGTGATATCTCAGTGACATGAGGTCGACGTATGTGAGAGGTTGCCAGTAATGGCGGATTTTCCCTTCCGAAATGATCGGAACAAACTCAGCGCTAGTTTGTCCGCAATTTATTTTCTCCCTCATCTAGACTCGTGGCCCTAGGTGTGGGTCAAGTATGAGATCTTTCACGGTCCTCCCAGCTACTTCTCGCCATTGCTCCTCTCTTTTTCGACGTCCCTCTGGTCGTGTTAAATATCAAACAAGCTAAAGGTCGATGACTCATGTTGCTTGTGACGGAATAGTCGTTATAGCGAGGGGCAGATATGTTGTAAAACAGAGCCTAAATATCATTACATATTTCTCATGTTGACATGATTCACAAAGTTCATTATTGTAATCAATGCATCGATAATTGTTCCCTCTTGTATAGGCCTAATTGAATGTTATTGCAATAAATTCACATCTTGCTATGCTTGTAAGTGATGGGTTGTTAGCCCTTCGCCCAACACTCAAGCTGGAGGACCACCCCTCATCGGCTGTCCACGACTGCTTATTCAATATATTCGCAGCTACCCTCCATATCTGGAGGCAGTCTGCAAACTGAGGACGCGCCATGCCTTGGTGATAGGGCCTATGAAATTAAATATGTTAACAAAATTGAAAGTGTTCAAAAAAGATTTTTGTTTCTTAAATCATTTGGTTATTATCCCTCTTGGAATAATGAAAATAGTATTTCGTACCCATCTGTTTTGTCTCTCTTTAATTTTGAAAGTTAGCACCACAGAAGGAATAATATTGATACAAAATGCCTCCATAATTTATTAACAAGTTCTGCAAATAGTCATCTGCTGTCCAGGATAGCAATACATGTACCAAGAGAGAACTGTAGGACCAGTAAAACATTTAATATAAACTATGCTAGGACATGTTATTACAAGTACCCTGCACTTCTTAGAATCTGTTCCTTCTATAATAAACTGAGCAATATTGACATCTTTCAGGATAGAACCACACTCTTGAGAGAAATAAATACCGGTACCGGTAGCTTTCAAAACACTCCATAAGTATTTTGCTAATAAATAGCTCTTCAACTGGTCTGTATATTGTATTTTTGGTCTTCATTCTTAAACAATTATCATTACTATCTCAACCCCAATTCCGTTAACATTGCTGAGTTAATACCTCATCAGTTACTGTATTGTTATTAATCTGTGACTAGTTATTTGCTTTTCATCACTTGCTCCATTACTTTACTATATAATCTAAATTTTCTTTATACTGTAAATACTTTGGTTTTTGTGTACCATGTTGTATTTGCTTGATATCTATTGTTGAGTAGTATTCGATTGTAACTGTTTAAGTTTAAATTACCATAATTATAATTATTATCACTATTCTCTACTCTGTGATTGCATTGATGAGTGGATGAGATAAACAAACAAGGACACAATACTATAAATAGAATGTGTGACAATGTGCTTTCAGCATGAAGCGAACTTATTAAACATGAATTTTTTTCAGTGGAAGGTGGAGTCTGTGGACTCTGCTAATGATCTCACATCGGAAGTAAAGACTGAGGAAGATTCGGTAGGCCTACTGATTTCATGTCCTGCGCAGAATTTCAAATCTGAAGTGAGTGGAGCTTAAAATATATCGATCATATATATTTGTAATATCTTCATACTACACAGTTGTCAGTTTTGGAAAATAAATTTTGCTGGAATATTTTGTTATGTTGAATTGAAAAATCTAAGTATAGTATGAAAAGTCACAAGATTTAAAATGCCACTGAGTGAAGATTTCAGGACAAGTTCTGCAGTATTCTTTTCTTGTAATAACATGCACATTTATAACTTGTAAGGACAGCCACCTTCTATATTAAGATTTTAGCAAGGTGGAACTATTATTAACTTTTATACATGGGCACATGTTGCCTAATGTAAGACTAGATTTAAAACATTTTCCTTCTAGTCTGAATAGGCACGGTGGGTCAGTACTAGAATGCAAGCCATGGGACTCCAATTCAAATCCCACTTTTTTTGAGTTTCTATGTTGTGTTGGTTCAGAGGTTTTCTCTAGATACTCCGGTTTCTCTCTGACAGTTCATTATTCCTAACTCTGGACAGTCTCTGACGAACTAAACGATCTACGCTTATCTGAACTAGTGACATCTATGAGCATGGTGAATAACGACATGTTAAGATTCCTATCATTTGTAAAAAAGAAAAAAAAAAAAAAAACTTTTCTCGTGCAATTAATATTTCTTTCTTTATTTATTTCTTCCTTTCTCTGGGTTTTTCTTTTCGGAAGTTTTTTTTTTTTTTTTGTTTCACTGTCTTGTTGACAGTATCAATTTTCGACTGGACTATTTTTTTTGTAAATATTGTAATATTCTGTTTGGTATTTTACGGCTTAAGGACTAAGCCCCTCCATTCTGCAGTTACGTCTTACTGTGTAATTTCAGTTTCGTAGACTTTTTCGTTAGTATCAGGCGTCTGTTTTCGCAAGTAACAAATGAAACGTGAAAGTGAAGTTGTGAGATCTTTTCCTTTGTGGAAAATGACTGGCTCTAGTAGAGTAAATGTTGTTATTTTCCACACTGCTCGAAATATGGAGACTTTTTTTTTTTACACATTATCGTGTTGCCATGCAACAAGTTTCAGAAGAATTGTGTATGTGAGTGAGTGGCAATCAGTATTTGATAGAGCTTCTTGCATCAGCATAGAAGTATAGGCTATTTTGGAAGTGGAAAATCCTGCCTCCGTGAATTTTTCGTTATAGGTAATATTTGTTTCAGGTGGAGTTTTCTAGTGCTCACACTCAGAAGGAAGAATTGAGTCTGAAAGAAATGACAGAGGAGAATAAAGTCTGCGCTGAAAGGTGAGTGTAGTGACTCCATGCACTGCGAAGTGTTAATGACGTGATGACCAAGGATTTAATCTCTTATGCTTAGGAACATGTCTCCATCAATTGGCAGATATTCATCAGTATTACAAGTGGAATATTATAGAACATAGGATTAATATCAAAGCACTTTTATTGATTTTTGTTTTTTGCTTTTTTGTTTTTGCTATTTTCCTAGAATAAAGCATTTTGTACAGTTTGTAAATAGTTACATCCATATTTAAATTGTGAATATTTACAATATACTTTAAAGATTCTTCAGTTAAGTTTTAACGACTAGTACATGTTTATTTAAATTGAGATAGAGCCTATAACTTAATTTATGAGTCAATGTAATTGAATTCAGTCTATATCCAATATGTAAAGAATTATAATTGATTTGAAATAGCTAGTTGGTTAAAATGATGAGAATTAATTTAATAGAAGTTTACTAGAACTGTGTTATAGGGAGCAAAATATAAATCTAATATATATTGAGATAATGAGAATGTTAATGTAATGAGATTTTGCCATTAGAGGTTTTGTATTCTATTTAAAGAAATTAATGGTAATAACAACAATGGGCAGATGTTAGTTTCATAAGTAACAAATATTAATCAGTAATTAATCTATTAATGTATGTATTTATTTACATTGCAAGTGGGCAAGCACCTGGTGGCAGTGGTATATACAATATTAACAATACACAATAAATTTACAATACACAATACAATTATACAATACACAATACAATAAGAATACACAATATAATTTAACACAATAATAATAAAACATAAAGAAAAAACCTAATTTTACAATACAACCTACATAATTATGTATAGGTTCTGCATAAGTTTCAATAGTCTTTCACTTTATTCTCATCTCACTCACTGTAGTGGCACTATGACGCATTTCACTGACACTTTAGCACACATTTCACTGACACTATAGAACACATTTCACTGACCTATAAATTATCACTGATTGGAACTATTCACTGCACTGTAAAACCATAAATTCACTGACTCACCTCGCTTTACTGATACAACAGTTCAAATAAGTCAAATAATTACACCCTTATGCATACTTATAAACAGAACTACATTTAAACTCAACATTTCTAGTCTAAGGCCCTCTTACACGCTATTTTTAAATAATTTACAATTCAAACCAAGGAAGTAAACTCGTCAGCCTAGATAAATACATGCCACCTTAAAAATTAAATGTTAAATGTCACCTTAATTTTAATTTGCACTTGATACACAACTTTTTAAATTATTTTTGAAACTCCTTAAGGAAGGACAGCCCTCAAAGACCGCTGCAGGTAGGTCATTCCAATCATTTATAGTTCTATTTAAAAATGAGAATTTACCTACATCCGTTTTCTGTTTCCTACATTTGATTTTAAAATCATGATCGATCCTACCATAGTACGTTGGCTTTTCTAACCGAGCCGTTATGTCTGCCCATGCTTTCTGACCTAGATGTGCTCTATACAATGATGTTATTCTAGTTTTCCTACGTCTGTTTTCCAAAGTTTCCCATTTAAGTTCTTTTATCGTATCGTTTCCATCTTCTCTTTTACCTTTAACAAATTTAGCTGCCCTATACTGGATTCTTTCTAAGGAATTTATCTGATATATTCTATAGGGATCCCAACATGTAGTTCCGTATTCCATTAACGGTCGCACTAACTTAGATATGCTATTTCCCTCGATTTGGGGCTAGCCTTTCTCAAGATTCTCATAATAAAGTGAAGTGCCCTCCATGCTTTACCCGTAACATTATCAACATGCTCTCCCCAAGAAAGTTTGGAGTTTAAATACACTCCTAGGTATTTACAACATTGTACTTGAGTAGCCCAGATGCAAAACCTGCTAATTGACAAAAAAATGAAAAATGAGATATTGGTAACCATGGTTTCAGTTCGTCATTAGCTACGAATTAAGCCATATATTCGGTTGCAAATCCAACAATAAACCCTTTAATTCTAGTAAATAAAATTGCATACGGTTGCAAAACCTGCTAAGTGTGGAGAGCGTAAGGATGCAATACCTGCTAACTGCACAATGCCATGTTTACTTTTGCAAAACCTGCTAAATGTCACTGAGACAACATGGCCATATTGAGAGTTACGGATGCAAAAGCTGCTATTTCGAGCTCCATAAGGATTACATTGAGCATACTAAAATAACGAATAAAAAAGTAATTGACGTCGATAATGAAGTTACTCTTTGCTCGTATAGTCAAGTTGGTTATACTGCTGCATTTGAGACATCACCTCAGAGATTTTGCCCGCGCTTTATCGAGAACTTCTAACATTTTATGTTGACTCTTGAAGTGGTTACTGCGATTATCTTGCAGTTTTCTAGACTTTGCTGAAATGAGTGAGGCTGGATATGGTGAATCCAGTTTCAATAACTGTATTAGTGTTGAGGGAGAAGATATAGATGGTGAAGAGAATGGTAGCAGTGAAAAGGAAATGGTTGTTGAGACTGAGCCTATGAGGTCTAGAAAGAGGACGAGATGTCCAGAACAGTGGAAAAGGACGAAAGAGAAGGAAGCAAGGTGAGTGTAATCTTGTTAGAAATCTTATAATCGTATGTTAATAACCTAATGAGAATTATGAGTTTGGAATGCAATATTACATCATCGGCATGTTAGCACAACCTTCACACCTAGGCTGGAGAGAAGTGTGGGAGGTTAAACAAACCGCAGAATTTATCTTATTAGTTTTGGTTCTGCATTGTTGCAGATACAAACCGAAAGCCTTTCCAAAGACGCCCATCTGCAAGCACCCGGACGGTAAACTCAGATGTAACGAACTTTCCATGCAGGATGTAAGAAGAATACATCAGAAATTTCACAAACAACCTGATCGTGTATGGCAGAATAATTTCATATTGCAACATATCTCTGTCAGTTCTGTAAGAAGAACATTCAACGTAGATAACCCCAGGCGGAAAATAAGCACACAGTTTGTTTTACCTAAACGAAGAGACAATGTAGTTGAAAATATTAGGGTGTGTAGGGCAGCTTTTGTGAGCATTCTTCACGTTGGTAGAGATAGGCTGCACAGATTGTGTCAAAAATATTTTGAAAATGAAACAACAGCCACTGAAACGAGAGGAGGCGACAGGCGAACACACAAGTACAAAGAGAAAAAAGAAGGTGTAATACAGCACGTAAAAAAATTCAAACCCCTTCAAAGCCACTATTCTAGGGGCAAGAACTGTAACAGACAGTATCTGCGTAGTGAGCTCAACGTCAAAAAAATGTGGTCCATGTACATTGAAGAAAACCTGAGGAGCTCCATGTTGATTACGACTACTACAGGACGATATTTAATGATAATTTTAATATCGGTTTTGGAAGCCCGTATGTAGACAAATGCTCAACATGTTCATCCCTTGAAAACAGGATCACAGCCGAAAAGAGACAAACGGAGAGAGAAGCATTACGAATACAGCTGAAAGTTCACAAGACCCGAAGTGATGTGTTTTATAAACAACTACAGGAACAGACTGACGGCCAACTTACCCTTAGCTATGACTGTCAAAAAATCTAATACTACCCAAGGTTCCCGATCAAGCAGTGTATTATTCACGCCAACTATACCTCTACAACTTCACAATTTGTCAGGGGCACTCGGGTTGTTCTCAAACAAAAGAAAACACATTTGCTTACGTTTGGACAGAAAACGAGTATGCCAAAGGGTCGAATCAAATTGCGTCTGCCGTACATCACCGACTGAGCCACACAAATATGGATTGTTTCACTTCTGTTCGCTTATTCTCTGATGGATGTGGTGGTCAGAATAAGAATACAACTATGCTTGGAATGGTGATTCACTGGTTCCTAAGTGAAGCACCTGAAAACATTAAGAAAATCGAGATCTGGTTCCCAATCGTGGGACATTCGTTCATTCCCCCCAACAGAGTATTTGGTAATCTAGAGAGACAATTCCAGAGCCTCAGTGTAATTGAAAACTCATCGGGGTACGTCAGAATAATCGAGAAGTTTGCAACGATTATTTCTTTGGGGAAAGACTGTCCTGTACACGACTGGAAAGGGTATGCAGATCAAGTTATGAAGAAACCTGGAAATTGGCATTTCCAGTTTCAGAAGAAGAGCAAGAAACTAATCATTACAAAGAGTGTCAGCAAAGAACTTGTCTCGTTCAAGGGGAACCGTTCTACAACTTTGAATCAGGCGAACCCAAAAGTTTAAACAAAAAAGGCAAACATTTCCAAAAGGGCTACATTCCAAACTCCATTCCAATGGGTGTCATCCTTAAAGAAGCAAAAATCAGGGACATTAAAAGTCTTCTGGAATTGCACTTCGGGGAGGACTGGGTTCTGAATGCAAACCTGTCCTTTTACACCGAAATGTTCAACCAACAGCAAGGCCTTGGTGTTGCAGACCTGAATGAAAATGAGGGTGAACATACAGATGTAGTGGACTTCGAACTTATGGATGAGGAAGAACCAGACATTTTGTAAAGTTGTATAGTATAACGAAACCTTCAAACTATAATATTATCCTTAATATATTTTACTTTCGTTCCTATTCTTAATTCTTTTTGTTAGTAGTACAGTGTTTTTGTGTGTTTAATAATACGTATTTAGGTATGTAAAGAAAATAAAAATATTCTCTTCCACCGTTTGTTTGTTTACAAGTTAATCTTATCAGATAAACTGTTAAAATTGATCAAATATCAGGTTTTGCAAACTACTGAATTATTAAGATGGCTGCCTACAGAGTTGCAAATCCTGCTAACTGCTCTATTCGGCTGCAAAACCTGCTATTTGCAAATTAATATACAAAATAACTAATTACTCGTTGATCATATATTTCTGAGCTGTAGAAATAATTGTTCCCCATTATATGAACCAGAAATCATGCCTCTAGCATCTGGAGGTAAGTTATTATACAATTTTCCTCATTTCCCAAAATTCGTCTAATATGCAAATAGCTGGTTTTGCAAATGGCCTACTCACTTGCGGAATTACAACACCACTGAATTCGTAATTAAGACTAGTTTCCTCTCGGGTTTTACAAAATGTTATAGATTTACTTTTAGAAGCATTTATTTTCATCCTATGCATTAACGCCCAGTTATAAATTTTATTCAAGTCTGTTTGAATAGCATCTACATCTGAATTATTTCTAATCTTTCTATAGATAATGCAGTCATCTGCAAATAGCCTCACATTTGATGTAATATCCTGGCATAGGTCATTTACGTATATTATAAAGAGTAATGGACCCAGAACGCTGCCTTGTGGCACCCCTGAACTTATATTTCCAATTTCCGATATTTCATGACCTACTCTAACTCTCTGGGTTCTACCTTTTAAGAATTCTTGGATCCATAGCACCACTCTTTCATCTATTCCTAGCCTACTTAACTTATCTATTAATATGTCATGTGGCACCAAATCAAATGCTTTCGAAAAATCAATCACAACTGCATCGATTCTTCCGCTTCTATCTACCTCTTCAGCTAGATCCTGAACCAGCGACGTAATTTGACTATCACATGAGAAGCCTTCCCTAAAACCATGCTGGCGGTAGTAAAACCAGTCTTTCGCAATTAGAACATGACGAATATAATCCGATATCAAATGCTCCATGACTTTACATGCGACAGATGTAAGGCTAATCGGTCTGTAGTTTCCGACATCTAATTTATTTCCACCTTTATGTATGGGTACCACTATAGCTGATTTCCAGTCACATGGAATAGCTGCATTGTTTATGGAAACATGAAATATACGCATTAAGTATGGAATTATGGCCTCGGAACCTAATTTAAGAATCTCTGTAGCAATACTATCTGGTCCTCGAGACTTCCGATTTTTTAATTTCGTTATTCTCTCTCTAACCCCTTTGGAAGTTATTTTGAAAGTCGAATTTGGTTCACATTCATGGTCTGTGACACAACCACTCCTATCAGCGGGATTATTATTATTATTATTATTATTATTATTATTATTATTATTATTATTATTATTATTATTATTATTGAACACCGAAATGAAATAGGAATTTAATAAGTCGGCCTTTTTTTTGTCATCAGTTATACTTTCTCCGTTTTGATTTCGTAAAAGCACTATTCCTTCATTTTTTCCTTTTCTCCTGCGTACATAATTATAAAACTGTCTCCAATTGTTACTTTCATCTTCTTTTAAAATGGTTTTTAGAAAATTTTCCTGAGCTATCCTTTTTTCAAACTCAAGTTTCTTAATTAATTCGACATATTTTTCCCAATGCTCAGGGCTCCGTTTACGTTTGCTAAATGCGCGCCTTGTCTTTTTCTTTAAGTAGCGAATATAATTAGTGTAATATTCAGGGTCCGGATTTGTCTTAATTATTTTAGAAGGTACACATCTTACTAATGCCTCGAAAATTATACTCTTAAATTTATGCCACACATTTTCCATATTTCCTTCAGTCCTTAGAAAGTCATCATGCTTTTGTCGTAGAAACGTTTGTAATTCATGGACATCGGTTTTGTTGAAGTTCCAGACAGACACTGGACTTGACTTCGGATATACTGTGTTTTCCCAGAAGATTTCTAATAAGACGCTATTGTGATCACTTATTTTATGAAGACTTTCAGAGTTGATAAAGAGAGAGACAGGTCTTAGTAGGTAAACATCTAAGAGGGCATTGTCACGTGTCGGACCATTTACTACCTGCGTGAAATCTTTACGCCAGATCAATTCATTAACAAGGGTCTGTGCATCTGAATTTGTACCTGAAATCCCGTTCCAGTTAATTTTCGGGAGGTTTAGATCCCCAGCAATTACTACGTTTCGGTCTTCTGATACTGTATTAAGATATTCATTTAGTTTGTGCAAAGTTAAATTGTTTAATTCACTGGGTGGTCTGTAACATGCTATTACATCTAAGGTTTCCCGCCCATTTCTTATCTGAACATTCAATATCTCAACTTCCTCATGTATCCACAGAAGATTGCTACTTATTTCTATCTTAGTACAAACGAAAACTCCCCCTCCCTTTTCACTTCTATCCTTTCTGAAGACTCTATAATCCGACCTAAAAATTTCCGAGTCATTTATGTCTTCCCTAAGCCATGATTCCGTCCCAATTATTACATCTGGATTATAAACATCGACCAAGTTCCAAAACAGAATAAGTTTATTTCTAATACTTCGGCAATTTACCTGCAGTAGTCTTAACAGGCCTGTCCTTACTTGAACATTCTGAATCTCCGTGGCATCTTGTCATTGCTGGTCTCCGCTGCCTGCTGATAGGTCTTCGACCCCTCCGACCGCTGGTAGACTCTCACCCCCGCCAACCGCCGGTAGTCGCTCGCCCCCGCCGTCCGCTGATGGTCCTTCAGTCCCGCTGCCCGCAGATGGGTCCAAGTAGGAATTTATGTAATTTTGACCTGAATGAAGTTATTGTCCAACAACCCCTTACATCACTCGGAAGCGAGTTCCAATTCCTAGCCACTGAAACTGTATAAGATGAAGAATATAAAGATGTCTTGTGGTAGGGTATAATGAGTAAATTGTTATGATGAGACTTGGTACTCAGCTGATGATATGCGGATAAATTTTGAAAATGGTCGTCGGTCACTTAGCCTTAGCCAAGACAGATTTTCGGAAAGATGGGGAAGCATGATCATACTTTCGAATATTGCAAATATAACGGACGCACGCATTATGCACACGTTGTAGCCTGCTGCTCAAATTTGCATGTAGGTTACTTAATATATCGCAGTAGTCGAAGTGTGGCATCACGAGTGTTTGTACAAGGATTAATTTTAATTTATCAGGAGGAATAGTAATTTATTGAGAGCCACAGTATTGGAGCTTAACAAAATACGCGGATTTTTAATTATTACAATTTTTTGTCATATTATTATTATTATTATTATTATTATTATTATTATTATTATTATTATTATTTCAATATAAAGCAACAACTAACACGCCATATTGCTGGTATTTTGAAGTCGAAGGGCGGATTGTGCTACGAGCAGATTGATGTGTTGTTTCAGTTAGCCTGTACTCTGTTTTGAATTTGGAAGTTTGGAAAATAAAATGTGTCATCGAATAGAAGGCCTTCCTTAACAATATGTGCATCTGTAAATTTCTGCCATGTGGTATGATGTTTTGTCAATTATTTTTTTGAATGAATACATTACTTTCTGATCGGATATTACGGATATTTTTAACATTTTCAGTTTTTTTTTTATTCTTGATTGAGAATGTTTTGGATGTTTATTAACAAAATTTGAATGCACACTATTGTAATGTCTGTTAAGATAAAAACGTTTATAACCCATTATTATTTAAAAACCTTCCCTGGCATTAATATTGCAGGGTAAGCAAGTTTGTCCAGTTGCACATTATTAAAAAATAATTGTCAGAAAAAGAGTTTAGTATAGGAATTATGATTGGGGCTGGAGGCACAATTCCACGGGAGTCCTTAAAAGTCTTCCGAAAATTAAAAGTTCCTGGCAGCACCCTGGACATGATATCCTCCACTGCACTGAAGTCATTGATTAGCATAATTAATCATCACTTATATTCTTTATAAAATGTAATTTGTCTTGTAGCCTAAATCGTTTGTTGCATTTCCAATAAATTTATCAATGATAGCCTACCTAACTAGGGTTTCTATTAAAGAAAAAATTGAATTAAATATAAATATTCATTTAGAATTGATTAGGAGGCCGATTATAAAACGCTGGTTGGGACGGCTATCAACTATCTAACAGGCCGCAATGAGTGGGTTTGAGGGTCGTGTAATGAGTATCAGTGCTTTAAAAGGTAAGAGGGAGAATGCTGCAGGCCATCGCATCGTGTTTTTATGTATAAGGCCCTTTTAGTTCACAGTCGCCAGTCCTTCACATTTGACAATCTCCAGACAGTGTGTGTATAATTACTGCAATGCTGTGCACCAAGATGAGAATAAAGGTACTTTCAAGTCTTGTTTATTTCTTTTAGGTCATTTCTATTTGATTTTCAGATCATAATGTGATCTTTTTAAACTGATTTTTAAAGTACATTTAGGTGATTAGACGTACGGTAACAGGGGCGCCATCTGCAGACCTCAACTGATACTCTGATAATGGAAACAATAATTTACTTGATGAATATTAGTGATGTTAGAACTTGCTCACCTTGATGTGTGATGTAATTCTTATTCTGATGAATAGCTTTATGTAATAAAGGACTCAGGACTCTTGTTCATTGCAGCGCAGGACCGAACCGTGACAGTGCCGTGTCCGCGCTTTGTGAAGCTGCAAGAGAGGCCGGTGAGCAACTCAGCAGAAGTCTGAAAGAGCGAAAGAAGCGTTTCGAATGCGAAAGTTGTGGAAGGCGTTACACACGTAAGAATGACCTGAGAATCCACACGCTCGTGCACTCCGGACTCGCGCCCTACAGTTGTGACGTGTGTGGCCAGGGCTTCACGCAGCTGGGCAGCCGCAGGCGCCATGCCGCCCTGCACAGGGACGAGAGGCCCTTCAAGTGCGGTCAATGTGGCAGGAGTTTCAGACGTTCAGAAAGTCTAGAAATTCATTCCAGACACCACACGGGTGAAAAACCGTATAGATGTGACGTATGTGCAAAATGCTTCACGCAATCCAGATATCTAAGAATTCACGAATGCCTACATACAGGCGTGAGACCTTTCAAGTGCCAGGTTTGTGGCAAGCGGTTTGTAGTTCAGGCCAAGCTGAGAGCCCACGCACGCGTGCACTCTGGCGAAGAACCAATAAAGTGCCGGGGCTGTGGTGAGATGGAACATCATCAACGGCAGCACACAGGAGAGGAGCTTTCCAAATGCAAGTGTCCGAGAAACGCAGAAGACCTCAAGGTTCACGTGAAAGAGAACTCTTTGAAATGCGATGTTTTGTGGAAAATGTCTCTTGCGTTCAGGGAATCTGAATAGAACCCCTTAAATACGCTGTGTCCACTTTATTCATCTGTGTATTGAAAGAGTGTCTTACTTCAGGCGATGTTTGATATCTCTTATGATGCACAAGGCACCCTGCTTTCATTTAATTATAAATCATGTTTCCTGCACAAAAATTACATTTTTACTGTATTCTGAAAATTACATTTTTTCTTTAAAATGTTCATTATGTTCAGCATTTTCTCCTTTTTCCCATACAGCAAAAAAAAAAAAAAAAAAATCGTATAACATGATACATTATTCTGTCGATCAGCAGTTTTTGGAGTAGTGCCCCCACTTGTGTTTAACAGGCTAATCAGTCTATACTTGTTCACCTCTAAACACCTTTAGTCAATGGTTTTTTTTTATTTCCTCTCACTTGTTTGTGGCAGTCCTCACCTTCCTCACATTGTGGTAGGAAGTAGTCTATCAAGTGCTGTGGTGTTTCATGTAAGGGGTCTGGCTGTTTTTTTAAGGTTGCAAATGATGAAGACTTTCTTGTTTTCCCGGATTCTATTTGGTAGGCTGCATTCCGCATGTTACCTACGGTGTTCGAGTACAGTACTGCTTCCAGGAACGTATTTTGAATACTGTACTGCTTCCAGGAACGTATTTTGAATACAGTACTGCTTCCAGGAACGTATTTTGAATACAGTACTGCTTCCAGAACATATTTTGAATACAGTACTGCTTCCAGAACATATTTTGAATACAGTACTGCTTCCAGAACATATTTTGAATACAGTACTGCTTCCAGAACATATTTTGAATACAGTACTGCTTCCAGAACATATTTTGAATACAGTACTGTGTCCAGGAACGTATTTTGAATACAGTACTGCTTCCAGAACATATTTTGAATACAGTACTGCTTCCAGAACATATTTTGAATACAGTACTGCTTCCAGGAACGTATTATGAATACAGTACTGCTTCCAGGAACGTATTTTGAATACAGTACTGTGTCCAGGAACGTATTTTGAATACAGTACTGTTTCCAGGAACGTATTTTGAATACAGTACTGCTTCCAGGAACGTATTTTGAATACAGTACTGCTTCCAGGAACGTATTTTGAATACAGTACTGCTTCCAGGAACGTATTTTGAATACAGTACTGTGTCCAGGAACGTATTTTGAATACAGTACTGTTTCCAGGAACGTATTTTGAATACAGTACTGCTTCCAGGAACGTATTTTGAATACAGTACTGCTTCCAGGAACGTATTTTGAATACAGTACTGCTTCCAGGAACGTGTTTTGAATACAGTACTGTGTCCAGGAACGTATTTTGAATACAGTACTGTGTCCAGGAACGTATTTTGAATACAGTACTGCTTCCAGGAACGTACTTTGAATACAGTACTGTGTCCAGGAACGTATTTTGAATACAGTAATGCTTCCAGGAACGTATTTTGAATACAGTACTGCTTCCAGGAACGTATTTTGAATACAGTACTGTGTCCCGGAACGTATTTTGAATACAGTACTGCTTCCAGGAACGTATTTTGAATACAGTACTGCTTCCAGGAACGTGTTTTCTCTTTAAATATTTTCCTGTCGTACTCCCTGTTAGTTTGTTTCTTCGTTGTTCTGTTTATACCTCGTTAGTTTTGGTTCCCTGATAAAGTCTTCTTGTTGTATTTGTTCTTTTTCGTATTGTTAGCTCTTTCGGCCACCATGGTAGAGTTTGCTTTTGAGTTGAGTCTGATATCCTTAAGGACTGTTCGCATGCTGCGCTGATACCTTGTTCATAGTACCTCACAATCTTTCTTATATCAGTTTCATCATTAATGATTCTACATAATTTCTTATTCAGATCGTCAATGGTGTCAATTTTTGTTTTATCCGATATTATTTCTGAGAGTTCTCTTATTATTATTATTATTATTATTATTATTATTATTATTATTATTATTATTATTAAATTCTTTGAGTTTATTATCTTTAATTATTGATTTCAGACCTAGAAAATTGTCTAATTTATAAACTTTTCTTTGCATATTTCGAAGGTAATAAAACGATGGTATGAGCGACTTTCTCCCTCACCACACTGCCATTCATTCACCAAGGATACTAACTTGTCATTTGTTATTGTGAGGTCTATGTTGCTCTGTCCTGTGTTACTCTCAAGTTTGGCTTATTCACTCTTTTTATTCTATATATATTCTATATAGTAGGCTACCTCTTACGTTGGTAGTGACATCATACCACGTCGTTGTATGTATGTGTTACAAAATTTATGAATTACGTGTGCAATAAACTAATTCCTGAAACAGTGAAAGAGAATTCGTGAAAATAATTTATTTTATTTTAACTTCTTATTTGATGGGACTTGCACTTAAGAAATTTGGTGCATGAAGTTGTTTCTCACACCTCTTAACTTGCACACACTGCTATATTATTCGACAGTCTGTAGTGTGTGTAACTGGATATGTATATTGTATATACGCAAATGTTAATGTCCGAGAAATTGTTGTTATAATTAATATTCTATTCACGGACCCTCCATGTGTACTGTTATAAATTATTTACGAATGAAATACATGTTGTGCATATTGAAAGAGTTTTCTTGCCTAAATAACATGTCATCTGTTCTTTAATGCAATTATCACAATACGAGCTTTCCCACTGGAAATGAGCCTGCCATTTTGTACATATAAATAGCAACTGTCACCCGCAGTCACCAAAATACACAAAACACCGAGCTGCCATCAACTCAGTTGGTGAACTCAAATCGCAGTTGAGTTGGGATTGAAAGAGTGGGAACGTATGCATCTTGTTCTCATTGCTGTATTAATAGCAACTGTAGTTGGGTAGAAGTACATTTGGGTTCCTGTTGACAGTTGCACCAGTGTAGATTCTTTTCTGGCAACTATCATCATGATCTTTTTAATGCCCAGACACTTGGATCAAAGCCAGTATAGTTCTTTTGATTTGCGTATTTGCCGGACAATAATTTTATGCTGTTGCACCTGAATGAAGGACTGCACAACCATTTTGTGAATGGTTTCCTGGAACATGTGCACCTGCATATCTCATTGACAACTGCACAGTATTAGCAGCAATATAAAGTGATGTGGTGGGTTTTAATCGAAATCTTAATCATTTTGTTTATTTAAAATAAAAGTAGGCCTCCCGGATGTAGGATATTGTTCGACAATTTGAAGAATGTACTATGTATAAATGAGGGTTTGCAGTTTTAAATCTGTTGTAGGCAGGCTGAATGTTACTTCAGTGCACAGACCAATGTGTGGTGATGAGACCCCCCTTTCCTGGCATTTCATTAGCTCAGCCCTGTGCCATGAATGATCCATTGGTGTGCCGCAAGAAAATGAAAATAGTGAAAGTTTTAATAGCAAAAATAGAGAAAATAAAACTGAAAAGAGGAGCAAAAAAAAAAAAATGAGAACACAAGTACATGCACCCAGGTTGTAAGTTACAATATCACACCAGCACTGAGAGTTGTTATTAATCTATTGCGCTGAATCTCAAGCTATGCACAGTCCTAAGGCACGCTGCAGGCCTGCCCCCTCAATGTGTCGTCAGCATTATTGGCAGTATGACGTAGATGTCTAATATAGGGACATGGGAGAACCTGGAGAAAAATCCGTCACAAGTGTCACTATGGACCAACATAAAAAAATATCATGTTTTACATATTTCATTTTTAAATCATCTCCTATAGTTAGGAACCACTAGTTCAAAATATATTAATGTGCTGCGAAATTTTCAATTACAACTTTCGTGTGCCACATGTTGAAAAGGGTTGAGAAACGCCGGTGTAGACTGGTACTGGTAATGAGAAATACGGTTTACTTTAAAAATATTCCAACCATCTAAAAGGATTAAGCATAGGATATTGCTAATGAAAGTAGGTTTGGAAGTTCTGTTGTCTTTAAATTAGTTAAACATATAAATTATTAAACAAGTTTGCCGCCCTCCATTGAGAATCACGGGATAAGCTATAAGAAGGAACCTGGATAGGTATGGAATATAGATATACTTGTTTTTTTGAAAGATGGGACATGACAGTTAAGCGGCCAAGCTTGGAACTACAGTGCTATGTTGCCAATATGGACTACCATGCTGCCAGCTGATGGAAACTAGCAATTGTCGTTAAGATGGCTGACGTGACGATGACAGAGACCGAGGCTTCAAATAATAAGTATCATCAAGGTGGCTCTGCTGTAAATATTACAGATTTGATTATCTTTTTAAGAACGGTACGGAAGAGTTTGTTATATATATTATCCAGTAATTTGCGAAATATTGATGTGACAGACTGTTATCACATACGATACAAATTATTCCCTATATATTTGTTGAAAACGACCAGATTTCTATGCTATATCTTTCCTTCGTTCACATTATCTATAGGTACCGGTATGTAGGGGCTATGTACGTCGAGGTAACAACCATGCAGCTGCTTACAAGTTCATCTAAACGTAAGTATTTAATGAATGAATTAAGCTTACCCAAATTATTTGGTTTTTGATATTCTTTATTACGCTATAACCACTTTAACTCTATATTTAACACCAAGAAACTTATTTAACATAGACAGTATCTGTTGATTTCTTTGCTTTTATGTAATTACAAAATAATAGGCTAAAGAATGCATATTCTTGTGAAACAAACTACTTCCATTAAATATCCTTTCCATTTGATGAATTCAAAATAGGCTAACATTGTTACGAATACACATTCTGTAACTCAATCTCTATTGAAGTTATTATTTTCGAAGAAATTAAGTTTACAGGTTACAGTAATGTAAAGTAATGTGTTGAGTGTTACGAATGTACAGTAATTCGATCGATGAGACGTTTTTGTTTACATTCTCCTCTCGCAAGTGTTGCTAAGTGGATGATTGCAGTTACACCCACTGCGGAGCTATGGCCTCAAGGAGCGTAGCAGCGTTGCAACACGTTACATTTCGTATTAAAAACTTATTGGACAAAACTTGTTTCTATTGACTTGACCTCTTAGCCCTGTGAATTAATATATGTTCCCTTCAACCACGCAGGCCTGTAAGTTATCATAAATTTGGCAGTTGGTTATTTTCTTGGTAAGGAGTGATAGGCCATTCTATCTTCCATCTCAGTATAGAAGCTACAATAGAACGACACTTGTCCAACCCAACATGAACCTCAAAGTGATGCTTGAAGTATTAGCTATAAATAGTAACCATTTTCGATACATTTCTGTACATACTTATATGTAAATACTAACTATATCAATGTTTTGTATGAACTCAGATTTTGAATTCTGACCTGTTCACATTCGGAACAGGAATATCTATTCTGTTTCAACCCTGCTAAGTGATGGACGTGATGAAGATAGAACCAGATGATAACCCAGTTGGTGACACATATCAGCGTATGCCACAGGAAGTCCCGTTGGCATTAAAATTAGGTCACGACATGAATGTGCAAGAGAAGAACCATGTGTCGGAGGTAAAGTGGATGATTTTAATGTGTATTAATTTAATTATAAATTTCGCGGCTTATTTAGGTCATGTTAAAAAACAAACAGTTTGAAGATAAGAGATACTTCCATTTACGGTTTAAATTTGGGAAGTCAGGCTATTCAATCTGTCTGCCACACAGAGATCATGTGTTAGGCAAGGCTACGGGTGGATACACTGTAGAGAAAGCTCAATGTTGCCACCGACTTTTGGCCAAGCCTCTCACAGATTCCTGCTTTGCAGGCAGCTCGCTCTCAGTGATACAAAGTTCATTGTCACACCACATGCCTGTTCTTTCACCGCACAAAGGTGATTCGAGTACATGATTGGATTTCTCCATATTGATGATTTTGTGAGGATATGTGTCCATTTAAATGAAAATAGGCCTCATCAGAAAAATAAATTAATTTCGGATCAATTTCCTCAGTATTTACTTTCTCTAAAATCCAATTACAAAAATGCAACCTTTTATTGGGATCTTGTTCATTTAACTTTTGAAATACCGGAATTCTGTTTGGCTTCAGTTTAAGTAATTTTGTTGCTTGACGAGCGGACTCGTAACTTACCTGTTTCCTGCGCGAAACGCTTAAGAGATTTGTGCGGGTGAGCTCCAGCTCCGTCCTATCTCGTCTAAGAACAGGTCTCCTCCTCTGCATTTTACGATCATTTGCTGAATCTGTCTGTTTGAATTTTTTGGCTAACCTTCTTATTGCAGTGACATTAGGCACGGGTCTGTTTGCAAATTTGTTACGGATGTTCTGTCGTGTTCTCGCACAAGATTTTCTGTATTTTAGGTACGTAGCAAGCATATACACACGTTCACGTAATGAAAATCGCATTACAGCAACGCCGAACACACACACACGCAACACAACACGACTAATTCAACCTTCACGCACGAGTGCAGATGTATGGTGCGGCGTTCGTTAGTGGAAGCAGGCAGGAAACATACTAGCTGCGCGGGCAACGCGGCAAATGAAAACCCTGCGGTGTAATAAAACATTGTCACTGTAGCTGTCATAATAATTTTATAACCAACAAGAACAAGTTATTAATGTTTAATAGGAAGAGAACTGATTAATGTCGCATGTGTTTCAGGTAAAGATGGAGTGTGTGAAGTCCAGCTGTGACCTCAAATCTGAGCAGAATCCATTTTCAGCTACTTGTCCTTTGGCGATGTGTGGATCTCAGGTGAGTGGGTGTGATTATGTTGGGTGTTATTTCTTTCTATTAATTTCGCTAGATACACAATTTTATTTTCTATTTTACCATAACTTAGTTTACTATCTTTGTTTTGAAAGAACAGATTAACTAAAAACATTAATATAAAGTAAAAAACATTAGATATAAAATACGAGTAGCTCAGTTGGTTTGAGAGCACTCAGCGCGCACAGCTGAGAGGTCCTGGGTTCGATTCCCCGAGGTAAATTTTTCTCGTACTTAATAGTATTAGATATAAAATACGAAAATTTGGGCTACATAAATCTTTTTGCACAGAAATGACACATATTGTGTGTTTTAAAACGGTTTTCTAACTAGGGATTAGTTTATTTTCAAAAATTTTATTTTTATATAATTCTTCTTTTTATACAATGAGAAGTTTAGCCAACGGTTTTGTAACTAGAAATTTTCAAAAATATAAATAGAAAGAAGTAGCCATGAAAAAAAAAAAAAAAAAAAATAAATAAATAAAATGATTATCTTCACCAAACATAAATGCTGAGCAACTATAAATTAACAATTACAAAATAATGAAGCATCAAGCTGAAATCTATAACAAAAATTTTGAAACCACTGAAATAAAACATATCTGGCTATACAAATGATGTCTAAAAATTGCTATAAAATCTTTCATAGCCTTTAAGCTTATATCGTCAAGGCCGAAATCTTTTAAAATTTGGGCCATCAGAATTGGTATTGTGCCTCCAGCTCCAATGAGAAGGCCTCTGATTTCTGTATCATCTAGTTGGTAGCGTTCTTTATAGTAGGGAGATATATTCGCCTTTTCTCTTCGTCTACTTCCTGTGGTCTGAGATGATTCTCAAACCTAATTGTAGGAAGTAAAATATATCCCTTCTTATCAGGCGGTTTCATATGTACGCGTCCAGTACTCTCTTTGCTGGCAACTCCTGGACTTTTTCGAATACTGTATAGTCCTTTTCGTGCAACGCAGTGGCAATAGAATGATGGCGGCTGTTACAGAGGATTTCACCAAATGGACAGGAACCCAAGACATGAGGCAAGGTTTCTATGTGGCAGTGGTTATTGTCTGGATGGCTCGTACCAGTGCCACATTGGCTCTCATCTTGAGGCATCTCTCCACTCGGTAGAAGATGAACCATTGTGTCATCTTGTCCAGGTGTTAGCTGGTGTAAATTCTCGATACAGGCAGACACTTTTTCCTTTTAATCTTCATTCACACCAATTGTCAATTTTTTTTTCTTAATGTACTCCGTACCTTTCTTGAGTCAAATAATCCTTCTCAATTCTGAAGACGACCAACAGTTTCAGCAGAGATATCAGTATTTAGATTATGGAAACATATTTCGAGTTCATGTTTCAAATTCCTGGTGCAGTTTGCATGCTCTGTTTCCGACTTCATGAACATGTTGGTGCCAACATGTTGCATGGTCCCTTACATAGAGCATGGCACCTGGAATATCTGTAGGAAGGGAAAGAATCTCTCTTGGAGTACGCTTGATCATTTTATCAGCATCATGTCCAAGGGTACTGTTAAGGGGTAAGATCAAGATAGGACAGATGGTAGTATTATGTATATTGAATTTTTGATCAGCCTGTAACCATGGGCTAGATGCCAAGATATCAAGCTTTTGTACTTTCACTGAATCGAAAACAATGTCATTATCGAAATTGACTGCCAGGTATTTAATGCATCAATACATTTTGATCTTCAGGTTAACATCACTTTCTGGGTCGCCATTTTTGTTAATTCAGTTTCTGTAACATCTGCAATCCCATTTTATTCATAATGACAGATGGTATCATGTTCTGGCGAGCCCTGCATCGCAGATCAAGATAGGACAGATGGTATCTTTCTGTATATTGAAGTCATTAAGTTCTGACACTGAGCCTGAAGGGTAACCATCTGGATGTCTCAGAAGATGCCATAGATATCAAGCATTTTGTCGCTTTCACGTGCCAATCGAAAACAATGTATTATTCTCTTGAATGACCTTTTCGAGTCATAAAATTACGCCCTCTTAGGTTGATTTAATGCATCAAGACATTTGAAAACAGCGACCTCTTCAAGTTAACAAGGATGGAGCGATGTGCACGTTTCGTGGCAACAGCCATTTTCCTATTAATTCAGAATTTTGCTTAACATCTTTGTAGAGGATCTTGTCCAATTGCACCTTGTGGGATGAATTCGTATGTGAACAATGTTTGAATAAAAAAGCTGTTAAAGCTCACCTTTGAAAGTGGTATTTTCTGTCGTGGAAATAAGGGCGTTTTCTGCAGATGGTAGAGTCACTTTGCTCTTTAAACGAGAGACTGTACAATGTTGGCGAGCCCTGCATCGCACCCCACACGAGAGTCATAGTTCAGATCTATCTTTCTGTAGATTACATATTACATTTGATAATTTGTTTGTAATAGAAGAGGCCTGCAATGTTTTTTTTTTTTTTTTTTTTTGTCAGAAGTTTATGACTGGTATTGTCATATGCTTTACTCACACTGCAGTACAGTCCTTTTTCAATATTTTTTATGATGCAAGACTGATCTAAGGAGCCTCTTTGGTGTTTACTAAATTCGATAAAAGTTTTCAATTTAAAATCCAACGCCAGTTTTGTTACCTTTCTGATGATGGAGCACTTAGTTACACATAGGGACCTGAATTTTTAGCATCTATTTTTTTCAAAATTCGCATCTATTTTTCTGAAATTAGCATCTTGTTTTGTACTCTCTCATGAGCAGTTATAGTAGCATGTGTCTCACAAATTCCACCAACTCTGCCAACCTAACTAGAATATCTGTCCGATCTCAAAAGGAAATGGCCGAGTAACTCGATGCGACACATTTCAGCCAAGCCCATATCTATTTTTTTATCCATGCCACCAGGTTGTCTTTTTCGACATTTCTATTCTGAGAACTTGAGTAATTACCTCGATATGTGATAGGATGATTATGATAACGTCAATTAAATCTATCGAATCAACACAGGAATAATCCCAGTAATTGATAATGAGATAGGTTTTTAGTATTTAATTTGTCAAGTAATGTATACATTTTTAGTATTTAATTTGTGTATGTATACATAATTCGCTTTTCACTTTAAAAATAACACTTCACTGATAAATCACTATGAAATGGCATTTTTATCATGATTTGCAATTTCATAGGAAATTCGCATTTTTTCGCACTTTCAATTATGTTAAAAAATCATGCTAAACCACCTTACAGATGAAGAAAAGTACTTTGTACCCCACAATTTAAAAATTTGCGATTTCTCAAATGCGAAATTTACATGTCCCTAGTTATAGGCTCCAATTTCATAGTTCATGTTCTTCTCCTTTTTGAAATCCCTTGCCAGAAGATCCTTGGCATGGAGCTGTGCTGCCGAAGGTAGAGATGTGCAAATATAATTCAGCTTGTGACTTTGTGAATGTGGTGTGTATATGTAAACAAAACAATGAGTGAAACACTGCTATCGCGCAAGAAATTTGGAATATTGCAAGATATTAGTGCAAAATGCTGTGCATGGTGTTGTAGAAGGAATTGTGTTTGTTGTAGAAGAGAACAGTAGACATATTCGTCGTGTTGATGTTCCTGTTTAATATTATTTGCAGGAAGACAGACACGTCTTGCAGGAGGAGGATGCTGTCGCTGATAAGAGGTGGGTGTGATCTGCAGATCTTAATTTTCCTGTCTTAAGATTCAATGATGTGACAGTGAAGAACTTTTTTAATCTGTAGTATTCTTGAGGTGAAGAATTGAAGAATGTTCATTTAGTGTCAGATTATTTTTAGAGATTGAAATATCACAGGTTGTTCAGACTAGTGTACAATTTTATCACCTATTGTATTGATGAACTGGAAGCATTAACTTTACTGCTTTTCCTGCCAGTCAGGCAGTGTTGCCTAGTTGTATTGTTGACATTCCGTCGCTGTTAGTTGTGATAATTTAAATATTACAAAATATTGTAGCCACGAAGATGAGACATAAGAACTATTATTTTTGGATAGACCAGTCTTTATTTTTGTCAGTCGGCTGTAATCAAGAGCTTTCCACTTGGCTGCTTATGCAGGCCCAATTTTGAAAAATTGTTCATCTCCGGTAGTTGCCTGTGCCCAGAAATTTCTGGTTATAACGAGAGGTAGCCCTTAATAAATAAAAGCAAACCTAAAATTAAATCAAATTTATTTGGTGAAGAAAGAAAGAAAATTAAATTTTTCGGGATTGTATTAAAAGTGAACAAATTATAAATGTGCAGCAACTACTCAGCCTAAATTTCCCTCCCACAATTTCAACAATATTCCCTGCCTTCAGACTCTCTGCTTGTTCTCTAAATAGTAAACTTCGTAAATGGAAGTTCATGAAGGTATTTGACACAGAACTGAACTAGATAGATGGTTTATCAAACTTCTTGTAGTAAGGAAAAATCTTTATTCTGAATTCGTCCAGTACATTAATTTCATTAGAAAAACTTTGAATGTACAAATACGGAATTAAAGAATGGGCTCAGTCTTGGTAGCACTCCTCTTCTATGTAGGCAACAAGCTTCGAGAACTGTCCACAAGTAGCATACATTTAGGCGCCCTTCTTTGCTGCACATGCGCAATGCGTTGTATCTGGAACTTAGGAAAATTAGATGGCCCAAATTTTGTTTCTGGGTCTGTACAATTGTTCTTTTGTGCTCCTTGACTTGAGCGAGCACATAACCATGACTTTCAGTATAAAAATGCTCATGTCACTACCCACGTTACAGTTTCCCTAAGCTGTCATTGAAACTCATGCACGATGTGGGAGGTAAGATTTTGGGTGTGTGAAAACTATTCATATTGAATGCGTAGTCGTGACAGTCTTCAGACTGGCCTCATTTTAATGATCAGTATTTCGTATATCTATACCCTTCAAAAGCACGTTCAATTCTTGCTTTAATATCAAACAGTTTCCTATGCAAGTATGTCCACAATTACGTGGAATCAGCGTGAAGGCATTTTGGCTGATATCATTGTGTTCAAATGCAATCATAATGGGACATTGAAACTAGGCAGTTCATGCAGATACAATTATGATGGAAGATTTGATTGAGCTTACATTTGTAATCATTGGTCTGGCAGACCGCTCAGGTTGGCAGCATTGCTCATATAAGGATGTATGCGAGATTTAGTATCTTTATCAGTCTACATGAAAATGATGTAGCTCTGATGATTGTTGAAAATGACTGAATTTTTCATAAGATGTCAATGTGGCGTCTGATATCTGAGTGTTTATAATAACATAGCACAAACTTTTTACATTATCAGAATGAGTCATGTTCCTTCACTCAAACTTCTGCCGGATGGCTATTAAGTTATTGCAAAACATTCGTCTGAGAGACTACTTAGTTGGTGTGGGCAGAAATACTTGAGGCAACTGAGCCACCCAACTTGTCGTAAGCTCTGTTCTGTGTGAACCTATCAGATCTAAATTACATACAATCCTAGAGATACTTTACAAGTCTCAGGAAGGAGGCAGTGTGCCTGATCAGAGGAGGAGCGACCAGGTTCACAAGAGAAGGACTAGTTGAGGTAATAAAATTAGTTTTGTTTCGTTGTATGTCTGATCATGTGCACGGCCTTCTTTCTGAGACTTATAAAGTATCAGTGCGGCAAAATTTTTTCCTAAGACTGTACGACCTACCTGGGGTCTTTTCTGACCACGGACAATTTTTGTAACTTTTAATTCAATTTTTGTTTTCTTATTATTTTTGTATATGCCATATGATGTGTTATATCATTGTGTTGTTTTCCTCATTGACTACAATCAGGAATTCCTTATGACTGAACCTGTATCCAGTGCAGAACATTATTGAAGCAGCAATGAGTACATTGCAGCAACACCTGGAGCTAGTACAGAGTCGATTAAATAACTTCAGATGAACAAAACGAAATAAAATGGGAAGTAGCGCACAACCTAGCTGGGGTCTTTTGTGAACCCTAGTCCAAATTGTTGGAAATTCAATTACAAATAAATATGTAAAAAAAAAATACATACACAAACTAATTTAGAGAGTGTAATAGACGCAATTCTGCCAACTTACAAGCGTATGTAAAAAGTATAGGTTCAGAAAAGACCCCGGATAGATTTCGAGTGTTAACATTATTTGTTATGACCAGGGAACGGATTTATATGGACTAAAAATATATGAAATATGTAAATATATATGTAGTTATTTTTACCAAAATATGGAATTAAATATGGATTTTTACCAAAATATGGAATTAAATATGGACTTAAAATTATAAAAAAATGACTATGTACGTTAAATATTGGTACATTTTAATCAAACTAAACAAAAATATAATGGACGTACCTTATCTTCCAATGTAGTTTCAACAAAACACAATTTTTATTGTCTGTTACCATAACAATAGGTTACAAACATTTCTTTCAAGTGCTGAAAAGTGAATCTTCTTCTATTGTCTCTGAGGATAGATTTATACTGACTAAAAGAGCGTTCGACGTCACAAGAAGTAACTGGTACATAATTCAATTTCACAATGTCTGCTGGGGATAAGTCCAAGTTAATCTTCACTGTTGATTCACCACTCATCACAGCAACAACCTTTTGTAGTTCTTCATATCCAGGGTTTTTGAAAGTACAGTGTCCACCTTAGCTCTTACTGCATCTGCAACTTTACCTCTACCACGATTCAGTTGTTCCACAGTACTATTTATAATTTCAAAACTTTCAGATAGTGAAAGGTGCCTATTTTGGAGACTTTTGAGCGTTTTTATGATGCATGAAAATGTATGCTGAATGTGAGCTAAGTCATTCTTCACACTTATGTCACAGGTAACTGTTTTCGCAGTATCAATTGAGACTGCATCTTCAGAGTCCAATGCAAGGAGAACATTGTTAATAGAGTCTATATGTTCGGCATAATATTCAACTGCTTCTAGCCATGTACCCCACCTAGTTAAAATTGGCTTTGGTGGCAATGGAATTTCAGGGTACATTTCTTTCAACACGTTAACTCTACTGGGAGCTTTGAGAAATACTTTTTCACTGATGAAATCAACAAATCTACTTTAGGGAAATTGTCTCTGACCACTTCTGCCACACGATGAAATGCATGCGCCACACAAGTAAAATGAGTCAATTTAGGATATACAACAGATAATGCTTGTCCAGCTTTGACCATATAAGGGGCAGCATCGCTAATAAAGAATAACACATTATCGTACATAATACCCTTTGGCCACAGGATACCCATAGCTTCGTTGAACAGTTTAACTATAGTTTTGTTATTGCACTTTTCTAGAACATCACAATGTAAAAGAATTCGTTCAGAATATTGTTCACTTAACAAACCGATAACTACATTACCAACAAGTCTACCTTCTTTGTCGGGAGTCTCATCAATGGAAACCCAAATTGAACTATCTTTAATTTCATCTCTTATCTTCTGTATTGTCTCATCGTAGATGGATGGAGCATACGTCTTCCTAAGTGTTGACTCATCCGGGATTGTATGTTGAGTATATTTTTCAAGGAATTCCTGAAGACCTTATTCTTTAGTTTGTAGAGAGGAATATCAGCAGAGATGAGAGAACGGCACAGGTCGATGTTAAACTCAGATCTTACATTCGATGTTGTTGGTTGTGTTAAAAACAATTGTCTCTGCTTGGAATTTAGTTGTTTGTTGGCCTGATGTTTACTAGTTGTAATGTGTTGTTGCACCAGGAACTTTTGTGTAGATGATACTGCACACTGACACAAATTACAAAATAATATTTTATTGTCAGTTGATAAACCATCTTCTTTAAATTCTGAAATGTAACTTGTTAGTTTTGATTTTAAATTGACTGAATGACGTACTTTTGGCATATTTACCGTCTTTATAGTATGATTTACAAAACTGAACCTATGTGTACTCTGACTGGCATTTAACTGTTGAGCTGCACAACTGAAGTCTGTTAAAAATTTTAAATTAAATTAATACAGTTTTGTAACTTACTTTCCCATTGTTGATAGGACTGCTAATTTTCAAATAACTCTGATGTTAAAGGGATTACTGAACATGTGTTTAAATCTCTATTGTTGAAATGTATTTTTAAAAGTTAATGGAATTTTGTTTTGTTTTATTGTTAAACCTAATATAATATGGACTGTTTTATATGAAATATGGAAAATATATGGAAATTAACGAAAATATGTACTAAACTCTAAAATATGGAAAAATATGGAAAATAAAAGTGGGATTTTTCAACCCTACACATTGTGAAACATAAAGATAATGCAAAATATAAATTATATTAGCTTTATAAGTAAATATGTATTTACATATAAATCCTTTCCCTGGTTATGACTAATTACTGTGTGTTTGGTTTCTGAAAGGTATCCAATATAAAAAAGATATACTTCAATCGGTTAGATGCTAATCATCAGGTCCAAGTATAAAAGAACGCATTAAAAATCTTTCCCTTGGTTTTTGCCCCTACTGAAATCTTGAATCTTGGCCGGGACTTAACTTCTCCTTTGCACAGAATGGCAGCATCATCAATTTTACAAAATCCTAATGAAACGGTTAATCTTGAACAGGATCAGTCATACAGAATAGCTGTACGTAACAATCCCAACAGTAGATTTTTTCCTTTCTCTCCTTCCTTCCACCTGAAGACGAAAGGAGAACCACCCTTCGAAACGTGTCTTAATTTTTTGATTGTGACAACCAGCAATGGAAAAAGTCCAAACCCCTCACCTGAACATTAATCTTGAACAGCTCATTAATTATTTTACTCTTTCTCTGCTAAATGTTAAATACTTCAACGAAGTTTTCATATGTAATCATTATTTAAAATATTTGAGTATGATACATTTATGTGGGTTACGTGATAGGAGTCTCTTTCTCTGGGCTTATTGTTCATTTAAACATAAGATGTAAGGGTTGCAGAGATAGAAAGCATAATAAAGTAAACAAAGACTAGTGTTTATTGCACACCCTTATGCTTTGCTGCACCACCTAAGTTCTTGTGCCAACTGGCAACCTTGACTGAGCTCAGTAAAAATTGTCGAAACATCGGAAGAGGTTTGCTTACTTCTTATTGATAGCCAATTAGAGTTTGTTTTGAAGAATGCAGATGGATGCCAATATAAAGTCGGCCAGTTGCAGCACCAGACAATGAGGACTGCAGTACTTCTGTTTTTATTTTGGGGACCTTTCCTCCAGACAGCTTTCACTTTATTGAAGACATAAAACATATCTTATTCTTTCCAGCACTAGCAATGACAAAGGCGCGTTGCTGGCAGATACGGCAGAGCAATGCCCTGGTCGTGTTCCATCAGGAGGAAGTTCTGGTGAAGAAACTGTAGCAGAACGGAATTGTGAAGAATTGTTTAAAAGGAAGATCTATCGTATTGATGTACACGACAATTCAATTAAATGCGATATTTGTGGGAAGACTTTTGGATATAAGAGAAATCTCATGAGGCACTTGCACGTTCACTCTCGTCAAAGTGATTTGCAATGCGATATCTGTGGGAAGAGTTTCACAAACTCGGAAAGTTTGCAATATCATTCCTATCAACACTCTGGCGAGAAGCCTTTCAAATGTGATGTGTGGGAAGTGTTTTCCGCGCAGGGACAGCCTGAGTATCCATGCTCAGCAGCATTCAGCGCCATCAGCTTACAAGTGTGACGTTTGCGGGAAAAGTTTCACCCAGTCGACAAATCTGCGACGTCACGCATCGCTGCACAGCGAGGACAAACCTTTTAAATGCCGAGAATGCGGGAAATCCTTCCGGCGTCCGGATAACCTGAACTTGCATGTGCGTCAACATTCCGGAGAAAAACCCTTCAAGTGTGAGGAGTGTGGAAAATGTTTCGCGCAGTCTACATACCTCAAGTCGCATGAATGCGTTCGTCCCGGCGAAAACCCTTACAAATGCGATGTTTGTGGAATGTGTTTCCCAAAGTCCCAAACCTTAAAAATTCACCTGCGGCACCACACCGACAAAAAACGTTGCGGATGTGATGTGTGTGGGAAGAGTTTCTCAACGCGGTCAAATCTGAAAGCCCATACACGCCTTCATACAGGCGAGAAACCTTTCAAATGTCTGGACTGTGGTGGACAGTTTTCAAATTCGAAAAGCCTGAAAATCCACCAGCGTGAGCACACGGGAGAGCAGCCCTTCAGGTGTGGCGTGTGCGGCCGGGGCCTGAGGGACTCTGCGCACCTCGAGTTCCACGTGCGCCAGCACACGGGCGAAAGACCTTTCACATGTGCCTTCTGTGGCAAATCTTTCTCGCACTCCGGAAGTTTCAAAGTGCATGAACGTTCGCATAGTCGGGAAAAACCTTTCAAATGTGACGTATGCGGTAGCGAATCCAGCAGATGCTGCATACATGCGAAAACTTTTTAAATGTCACGTCTGAAGAAAATGCTTTCTAGTTATGTGTAAAAACTTATAATCACAGACATCTTGCAACTGCAGTGCTTACGGAAAATGTTTCTAGCTTCTGGGAAATTTACAACGCCCACGGCCGCATACAATCTGTACATGACAAAAATAAAGACTCATCTATCCAAAAATGATATTTATTTTATACACAAAATAAAATGCTACGTTGCTCAAACAATTACCACTAACATATCACACTTTCCTAACTTTGCGGAATTTCATCTACTTCTTAATGCTAAATCGTAAAATATGGAGCAGGACATTTTGGGATTAAAATATGTTATTTAATGCGACCTTTTAAAATATTGCAATCTGTTTTGATCCATTCTTTAAAGTCTAGGAGTTAAGTCTTCTTTTTTTTTAGACTATGCAACTTTGATGCTGCTAGCATACTGCAGTAACCTTAGGAACTGCAGGCGCCTGACTAACGTGCAGATAGACATGTCTACAGGAAGCAAGCTGAACTGCCATGGCATGCATAATCTTCCCCTTATTGCTGAAGAAGGGATATGGTCGGTGGAGTTAGCTGACAATCCTCCAGGCTACGTCACGTGGACCTGCTAACCTATGGTAGGTGGGTCCTCCAAACAGTTTAGGGCTGTGTATAGGTGGTGTAACCGTCGTGATATAAGAATATGATTCCTACATTAAATGGTTTCACATAGTCTTCCTGTCGAAGCTTTAGGAAGGTATTGTTTCTTCTGGCCTCAAGCAGAACAAAGACGGTAACATTAAGATTCTGCAAGGGAAGGCTAGGAGCCTTTCTCCATCCAAAAGAACAGAACTTATTGCAGATATTAAATTTGACATATTTATCAGTCAAGAGGCGAAACTTAACATCTGATCAACTTGCTAACTCTTTAGTATCCTATTAGTGCTTTATAGTTGTGCTAACTGATGGAGTTACTTGTCAATAAAGTGATGCTGAAACTTGTGTTGGGGTTACTGCCCAGCAACAGTCCTGATATATTGTATTTTGTATTTGTTAAGATTGACTAATTAATATTAACCCTGCACACTCACATTCATACAAATTTCCAGACACTCAGGCAATTTTTCTTCAAGAAAAATTCATCGAGAGACCAGCCCAGGAATCGAAACCGGGACCTCCAGATCTGGAAGGCAGATCTCTAATGTAAAAACTGTAGAAAATAAAAACTAAGAATTGCACTTATTTCATTCCTTAACTGCTCTTAGGCCTCCAAAAGGATCGAGCCTCCATGTTAGAGAAGCACTGTTATACTCCATCTTACGGGTCTCACCATGAAAAATTTCAGAAAGACTTCTCTGTACTATCCGTAGTAGGCTACCGCGTTGGTTAAAGAGAAATGGAAGGTCTTTTTCTCTACTTGTTATGTACAATTATACTGTAATACAGAAAAATATTATGTACAGTAGTGGCAAAAAAACCAGACCGATCCTTGTAGGTGATTTCAGAACCCTGTTCACTCCAGAGCACGATAGACTTGTAACTAAGACTTTCATGGTTCGAATCCTGCCAGGAAAGGAAACTTTTTTTCTTGTTCCTTATGCAAATTTATTCCCAATACTTTTCAGTTCCTGGTAAAATTCATGTTCTGGGAATAATAAGTTAATTAAGTAGTAAAATATCGCTGCAATCGAAAAGTATTGGGAATTATAGGTTATGGAGGCGGGCCCAAAGGCTTGCACTGCAGCCAGAGGCTTACTGTGCTTACCACTTCTACTCTGTGAAAGATTGGGTAGCTGAACGGCCGCGCTCTTGTGCAAATACAGCGCACCGCACCGTCAACTGAACCCAGGCTATGGTATGGATGATGATGATTTCTGAATTAACGATGGCGAAATGAGTCCGAGGTCCAACGCCGAAAGTTACCGAGCAATTCTGTTTCAATTGATTGAGGGAAAGCCCAAACAGGATTTGAACCCCGACCAACACTCCACTCCTGTGGCCATGGACAACTCATTGGAGTAGCTATCTATTGTTGAATCCAATATGCCGTGATTATGACGATAACGTTAACTGGACATGCCTGCAGTTGATGTGTTACTAATATTCTGGGAGATTTATTAACTTTATGTTTTCCGTTTCAATCTTTGTAAGTATCAAATTTTGTAATGAATTTATTTTCAAACGTTGAGCGCAATCCACCGGTCACTTCCAGTTATTCGTCGAAGTAATTTGAGCAATAAACTACTTGTACTTACATCTCAAGGAAACCTAAACACTACATAATATGTATTCACCTTTAGTAGCCTGTAACAAAAATGTATGCTAGACCATCTCGGAAAGCAACACTTACCTGGCAGGTGCATTTATGTATAACATTGCAATATTATTTGGACCTTTTCAAAACGCATTTTGAACGTAGACAATACAATTAGGTTATGTGCAACCTTGTCAAACTTGCCTCACAATGATAAGTGTCAGTTTTTCGGAACAAGACAAATTGAGCGGCAACGCCTATTTCGCGTCGGAATTATGTTGGAAAGTTACTGTTAAAATGGTGACAGGCATGTGTTATTACCTCAATAAAAGTCGTTACTATGGTAGGATATTCGATTCCCTCATCGTTTCAAATGCATATCATTTTACCTTTTAGGTGTGTTTCCAAATTATATGTAATACGCTTTGTCAAATCTGGCAACCTTTTCATAAGGGAAGCTAACTTTCTTTCTTTCTTTTCTAAGTCCTATCAATTTCTTATTTTTCTCTTCATTTGTATGTTTCTATAGGTACGCTATCTAGAAATAAAACGATATGGCCTTGGACATGCTGTACGTTTTATGTTATTCATACAGCAACATATATAACATATATATATATATATATATATATATATATATATATATATATATATATATATATATATATATAGTTCCTTTAACTGTGTTTTATACCTTTGGATTACCTCTACATTACTGAATAAACTTAAGAACTCACTTTTAGACATCTAGTTCGTTCCAAAATAAAACTTGGGGTGCACTATTTTTAAGTTGTAAAAACGAAAAAACACAAAGAAACAAAATCATTGTATAGACTGAAGTGATTAACGAACTACCATACACAAATCCCACGTGGGGTTAGTTACCACACATAAATCTTCACAGCTATTCGAAAGTACTCTATGATGAATGTACTGGATGGTCTTGTTTAAATTCATGAGACACTGTTTGGATGAAATACGAAATTTACATTTTTTCCAGTGCAATTGCCACAAGAATCATGAATGATAGCTACTCCTACTGAAGTTTTCTTTCCTTCCATGTTGTGTGCTGCAATTGTTAAACCTTTTATGATGAAAATCATAATATAGCCTACTGTGGCAGTTAGGTTATTTACTGGATACTTCTCCATCTATGATGTTCGAAAGGATAAGTTATGCCATCTACACTGACAACAATAGCATATATCTGTAACGTTTATGAATACTGTGAATTTTATTAGTAACAACAATGAGATTTATTCGTCACAACAATAATTCCTTTCTACAATTCACCTTAAACGCTCTTGTCAACAATTGGATCTTCACTCAACACAGTATTCGTTATAGCACTCCACCGACGACAATGACAATTTACTTGGACTATTACGCACAACAATGAACTGTTAATCTTAACTAATATTTACAAAGCACTATTTACAAATCAGAACTACCAGTTCTCAGTTCACAGTTCTTCTATCTCAGTCACTCGAGTTCACAGTATCTCGAACCACAGACCTTCAGAGACAGTTCACTGTACTCGAACTCGGGTCCCTCCAACTGCAGTCCACTGCACTCGAACTCAGGCCTTCGGATGCTGACGCAGATGCGGACGCACACTCGAGTCGAACTCCGGTACACAAGACTGGCTTCCTTGCTCTGGCTTTCTCACTGACTGAATAACGGAAAACTCAGAAAACTGCTGTCGTTCCTTCGCGACCGTAATTTATAACCACAGTGACGTAACCTCGAAGGTTCCACCCGTCTCTAGAGATGGCATTCCAGAGAAATCCAGAGCCCTCTCCTCTCTACCAGCACCAGATGCGCGCGCAAACTCGTCACGTGACGTAATACACCCTCACTCTTCTCTCCACCGCGCGACGTCACTCAATGTTCCGTGCAGCCTGTGCGATCTGCTTTCATGCGGGACGCTGGTCGTGAGTTCGAATCTCACGTCGCTGTCACAATACTATGCACATCAACTGTTTATAGTAGGCCTAGTGAGTAACACAGTGGTCTTATGTTGTCAAGATTCACTTGTCGTTCCCGAATTTAGAAAAATATATTATATTATGTAAAGTGTGAATGGAACGTAATTTTACCTAGACTTATATGGACAGAGGAAGAATGATTTACTTTTTACTGTTTAATATTATATTATTGACACTTTTTTATTTCTGAGGTAAGACATCTATTAGATATAAGCCTAAATTTGCAAATGTTTGATCTGAGAGTTAGTTAACATAAAGTTTAGCGATTACTGATTAATGTGAGAAGGGTCTTTATCAACGAATATTGATACATAATATAGAGGGTGCGTCTAAAACACCTGATCGTTTTGGAAATGAAATAAAAATGTAATAGGAAGTGCAAATATGTGTTTTATTGCAGGCATTCAATACATTTCTTCTGAAGTTTGACTAGTTAACACTTTGTCTTAAATATCACACCTGGCAAGTGACCTCCATTCCTTTGAATACATTCCTGGAGCCGAGATGTCACCGACGTTATTGCATGTTGAATAATCTCATGTGGAATGCTCTGGATACACTCTCTTTCAATTGAATGCGGCTAGGAGTATGTGTTTCGAACACCTTACCCTTGAGGTAGCCCCAGAGGAAGAAGTGAGGAACTCTGAGATCAGGAGATCTGGGGGGCCAATTAGCCACCCTGGAAACAGTCTTCTAAGAATGGCCGTGGAGATCCTAGCTGTGTGAGCAGTCGCTCCATCTGACTCACGATGACCACAGACGAAATTCGGAAGAAGCGTTTCCAGCATGTTGATGTAACGCTCAGAGTTGATAGTCACTGTTGCTCCTTCCTCATCCTCGAAGAAATATGCCATCCGAAGTAATTCCGCACCAGACTGTCACCTTTTCAGTGTGCAGCGGGATTTCCTGAGGATTGTTGGTAGCCCACTATCGGTAATTCTTCTTGTTGACGTATCCACAGAGTGGACATGATCAATGTATTCACTACGTCTGGATTGTTGAAGAATTTCAGTCGACTCATCTTGTCTTGCTCTATAATTTCATCTGTTAGTTGAATTTTGTAGGGATGAAAGTGCAGTATTCGACGAACACTTCTGTCAGCAAACGAAGAGCGACAGCATGTGACTGAGTTGACTGGCTGGGCTACGACGCACCCGTTCCACATCTGCAGATGTACGAGGACGTCCTGGTGGTTTGGCATTCTTTATTGACTAGGTGCATGACGTGATCAAACCCACGGACTGTGTTTTGATAGGCAGCGATGCAATGTTCAGTGGACCAACATTCCAACACAAGGACACCCACTACAGCAGCGACATTCAGCGGGTGTGATTTGTATTGCATTGCAAACACCGTCAGCTGTTTTTGACGCACTCTGTACAACATACAGCAGAAAAAGTTCACAACCTTGGCAATATTTGTGCCTCATATGTTTTGCCGTACAGCATTTCAAATCGCCTTTATTATTTCTAACAGCTCGCTCACAAAGTTGGCCTACAAACATGATTTTCTGGTTCTGCAGTAATGGATGAGATTAAGACAGAACCCGGGACGGACCCACTGGCTGTAGAGTCAGCAGAGGATCCGAAGAAGGACCATCTTTCATATGCGGTTAGTCTAAAAGTACAAATTGGCCTTATTGTCTGCTTTCTGTCATGCATTCATATGTCACTGTGCAGAAATCTACAAGGCCAGATATTGTATGGCAATGAATTTAGGATATGAACGTATTTCCTTACAAGTCTCATTTTTGCTTTGTTATGCTTTGGCTGATGGCGCTTCTTCACAACAAATTTGTATTCAGAACTCTTTGATTGATTTGACATGGGAAATACGTTCATGCTGCTACAATTAAGCGGAAGACGATAATTTTGATTTTATGTAGATGAAAATATACAAGAGAATGGAGTTGTCCCTTTTCTGAAATATTTCAAATTGTAGTCTTTCAGAATACAAAATATTTCCAATATTAATTGAAAAGACTGTTGGATATCTCAGTTGATTCCTCAATATATTTTGATTTAAGATGTGATATACATCATTATAATACCGGGTCAAGATCAAAATTAAATGTGACTTATTTTAAATGAAATAAGACCCATAATATGAATTTGTTTCTTAGACCTAAATTTTATAATAAGTTTCCTGAAAATGTAAAACACTTAAATAGTGGAAGTTTTGAAACTAGATTATACACGTAGTTGGTGAAGGTTGAGGTACTAATAATTAAAGACGACTAGGACTTAAATGCTACCTACTTGAATCTAATGTAACAAAAGAATTGAGTTTATAATTGATTACGAATTGACTATATCTGTTTATTCTGCAGGACTATAATTTTTCAATCCCACAGTCGACAGCGCTGGAGAGTACAAGCCCCAGCTGCACTCTGAAATCAGAAATTAAAACTGAAGACACAGCGGAGTCCATTACATTTCCAGTGGTGAAGCACGAGAATGAGGTGAGTGAAGTTTAATGATAGTTGTGTTGTCAACTTGCTTCAAACTGAACTCTTTGGCACAAACAACATCTGCATAGATCTTCTACCTTAACAAATTAAGGTGCATGGTTAAACCTTCCATTCCATGTCTTTGACATAAAATCAGTTTGTTGAACAGTTTACTTCCTGTAACATAATTTCGTGTCACTTGTGTAATATGCAATGAGGCCTGACATACTGGGACTTAGATTCATTATATGTGCAGTGGGATAAGTCCAGTCTACAGACGTTCTAAACAATGCACCATTTCTTACTCTTGCAGATCAATAGTATGCCTTTCTCATTTTTCTGATTTTAGATCATGAGTTTGTAAGCGACATATTTTATGTTGTCAACATCTACTTCCTTTGGTATGTGTCTTTCCTTTATACGCACATAAACTACCACTCACCGTTTCATAACATCAGTGTAATGAAATACACACAGTTTTTTCTTAGTATCATATTAAATGGAATTTATGTGAAAAAATATATGAGCGTAAAGTTGCTAGATAATGAGTAGCAGTGTTAGAATATATTAGGCCTACTCCTAAACTGAGACAGTGTTGTGCATTAAGATCCTTACACCGGTGCTCTGTTGGTGATATGAACACCCTTCAAATTTCATACTTTGCATATTTCCATTCTGAAATGTATTAGTATTCTTGACTAACTCACATGAAGCTAAATGTTTTTATTTTCAGAACGAAAGTCTCAAAACTAATGGCAGATGTTTACAAGAATACATCATGTATAAAAATGTAAACAATATAGAAATACTGATGGGAGCATTTCAGTTTATTCTTTCCCTGTTAATGTCCTGTGTTAAAACAAGGCAATCCCTTGGAACTGGCTCACAAATAACCGGCAATACTAAAACAGTGGCACATTCGGCTCGACAGACAGTTTAAATCTGCCATATTGTCACAATCTGTGCCATCAGTTTTGCCACATTAGGAAGTTCGTACGAACTTTCGATTTCAATGAATATTCGAACCTAAAATTAGTGTATTACTACTTTAACCTTTCGTCACTCGCACTGTTGGAATTTGTCCAACACATTTTTATCTTTGATTATTATTCCTCTCATAGGTCATATTTTGACTAACACCCCAATTCTATTCCATTATTGATATTTCTAGATATGTTTACGAAACATTTCATATATATTAATTGCTGTTTGAAAGGTACTGGAGTGTGCACCGTTTGACTATATCCAACGCGCTAGCGGCTGTGTAAGCAAATTTGTGGTCTTGCTATTTCTAGTTTTCTTAGCAATTTCATTGACAAAAAGAGATTGTACGCATGTATGTATGTATGTATGCATGCATGCGTGTATGCATGAATGTGTGTATGTATATATGTATACATGTATGTATGTAATTATGCGTGTATTTGTGTATGTGTGTATGTATGTTTGTATGTATGTATGCATGCATGCATGTATGTATGTATGTGTGTATGTATGTATAAGAATAGTCTCGTTTACATATTCTAGCTATGTCAAAGTTGAAGACATTCCTGGAATTCTGCAAAAAATGGAAGAAGAAACAGAAGAAGAAGAAGAGCACAAAAAGAATGCAGCTACTAAGAACAATGAACGTGATAGCGAATTTGGTGACGAAGAATGTGAACACAGTGAACATGAATCTGAATCAGAACTGGGGGAAGATGAAGATTGCACAAAGGAGTGTTGAAATTCCAGGTTTTGAACACAGTGAACATGAATCTGAGTCAGAACTGGAGGAAGATCAAGGTACGCAGGGGAGTGTTGAATGATTACAAAATAAGCATATGAAAGTTCATCGATTTGTGTTGAGATTAGGGCACACAAAACTTTTAACTATGGCAGCTGTATATATATATATATATATTATTATTGTTCTTATTATTATTATTATTATTATTATTATCATCATCATCATCATCATCATCATTATTCTTGTCTCGAAAAGAACAGGGCTCAAATATTATATATATATATACAGTCTGTATATATTAATACGTAATATATACATATTAATATATAATATAGCAAAGAATTCGCATATTTAGATAAAAAAACTGATTTCTTGAATAATTAATTGTAGGTTGGACGAAATCCAACGTGCGAGTGATTGTGTAACAATTGGGCATGCGAGTGATGAAAGGTTAATAAAGCTAATCCAAACAGTTTTTGTGTTTATTCAGTTATAAGCAAGTGATAGAGAAATAAGGTTCATATGGCTGCAGTTTCATAATTTGGCACCATGAAATACCAACTTTCTGCATTTACCGGTATTTATTCTATTATCCGGCAAAATCTCGTATCCGGAACTAGCCTGGTCTCTTAGGTCCCGGATAAGAGGAATTGTACTGTTCTTCAGTCACTAGCCAGAGTGAAAATCAGTTTATTGCATCATACTAATCACATTTATCGTCTAGCTGTCGTAATAAATGAATTTGACTATTCACATGTTTCAGTTATCAGTGCAGTGTGTAGATATCTTAAAGTATTTAGTATTAGTAGTAATTATTTATTTAACCTTGTAGAGATAAGGCCGTCAGGCCTTCTCTGCCACTCTACCAGGGGATTAGAACTGTAATATGAACAATAAAATTACAAGCTTAGAAGGGCAAACAGAAAATGTTTGTAAGGTTTTTAAAAATGTTTCCACACTCATACCTGATACAGAGTTGATGAACACTTTATTCTTTTAAGTCTTCAGTTGTTTTGAACTCAAAGTTACATCACATTCAATAAGTGAAATGAATCGAATGGCCTTCCAAGGTCTGCATTGCACAGCTGTTTTGTTTTAACATCATGTAAAGTGTAAATAGGCATTGGTGCTGACAAGCTATAATACTACTACTGCTACTGCCAATGATTCCTGCATGCCTTTGTGACAAGAATGCAAAGTGCTAGTCTGTGCAGCCATATGCATGCTGTGATGATTAGTGTAACATGTACTGTATTATTTCTCCAACAGTGAAGTGGTCTTAAATGTACCTGCAACTACTCTTCTTCTTAATTTGTATTGTTTTTAGGAAGAAACAGATGACGTGATTAAAGTAGAAGAGGAAAATAGTCGTGAAATATCCATTGAAGAAGATGATGCCTTCACTGAGAGGTGAGAACAATATCTTCAGTTTCATCTTGTCACAGCATTTGCCTATGGCATTATCAAATAGTCTTAAGCTGTTACGTCTCATATAGTCCAGTTTAGAGTCCTCAGATTTTCTGATTTTTCCTCTTTTAATAAATTCTTCACTTTATTATGATAATTTAATATCATTCTGTTATTGTTGTCATGGAAACGACAGGGATCAAAGCGTGTTTCCATTTACTCACTACTTTATCTGCAATTGTAGGAACTGGAGGTTCTTTACTTCCTAATCCTGTGCGAGTGAAGAGAGACTCAGGAGTTTTCAGTTATCCAGTTCTTTTGGGTACCAAAAATATCCTCCACCTTAATATGTTTTATTTTTTGTTTGTACTGGTATGTATTTCGCCATTAAAAACAATACACGTCACTCAAAACACACATACAATGCACTACAAGCAAAGGCTCAATGGAAACTGACGAACAGAAAGAAGATAATCTGTGATTGAAAGCAGAAGCGATAACCACCCTGATCTTCACTTGCTCCCTCCGTCTACACATAATACACATTCATAACATCTGAACGTTCTTAATATTCTGTATTACAGAATGTAATTTTTTCAAGTTTTTATTAAGTTTTATAAAGCTTGGAAGGCTTTGCATCTCGATGCGAATTTAATGTAGAGGTAATTGTTTTGTGCGTAATTGTTAGATATATTGAAACTTTTCCGCACTCCATGTTCTTTAAATTCGTAATTTAAATTTTTCGATACAGCCTAAGGTACATTCACACACAAGCTACTTAATACAAGATATCGAATGTGGTTTATATCTACATTACTTTATTTAGAATCTAATAGTATTATTAGGAAATTGTGTAAAAAAAAAAAAAAAGAAAAAAGAAAACATCGTTTGGCTCTTTTTTTATTGGTATTGAGATTTGAGTCCTCAGAAGTTATGGAAGTTTTCTTTTCTTAAATCATTTATATGGCGTAACTCCTTAAATACATTTTGCCGGGTGCCTGCAGATGACTCCAGCAATGGTATAAATGTCCGAAGTATTACGTGATGAGTAGGTAGGTTGTGCAAACCTTGATTGGACGGATTGTACACTTCTCACTATCAGTGTAGTAAGCTGCACACCCTTCACAGATACGTCGTGAGATCAATCAGCCAGTGGAACCGGGATGGATGGAACTAATGCCTCGATGATAAATACATGGTAGGAATGCGAGTGGATTATTGTGCAACTGTGTTTTTAAAGAATTTGAAAGATAAAATCCCCACACCATACCTGTATTCCTTGTCTATAATTTTTGTCGCTGTGTTAGCCAGAAAATCGGTATAGAGGTTTCCAGGATAAGAAGAAACATTGGGCATACTCCGCGAAATTACCAATTGCCATAGAAAAGCCCACCTACGAAATAACGTCTAGTGTACTGGGCAATGTCTATGAAACCAATGCGTTTCTGTTAATCTGAAATCCTCTATAGAAAAGCTTAGATCAATAGATCTAGGAGAAAAGACCCTGTCATAATTTATAAAGTTTTTTGTCGATATAACTAGCTGTACACTATCTCATAGCAATATTTCTATTTTTATCCTGCATTTACACTGTAGTGGAATTAGAAATCTCGTTCTCTCATATATGTCGCTTGTAGCGTTGAAGACTAGCCAGTAACGTATGCACATTTGTGCGCATTCTTTCTTTACTTATTTATTTATAATTATTGCTTCTATCGCTTTCCTTAAGAGCCCAAACACATAGTGTTACCAAATCAGCCATTTGCCTTCAGAACAGGTGTCTTTTCCTGTTAGTTTAGCGGGTGAAGTTGGTGAAATTTGTATGGCTGATATTACAATTTTTTAATTATAGCGACAAAATAATTTCATTTTTCATTGATAGCAATTTAGGGACTTGTGCGTTGTTTCATGGTGGGTATATGAGAATGCCATTGGCAACACTGCTTCAGTGCCCTTAATAGGTACCTAGGTAGCGGTGCTACATCGTATTCGGCATATTAAAGTCATTAGGTATGCCGCAAAATTTAGGTATTTCTGTATAATTCTAAGTATCTTTGACATTAATTTTTAGGTTTCGTACAAAATTTAACGTCCATCCATCGGTCTGTTTAAATCAAAGACGTTGTAGTTACATATCTAGACACACAATTGGCGCTGATCTCGTGTACAATTTGAAACCTCTCGCGACGCCATGTTTGGGGAGCACGAATGATTATTTGTATAAAGCATTCGGAGTTTAGAAAATACCATTGGATATATAGATCTCTTCTTAGCGGACATCCCTCTTCACCGTAATATAACTAAACTTATTTACGTATTTTCTAACGTATAATATAAGATAATAGAAGTAAATACAGATACTATAACTAACCATTGCTCTAAATATAAACGCCTTATATTGCTCATGTCCACACCTGTGGAGTAACGGTCAGCGCGTCTGGCCGCGAAACCAGGTGGCCCGGGTTCGAATCCCGGTCGGGGCAAGTTACCTGGTTGAGGTTTTTTCCGGGGTTTTCCCTCAACCCAATACGAGCAAATGCTGGGTAACTTTCGGTGCTGGACCCCGCACTCATTTCACCGGCATTATCACCTTCATTTCATTCAGACGCTAAATAACCTAGATGTTGATACAGCGTCGTAAAATAACCCAATAAAAAAATATTGCTCATAAACAGACTTATTAGTTTATTTCTATTTCCTATGACTGAATACATGGAATATTTTTACTTAATTTATTTTATATACGTAAATAATTTATTTAAATTATATTACAAAGAGAGGGATGCCCGCTAAATAATACCTATATACCCAGTGGTATTTTCCAAACACCTAACACACTGTATAATAATCCTCAGTGTTTTCCGAATCAGAGGCGATGTGACTCTTTAGAACTTTCAACTGCTCACATTGATTGCAATTCCCTCTTTCTTACATCATTCTCAGTGACTGAATATTGTGAAAATGTGATTGTATGCATAGCCGGCGTAGCTGTTAAATCATTAAGAAAATATGTTGCAATAAATCTAAAGACTCAATTTATGGTTCGTACCAGCAGTAAAACAAAATCTCTTTTATTTCTTTAACGAAAGAATAATGAGTCTTGTCATACTCGTATTTTAAAAACTGGATCCCAGATTCCTCCCGAGAATGATAGGCCTATTTTAAACTTGTTAAACTGGCCATAGAAGTACATAAACAGCTAGTGGCGTAGCTCAGTGGGCTAAGGGCTGCCGATCCGGGGTCGTGCTCGGGCGCGGGTTGGATTCCCACTTGGGCTGATTACCTGGTTGGGTTTTTCCAATATCTCCAACCGTAAAGCGAATGTCAGGTAATCTATGGCGAATCCTTGGCCTTGTCTCGCCAAATACCATCTCGTTATCATCAATACCATCGATGCTAAATAATCTATTAGTGATACAGCGTCGTTAAATAACCAAATAAAAGAAAATAGTATTTAAAGAGCAGATGTCATCACACAGCTTAAAGTTACTAGTACAACACGACTTTACGAGGGCTGGAAAGAAATAAGTGGCAACACTGTTTTATCCCCGCACAGGAAGTTTTGTTCGAGCTGCTGTTGGCAACACATGTAGAGAGTGGGTGGAGCTATACAACTTGGGTGGCGGCGCTAGTGTAGGTGCTGCAGTGATAGGAGTGGCGTGTGTTGAATGCAGGTTGTCAAATCACACCGCCTGAAATGGGATGTTTTCCAAGTTAGAACAACGTACCTGGATAGAGATCGAAGTGGCCTGTGGGAAAAATGCCAGGGAGTGTCACACTGGACTACGTGAAGCGTGCGGGAATGAGGCATTGCCGTGTGGACTGTGGCACGTTGGTTGCAGCTTTTCGTACAGGAACAGGTGGAGGTCGACATGGGGTCGAAAACCGAGTCATTGAATTGATTCCATCTTTGCTGCATGTGGACAGGAGGTGGACTTCCAGGGATAGGAACAACCCACACTACCATGTTGAATGTGTTGCACAATGTCCCTGGCTACCGAAAAATTGCATCCTGGTGGGTACCGCACCACCTTACAGACGTTCAAGAATGGCACAGATTCGCCCTCGCCGATGATCGTTTGGCACGTTACAGACGGGAAGGTCGCGCGTTCCTGGACAGGATCATCGCATTTGACGAAACACGGGTGCACTCTTACGAGCAAGAACTTAAGCGCCGATCATATGAATGGTGCCACGCATCATTTCTCCGACCCAAGAAGCTGCGTCAGAAACCGGGTAATGTGCTGTATAATGACACCACGTACGTCGTATGTCACTTTCGTAAAATAGAATATTCGTAGTTGGTTGCTGCATGAAAATAAGGGAATGCAGACCAGTCAAAATTCGCTCTGGCGCCGGGAAACCCGGGTCCTTAGTTCTACATACCGAGCGCTCTCACCATTGAGCTGTGCCGGAGTACAACCCACAGCACCGGATCGAACTCCCCTCCTCCAGTGTTTTTCCTTGGCCCCGGAGCGAATTTTTCTCCTCCAATATTAATTGTTACCATAACAGATATATTCTGTAGAACCAATAAAATAATAATCTTTACAAAATTATTCTAGCAACAATGCATATTCCTGTACAGATTACTGTGCATATTACTGTGGGATCCCGGCCGTCAAGTCACTCAACTAAGTGCGCTCCTTGTATAATGGCAGCTGACTTAATAAAATGTCAACTTGGAGTCAGGCTACGAGGGGAAAACACTGGAGGAGGGGAGTTCGATCGGTGCTGTAGGTTGGACTTTGGCGTAGCTTGGTACGTAGAACCAAGGACTCGGTTCGATCCCTGGCTCCGGAACGAATTTTTCTCCTCCAATATTAATCAATAGATTATATATCAATATGGATCAAAATGACCAGTTGCCCTTCTAGTGTTAAGTACCGAGACAATTCTGGGATAAATCTGGTCGGAATGTATTTTCAACCACCACTGACCGGACTGAAGTGCAAAGAAAATCATGATCCATCCCAGTAATCTCAAAGCAGATGACTTCACCTTATCTAGTATTTAATTTCACTGAATAGTTTAATGACAAATATTAAATTTCTATTGTAATGGTAATGCTATATCGAATTTTACTTGTTTTCACACACCAAACCAGTATGGAAAATGAAACTTTACATTACATTTACTTTCTGTACTCCAGGCCTACCAACATATGAATACACCATGATAAACCTATTTCCTGTTTCTGTATTAATTTTACATTATATATATGATATAATTTTTATTTGATGCCTTGTCATAAGTCAAACGATGTTCCTCAAAATAATAAATTCTAAGTTTAGCATAAATTTTTTGGATGGTCTGTGTCATGGGACGTTATTCCTATAACCGACTTCAAGATATAATATTTAAAAATAATAAATTAACATAGCACAGAACATACACTTCAAATCATTTTTATGAAAACAATACACAGAAAAAGCTTCAGTTGAGAGACTAGCTTGGATTTACCTAATTGAAGTCAGTAAATTAAAAATCGCATTGTCAGTTCGCATTAACTTCCCAACTAAACGAAATTAATTTACTTACATAAATATTTATTTCACCTTTGTTGCACTGTCGTATAATTTTCATTGTTACAATTGCATTTACTACATGATTCTCACAAGACCTCTGTATCGCATTGTGATGATTCTGCCACCAGATGTCAGCTTTTTCCCTGTACCTCTACGATCACGTAGGCTATGACCATTATTATATTGCTGTTCTCAATCTCTCCTGCCCGTCATCTGTTTGTTCAATACTGTGAGCCCTACAATTAGCATATTTGGTGCATCTCCAACATAGAATAATTAACAATTGATACAGTATGAAGCAAACTCCCTAAGAAAGCGTCACAGCATTCCGCACTCGTACCATAGAGATTAATAATTATTACTGATGTAATCTCTTAATTACAGCGACGGGAATGAAACCCTGCTGCAGAAGCCCACCAGACCTGAAAGTCGTGCATCAGCAGGTTCATTTGTCACTCAGATTTACGACGAATCGCAGTTCCGGAAACACTCTGAAGAATGTTCACTGAAGTGCAATATCTGTGGGAAATTGTTTCCAGACGCTGAAAGTCGCCAAATCCATATGCGCAAACATAAAGGCGGTAGGATGCATAAATGTGATGTCTGTGGGGAATCTTATTTCAGCTCACAAAAGTTAGTAGCACATAGACGAACGCACACTGTTGAGAAGCCATTCAAATGCGAGGTTTGTGAGAAATGTTTTTCCAAATCGGGTGCTTTCAAAATACATTCTCGAATTCACTCTGTTGAGAAGCCATTCAAGTGCGATAACTGTGGGAAGACTTTTTCATGGCCAAGTTCTCTCAAGACGCATTATCGTACCCACAGCGGCGACATGCCTTTTAAATGTGAAACGTGTGGGAAAGAGTTCTCTCAGTCTCGTTTACTCAGAAATCACTTGCGGTTGTACGCTGCTGAGAAGACTTTCAAATGCAATGATTGTGGAAAGTGTTTCTCACGAAAAGATGATCTCAGAGTACATCGTCAAACACAGTGCGGTGAGAGTCCTTTCAAATGTGGTATCTGTGGCCAGTCTTGTTCCCAGTTGGCAGATCTTAAGAGTCACGTGTTGAAGCACGCAGGCTAGATGTTGTGCGTATACTTGCGAAAAAGTATCGAAATTTATTCCCATCATTGATACTTGTGAATAACGTACGTTCGCTAACGTTAAAAAAATGCTTTGAAATGCAACGTTTCTTGCAAATATTCTTCATGCTCCAGATGTGTATTGATCTACACACAGATTCATATTGTGTTGGTGCCATTAAAATGCGAATTCTGTCAGAAATGTTTTTTCCAATCCGAAATACTGAAACATTCATGGATATGCGAGAGACTATTCATATACGATATCTGGAAATTAATTTCAATCGGTGATTTAAAAAAAAAACAGGTATGTATGCTCACTGGCAAAGGGCAATCTAATGCTGTATATATGGGTAATGTTCACCAGCAATATTGAGAAGTGATCACAGTGAGAAATCCTGTCACTGAAGTGCACATTAACCAATATGCATTTCTGCACTTGTCATTATGTTGCAATGTCCATACAAGTTTTTCTGAAGATGAGCAAGGCAAGAAGATTTAGATGCATTTCTTGTTGGATATTTTCTCAGTTTATCTGTGAACATCGATGTTTCTCTTTTTTTCTGCTTTTTAATTTTTGAAAATGTGTGTGAAATGCATACTAATGCAAGTAAGTTCGAACACTTGATCTAGATAGGAGAAGAGTTATGGGGATGCTTTTTATCCTAGAGATATAATACGTGATAATGGCATGCACGAATTAGCTACAGATGGATAGTGAACACGGCACAGCGAGTGAGGAGGTGAGCCGCTAATACAGAAGTTGCTCCGAGACCCCTGGAATACAGCGGACTGAACTACTAAATAGAGGGTGAAGCACCTAAAACTTGCACAGCAAATGTTTCTGAAATGGAAGGTGCTATTAATGTGGTGTTTTTTCACAGAATTGAAGTGTAACAAAGGGCTCATAATTGAGCCTATACGCAGACCTTTTAAATTATTAGAAAGTATTTTTTTTTTAAGTTACATTTTTCAAATGGAACACTGCCCATTGACATCAACAAAATAAAACTAGATTAAATTAGAATGTCAATAGTGTTTTTTTTTTTTGCAGGTTTTTAATCAAAGTAGTTTACAAGATATACTATTTTGAAAATTGTAAATATCGACAGTTGTAGTTATGGTGTTGTTTTGTTGATCCATGATGCTGAGTATTGTGCTTGGGATTAATGTTATTTTTACTTTATTGAATTGCATAACATAACAGAAGGGGGGAACCATACACTAACAGTGAAATGACAGAAATGATCTTTATTTACGACAGGGTGCGAAATCCCGGGGGATGGATGGGTAGGCTTTCCCCCACCAGTGATTTTATCCCAAGAATTTCCCCCCACTAAAATATGCCGGGGGGGATGGATAGGATTTCCCCCAGCAGTGATTTTATCCCAAGAATTTCCCCCCAATAAAATATCCCGGGGGGGATGGGTAGGATTTCCCCCACCAGTGATTTTATCCCAAGAATTTCCCCCCACTAAAATATCCTTGGGGGGATGGGTAGGCTTTCCCCCACCAGTGATTTTATCCCAAGAATTTCCCCCCACTAAAATATCCCTGGGGGGGATGGGTAGGCTTTCCCCCACCAGTGATTTTATCCCAAGAATTTTCCCCCAATAAAATATCCTTGTGGGGATGGATAGGCTTTCCCCCACCAGTGATTTTATCCCAAGAATTTCCCCCCACTAAAATATCCCGGGGAGATGGGTAGGCTTTCCCCCACCAGTGATTTTATCCCAAGAATTTCCCCCCACTAAAATATCCCGGGGAGATGGGTAGGCTTTCTCCCCACCAGTGATTTTATCGCAAGAATTTCCCCCCACTAAAATATCCCTGGGGGGGGGATGGGTAGGCTTTCCCCCACCAGTGATTTTATCCCAAGAATTTCCCCCCAATAAAATATCCTTGTGGGGATGGATAGGCTTTCCCCCACCAGTGATTTTATCCCAAGAATTTCCCCCCACTAAAATATCCCGGGGAGATGGGTAGGCTTTCCCCCACCAGTGATTTTATCCCAAGAATTTCCCCCCACTAAAATATCCCGGGGAGATGGGTAGGTTTTCCCCCCACCAGTGATTTTATCGCAAGAATTTCCCCCCACTAAAATATCCCTGGGGGGGGATGGGTAGGCTTTCCCCCACCAGTGATTTTATCCCAAGAATTTCCCCCCAATAAAATATCCTTGTGGGGATGGATAGGCTTTCCCCCACCAGTGATTTTATCCCAAGAATTTCCCCCCACTAAAATATCCTGGGGAGATGGGTAGGCTTTCGCCCACCAGTGATTTTATCCCAAGAATTTCCCCCACTAAAATATCTCGGGGAGATGGGTAGGCTTTCCCCACCAGTGATTTTATCCCAAGAATTTCCCCCCACTAAAATATCCCGGGGAGATGGGTAGGCTTTCCCCCACCAGTAATTTTATCCCAAGAATTTTCCCCACTAAAATTTCTGGGTGGGGGGCTGTTTATTACAACGAGACAAACAGCGAAACATACACTGCTAAAAATATTTCCATTTCAAGAATAATTCTTCATTACATGAATAAAAATAATGCATTAACTTTTTGAATATCAATTAAAATATCAGTAACAATCGATTGGAAATATTGAATTCGCTTCGCACTGGTAATGTTGTATACTAGCCCCAGGTAATCGAACCCAGGCATTGTCAAAAGAAGCAGAAGGCTTTGAGACGACGACAAAGTTAAACGGAAGGCTTTGACTTATAATGACACCGTCCTGTGGCTGTGGATTGTAATTAGTTTATTACAAAACATCTGCTAGGAAGGTGGTCAACAGTGAAAAGCTTTTCTTTGTCGCTTACAAAGGACAGCGCCTGGGCTGGAATGAGCAGTGAAAGAAGCTGTAAATGATTGTTGTCAGTCTGTCTATTGAAACAGACGAGCAAACGCAATGAAATGCACAAAAAGTGGATTAATTACCCAGTTCTTTAAACGTGATAATGTTAATACTAATATACCATCAGTAGATTCGGTAAGTGAAAATGTGCGGGAAAACAAAAATAAAATGACTAGAAGTGATGAAGCTATGTCGGAGGTTGAGTATTTATCTTTTAATGAAGATAGAAATAAAGTTTTCAGCTGTGACGAAGGCGAACCTACGTCATCAAAGAGTGATAGTGTGGTAGGAAATAACTTTTCAACGTCGTGGCAGAAAAATCGACCATGGTTAATATTTGCTAACGAAAAAGACGGACTAGTGATGTGCAGTGCTTGCATTAAACATTCTCAGCAAGTGTGCAAAACAATTAGAACTTCAGCTACTCAGGAGACGGTATAGCAAAGAAGAATAAGAAGAAGATCCTTGATGCCATATATAAACATGAAAAAAAGTGTTATTCATTCAGATAGTGTGCAGCAGGAAAAAATATGCAGAAAGGAGATCCTAGAAACATGTACAGTAAATGGCAGTGAGCTATACTTAAAATATCAAAAGGAAAAATTGGATGCAAATGTCAAGGTGTTATGATCACTTTATGTGGCCGCAAAAAGAGAAAGAGTGGAGTTTTTGTGACCATCCAGAACTGATACAGCTACAAATTGCGGATGGCGTAGATATGGGAACACATCTTCATACAGATAAGACCGCAGGACCAATGACTAATTTTATTGCTGAACAATTACTTTTAAAATTGGTTAATTTTTTTAAATTGACTGACTTTTTTCCATTTCTGTGGATGAGTCGACCGATAGCTTTTCTGAAAAACACTTGATTTTATATGTTACGTATGTGAATGAACAAAATAACACATGGTGCTGTTTCTATAAACTAGTACCATGGAAAATGCTGATGCAAAGTCCCTTGAAGAAAAAAATTATCCAAGCTTTCTCAGAAGACGGCATAAGTGTGGAAATGCTTAAAGAAAAGCTTGTAGGATCTGGTTCAGATGGAGTGGCAGTGTTTACTGGTAAAAAAGGTGTTGCAGCTAGAATTAGAAGAAACATATCTCCACACCTCATTAGTGATTGGCTCATAGGATGGACCTTGTCTCTGAACAAGTTTTTAGTGACGTCAGTGCTGTTCATAACTTTGAATGCTTGCTAGATGAACGTCATAAAATTTTCAGTAAACCACATAGAGCTGCAAAACTTAAAAACATTGTTGCGGCTATAGGCATCACGGGTTATGTGAAAGTTAAAAAGCTGTTTCATATTCGTTGGATTTCTAGTGAGAAGGATGCTTTGTTGGCAGTGTTCAAAGATTTTCGTTGTATCATGCAGTTCCTAAACTCAGAAATTTTTTAGTAGTACGATTCATTGGAGTTCGTGCAGTGCGAGTGACGCATTCTGATACAAATAGAATGTGTTCGCAGTTATTTAAACTCTACAAATCGATACCCATTATTATCACTTGTTGGTCTCTAAGTTAATTTTGGTTGTTTTTGTATTTGTGAGTAACAATACACAGCATTAATTCAATTTTGATGAGGCACGGCACAAAATCGTTTATTAAACAATAATTCCATAAATAATCGTTAATAAATTGGGTGCTTCATGCATGTGGTGTGCTGTTTGTGACCCATATTGCAGCGGAATGTAAAATTCTGTGCTGGGTCAAACTTAGCTAAGCTTTACATTAATATCGGTACAATGTTCGTGCATTATATAATAACTATAATCACTTCAAAAATACGTGCCTGACATAATTCATGCCAACAGTTTGAAATTGTATTAACAGAACATTTTCATCAGATGTTGTGCGTAATCATTTCGGCGGTTTTTCTGCTATGCTACCACTGTGTATGTATATTTTAAGTCTTAACCCTAGGATGCATGGCCTCTTGGACTTACATCAATGCATAATGGGGGCCTCAAAGGCCCCCATTATAAATTCAATGGATATTCTTATCTTTTAAGTTCATTTTCAATGTTGTGGTATTTTTATTCAGTTAGTTATTCAATATAGTGCTATAATAGAATAATTATACACTATGTATATGTTTTGAGTAGCTAAATATGATAAAAATTTCTCTATATGCACAAGTTCTGAAATTATAGTTCCATCACAGTCTACCATATACAGTCGCGAAGCTTGAGGTGTTTTTTTGCAAATCTCGTGATAAAGCACTCCAAGCGGTTAGCATCTAGAAACAATAGACTGTCCATGGTCGACTTTGGACTGTGTCGTATTTCTATCGAGTGCTAGCTTGTTGCGTATTTCACATTGATGCTTGTGAAATGTTCGTTATTGGTTGTAATGAAAATGTTAATGGATAAAATATAATAATTGGAATAATAATATGGGACAAGGAGGAGACATTTATAGTGACTCTTAATTTTGAAGTTCTTTGTGACTGTTAGAATACATTATATCCTTAAATTTCACAATGAAATGTTTCAATCTACCCGAAAGAACGTTAGATACCTGTTAAAGTTCTGTCACTTAGGCTGCTAAATTTCCAGGGAAATAAAGGTTAGGTCTACTTTTTTTTCAGAGGATATATTTTTAATTGTAGCTATTAATTTTGTTAATATTTTTGTGTGTTATTTTACTAAAGACGTAGAAAAATTAAGTTTGTTTTAATGAAATTTATTGATGACATTTTATTTTCAGTTCTGGTGGGATTATCATTGCTTAGGCCTACTTTTTTCTTCAAAGGACATGTTTTTAATTATAGCTATTTCCATTATTATTGTTGTAAAGGGAAATGCAAATTAATATTTATTGGTTTCATAGTTAATTATCGCTATAATCTTGAATGAGTGAAGCTATTATAGTAAATTTCAGTTCGTTTTGCATAAACAAAAATTATATTAACTTATTTCTTGCAGGTATCTTCGAGTTTATGGTGGAATTTAATATACTTCTTTAAAATAATAAATTAACTTTATTCATTTAATATTTCAATAATGGAAGGAAGGTGTTAATTTTTCCAAAAGAACACGACAACGAAAGTGTAACATATTTTGTCGGCAGCTAGGAGAGAGATCTGCGATGATGAGACGATAGTAGCGATCTTAGTGGTGGGCAACTACCCATGTTTCCATTTTTTCTACATATTGAGCTTCGCGACTGTATATAGTAGACTGTGGTTCCATTATATAAAATTGTCATGCGCTGTGTCATCGTGGTCTAAGGCATCCTGCTTAGGACTCGCGTTACGAAATGCGCGCTGGTTCGATTCCTCATGAGGGAAGAAATTTTCTCTTGGAAATTTCAGCCAGTGTATGGGACCGATGCCCACCCAGAATTGTGATGCACTTGGGGAGCTACGATAGGTTGCGAAATCTAGTTATGAAAGCTGGGGGAATCATCGTGCTAACCCCACGATACCGCAATTCTGGTTGGATGATCGTCCACCTCTTCTTCGGTATATGGACGTGAGTTCAGCAGCCTGCTGGTCGGTCATGGTCCTTCATGGACTGTCGTGCCTCGGATTATTATTATGTAAAGTGAAGTCCAATGCCCTTTTACTGAAAACAGTCTTCCCAAACAAGAACACTTTGCTCATTGCACACATTCTGAGAACATTTTGAACAAAACAGAGCAATTTTTCTTTCTAAGTCACGTAAGCACAAAAAGCATCTTCTTTTTGGCATTGTTCTTGGATGAAATCCATATCCACCTCCTGGGGCCCTTTGACTCCACACCGGGCAAATGCTTGAAGGACATTCATGTTCAAGTTTGGATTGTGGCAGTGCGTATACTGGTTAAAGGGTTTGGGCTACCGCTGACCCTATTATTACACAAAATATATCTAACAATTACTTTAATTTTAATTACTATGGTAAAACTAATAATACAAAATTATTACATTATGTTATATTATAAACTTTTTCTTTTGTAATTTCCTTGGTCTACTGCCGGTAGCCCCGGTAGCCCGCAAAATACGCCCCTGGATTGTGGACTCTGTGCTTCATATGTGGTCTTATAAGTTCAAGGTTGTAACATCGCGCCAAGTTTGTATCTTATGGCTGCTAAAAGTCGTCCTTCCAGATTTGTACAGTATACAATAGGCTACAATATTAGTTATGATGAAGTAACTCCATCCATGCTTCGGTATTGACGAATAGTCCTCTTACGACACCTGGAGAAATTTTTGTAATATTATGAGTAGCACCCGGTTAGAAGGTGGTAGCGTTTTTCTCCACTGAGTTCCATTACTTCCGATCAGAAAGTTCGCAGGCAGGGAGTATTTTCTGTATGACTGATGTCAGATGCTTCATCACTACTTATGTACTATGTATTCTGAACTATCTGATATAGACCTGTATTCTGGTTCATTCTTTGAAGCTTTGCTAGATTCATCCAACCATTCAGAAATTGCGGTTGAAGAATTAGAATTATCTGTGTTTATTGTAGCACTTGAAGTAGGCCTTTCTTTAGAAACACTAGTTGATGCCATACTCTATACAAAAGAATAAAACTTTCTAAGTTTAGAAATAAGTGTGTAAATTGTATGATTTCTATTTTTTTCTCTCTATGAGGCTGGGAGGGGAACATCCCTATACACCGCGAACTGAGGCCTATTGTGCGCCCCTGGAATGAGTTGCAGCCCAACGACCGCACCAATGCCGAACTGACCTAAGCCCTAACACTCTAACAACCAGTCCCGTCATCCCTCTAAGTCCGTGTACCATTCCACCACAACAGCCTCTACCACATTCCCCCCCTCAAACGGTCTGAAGTGTACGCCATCCGTCCCGTCTGGCCAACGGTCTGAGGTGTAGGCCACCCCTCCCATCGGCAGGGGAGTGGGTTCCTTTGCTGGGTCACCAAATACCGTTCTTTGAGATATCCATGGAGGCTGGCCGAGAGTGTCAGGAGTATCGAAGGACCGCCGCAGGCGTGATCTGAAGGCCAAGAAAGACAACCGGAATGATAAGGAAGGATGATGAGGGGGGGGGGGAGAGGAAGTGGCGAGAATGAGTGGAGTTCCATACGCCTGATAAAGTTACCTGATATTCATCCATAGGAGTGAGGGAAAACCCCCGAAAAACCTCACACTGGCAACCGTCTCAAATCGAACCCCGGCGCGATGGGTTCGGGAGCGAACATACTTGCATTTCACAGCACTGAGAACAGCACCTTACCCTGCCAATGTTAAATTCGAAAATGGTTATAAAATTAAAATGTTGAACAATGCCACTAGGATAAAAATGTCAGAAGTGCAACATTCACATATTACAGTAAAACATAAAATTGTATGGCTGTATAATGAATAAAGCAGGACAGGCCTGAGAGGCCCCCCCGCTGTGCATTATACGTGTAGAATTAACAAGCATTAATTTTAAACAGTTTATCTTAATGTATCTCCTTAAATGATCATACAACATGTTCTTAGATATATTTTAGAAGATTACATGAAGTTTGGTGCAATTTCATAATATTTTAACACTTTTAAGAGAGTAATAAAATTTATGAAAGGCCTCAAAGACCCCCGCCATGCATCCTAGGGTTAAACAAATTTCTTTCTATTTCGTCACGGCCCTCTGAATCTTACTTCACCTTTTATTCTTTTAGATGGTACCCCCTAGGCACAGCAGGCAGTATTCCTAGGTTTGGAGTATGTTTCGAAGTATATGTGTGTTTTTACTTTGGTAAATATTGGTGGGATTAAATGGCAAGTTGTAGCTGATGTAAGTGAACACCGTATTTTTGGGAGATCTTGTTCAGCACCAGCTTTCCCTCCTTCAGCCACTGGAGGACGATTTTAGTGCCATAGCAGGTCAGCACTAGGAACAGAAAAGTAAAAAGGGTAGGAAGGAAAGTGAAAGGAACCCCTAGACCTCAATGCCGTCGGTGTCGAAGAAAGTAAGAGTTCAGTCAGAGGACTGGATAGGAAAGGGTAAAGAGGGATGAGGTATTGAATAGAGGAAAATTATACCAAATTCGGTCATTAACTCATCAAGCTGACCAGTGCTAATTGATGAGTAGCCCCTGTCCTTATTTCAGCTTGTAAAATTATCCTTACAACTGCACCGCGGGAAGGTAGGGATGGGACATTGGGTCTTTCTCATACTACACACCTAACCAAACCTAACCTAATCTGTCACATAGGTAATACATATCTTTAGTAATATTCCTCACGTTTAGTATAATTTCGTTTTGAATGTATTGCCGGCCCTACTGCTGGAGTCCGTAGCCATCTAGTGTAAGTGGATCATAATTCCATGGAGAAAATATGGCTACTTTCATAATAATTACATCATTTAGTTCGTTCAGTCTATGTCTTGTGGTATATTAAATGTGTTAATGTAGTAATAATTATATATGTGTGTATGTTTTTTTTTCAATAAGAATTGAAATGTGTTGTGGTTGTTATAAAAGTATTGAAAATTGGTTCATAGCGCCACATTGGCAGGGACAAAAGTGTGCAATATTCGTTCAGTGCTTTATGGATACTCTATATTCACCACAGTTTTTTTTTTTTTTTTGATGTCATGTTATTTCTCATATTCAAAAGCGACGTTTTCTCCATTGAGAATTTAGACGTGAAATAGAAGCAGTTTTGACTTAATTTACAATTGTCAGTTATGATATCCGTGGTAATCATCCTTAGCCGAGTCTATAGAATAGCACCTTGATGTACAATTTTCCTTCCAGTGTTGCATATGCCATTCCATTCACAGTTTGTGTACAATTTCTCTGCATATGTTTAGAAATGTTACCGTAATGCACACGTAAAGTACATAATACCTGGAATTGTATGTTTTTACATTGGATGTGCTTTGTTCTCGAAGATTTCTGTAAGCAGTGTCTGTATGTATTGGTGTGGAAAGGAAGTATTACTTTGTAGTCAATAAAGCTAATTTTCTTACTCACCTTTCAGTTGTAATGGATGTTATCAAAAGTGAACTCGAGGACGATCCATTGGCTGTAGACGCAGATACAGAAGAGACAAATGATTTACCACATGTAAGTGTGTAAACTCTTAAAATTGCATGATTCAAGGTTTTCGGGATATGTTTATTGAGTGATTGTTAAACTATAATCTTGCCGGTATCAATAAGATTTTATTACATTTGAGATATACATAACCCCTAATTTTGTCTGTAGAAAGTGACAAGACATATGGAGCGCGCTACCTTATGGGTGATTTGATCATCGTATTTTATAACCTCATTACAATAGCATAACCTAGTTCTATATTACAATACCAGTAGGCTATAGCTTTTGAAAATACCAAAGACATCCATTCATGTACAGAATGCTGTGGGAGCAAAAGTGAAACATTTCGTACCTTCAGTGGATACACTTTTACTGCAGTTGTTTTTAAAGTATGCGACGCAATAACCTTGCTTAGAGACGAAAAGAACTAGTTAGCAACTTTGTAAATACTGTATATGACATATAAGTAGAGTTTATAATTATTACTCAATTTCCCACAATATGTTGTAGGTTATCGTAATAATTTTTGTCCATTTTGATTATGTAATGTGGAGTTTACATCACTAATAAAAATACAAACAAATTCATTACGCAACTAGTTAGGTAATGCTATTTTTGTTATGGGCTAGGTGGGTAATGATACTGCGTATTGTGAACCATACATTAAATTAAATCTTGAAATTTTTATATGTTTTACTTCATATGCCACGTGGGATTTCGATGGTACCAAACATTCAATTGCAGAATTTTCAGCATTTTCAATATCTGAATCCTTGCTTGAACTCATTTTAAGAATGTTTATTTGTCCTAGTCTGCTGTGCTTCTGTTTTAAACAAAAACAAATCACGTTCAGAACTAATGAAACAAACATAAACGAGTTCGCCTCTCGCAGGAAACAAATAATAATAATGATAATAATAATAAGGGTAATTTTTTGTGAGAATGAATAAAACATACCATATAGTTACCCTAACTTCATATTACAGTATACGACTGGTATCAAACTCGGCCAGTGGCCTGGTTTGGCAACTTTCCAGTCTCGTGTTGAAATATGAAACGTTGCGATACTCGTATGGTAAATAACTATTACAGGTCTTCCATTTATGACATTGTGCTAAATCCAGTCACTTTGTGTAGCTTGACATGGGATAGGAATATTCTGTGGTGTGCAATATCATGGAGATGAACTGCCGTAGCTTTTACGTTGTTTTTCTCATTTTCACTAGCCAAGTGTTATCATGCAGCAAAACAACATTGCTTCAGATTTTGATGATAACTCTATTCCACAGCAGGAGATGTCAGTGCAGTGCAACGATGTCAAATGGGAAGTGAAGGTGGAGCCATTTCATGTGGTGAAGTGTGAGCCCGAGGTGAGTGCTACCATTCAAGTTACTACGTCAGTGTTGATCTTACTGCACACGCTGCCTTAAGCCTGGAAAATTACTGCCTTATTATTAATTATTTATTTGTGAGTGTTATGGACCGTGAATTCGTATTTATTTTCGGTTACACAAACTTTCAAATCAGAAATCTATTTCCATCGGGAATTGATCCAAAGGTATTAAGAGTGCTGTGCGTCATCGCTAGTTTTCCAGTGGAGTAATGCTTTATAATGTCAAGATAATGCTTGCAGATTCCTTAGGTGACTTTTGTACCCTATTCGCTCTACTTACACAAATCATATTTATACAAAGGATAATCAGTCACCTAGCTCAGGTAGTAAGAGCGAGTGGCTGCTGATTCAGAGCTTTTCTTGGTTGTAACCTCGATTCTATCCTAACTATTTAATTGTTTGTTTTTTTCGGTGAAACTAACGCCGAGATAGTTCCGGCGATTTCCGAAGTGAAATTCGTTGAATTTAGAAAGGATTTTTTGTTGTATATGCAAGGCAAACCAAACGCCTAAACTAACCAAACCTAACCTGTCACATATTCGTATATAAGTGGAGTATGAAGGGAACTACCTCAGTTCTAGTTTAGCCATTTCTCCTCCCAGGATTTGCAAATGACAGATAACGCCATGGCAAATTCTCAGTCCCTTCTCGTTAAAATCCATGTCGTTATACGCATTTTCATATTATCAGCAACTCTAAATAAGCTACTACTTGACAATGCGTCCTTAGTTAACCGCATTCAAGTTAAAAAACCGACCAGAAACCCATGCATATATATATCTGGGATGTACAGTAGGTTCTAAAAGTCCCTACACAGTGAAATTTAACTTACATGTTATAGCTCATACATAATATGATTCCCTATTGTCATTCGTTAAGGGTCATTGCTCTCTCTGGTCAATTGTTATCCAGCTGTCAGAGACAGATATAGGAATTATGCAAATCTAGTCTTTCAGGTGAAGCTCCCTGTAAAGCAGATTTGAATAATTTCAAGGGAAAAATTGTTCCGGGGCCGGGTATCGATCCCGGAACAATTTTTCCCTTGAAATTATTCAGATATAGGAATTGCTTACTAGTCTTTGAATAAGGAAAATTATGATATTGTTGGAACAACTATTTTTTTGATTCAATGTGTGTTTGTCCATAAGAACAACTACACCAATGAAGTGCAATAAAATTTCGTTACCGTAGTTCCATCTGTAGGTTGGCAGTCGTGGGAGGCCTTCTATGTCAAAAGAGATGATATACTGCAGTTCACAAAAATATGTGGGGCAGCTGATGTGGCTAAGGGTACTGCGCACGATATGAGAACCATGTTTCATGCTGCAGATGGTTTCAGGACTTCCTGTGTAAAGAACGTGAAATCGTTTCGAACGTGACTTTCTTCACAGATGAAGCATGGTTCCATGTAAGCGAGTTTGTTAACAGCCAGAGAAGTACTGAAGGGCGCTATAACTAACTTGTACACCTTTACTTATTCAAACTAAAATTATGACACTGTACACAAACGATTAGGGAAAACACGGAAATTTTACTTGAAGCAAGTAGAGCGATCGGTTTGGAAGTAAATCCCGAAAAGACAAAGTATATGATTATGTCTCGTGACCAGAATATTGTACGAAATGGAAATATAAAAATTGGAGATTTGCCCTTCGAAGAGGTGGAAAAATTCAAATATCTTGGAGCAACAGTAACAAATATAAATGACACTCGGGAGGAAATTAAACGCAGAATAAATATGGGAAATGCGTGTTATTATTCGGTTGAGAAGCTCTTATCATCCAGTCAGCTGTCGAAAAATCTGAAAGTTAGAATTTATAAAACAGTTATATTACCGGTTGTTCTGTATGGTTGTGAAACTTGGACTCTCACTCTGAGAGAGGAACATAGGTTCAGGGTGTTTGAGAATAAGGTGCTAAGGAAAATATTTGGGGCTAAGCGGGATGAAGTTACAGGAGAATGGAGAAAGTTACACAACACAGAACTGCACGCATTGTATTCTTCACCCGACATAATTAGGAACATTAAATCCAGACGTTTGAGATGGGCAGGGCATGTAGCACGTATGGGCGAATCCAGAAATGCATATAGAGTGTTAGTTGGGAGACCGGAGGGAAAAAGACCTTTAGGGAGGCCGAGACGTAGATGGGAGGATAATATTAAAATGGATTTGAGGGAGGTGGGGTATGATGATAGAGAGTGGATTAATCTTGCACAGGATAGGGACTGCGGGCGGGCTTATGTGAGGGCGGCAATGAACCTTCGGGTTCCGTAAAAGCCATTTGTAAGTAAGTAAGTAAGTATAATAATTTACATGATTTAAAATAAGGTTGCAAATATAAACAATTAATACAAGAAATAATTCAAACGTCCATACACCATATTGTAGGCTCAACACAAGTTTGAATACATGTTTCATTAATGGAATTAAATTTTTTAATAAGTTGCCTGTATCTTTAGAAATCTTCCAGACGGAATTTATAAGCAGGGTTATACATGAATGGGTAATTGTAAGAACATTCTAAAGTGCTAATGAATTTTTTGAGTGAGAGATGAATGCTTCTTCTTTTTGAATATGTAACTGATGACGTCATTTTCATATTCTCATGTACCAATCTCTAGCAAATAAAACATTATTATTATTATATAGGCCTCATTTTCTTCGATGAAACCATTATGGCAAAATGGCACTGCAACCAGATTATTCACCCATTCTTAACTGATGGAACTTGAATTGTATGAAGGTTGGTTCCAGCAAGGCATGCAATATCTCACACCACTAGGGATACACTAAGTACTCTAGCAGTCGTATTATCTCCAGGGTGCAGTGGTCTACCTGATCACCAGATCTGACACTAACAAAGTTTTTTGTGTGATACCTGCAAGCAAGGATTATACGCAGTTAATCCGCGTAAACTTGAAGAATTACAGGATCCAAGAACAGCCAGCATCAAAAGCCTTGGAAAGTTCTTCGCTATCAAGGAGTGGGGTGTGGACGTGAATGGGCTGCGTTTTCAACTTTTCTTGTAGCATCTAGAATAATTATATTGTAACTTCGTTCAGTTTCACTACACATTGATCTTGAATAGAAATACGCCCAATTGTGTCGTCCAAAATCTCGTTCGTTTCTGTTCTCCGTTATTGCGTGAGCTGATTTGGTCACACAGTGATCCTGTACTCTGCCTAATAATAGGATAAATGCGCACGATGGTGCATAAAGTTTTGGTCTATCACTATCTATGATTTACATCGGAACTAAATGCAAATTGTTGATAGTTTTTCTTAGGGTCCTTCTTTCGAAAAATGTTAAATATGTTAATTAGTAATTATTTTAAGAATTTAGAAAAAATGAATCAGTTTCCCATTACATCCAAAGAATTATTCGTTATGAATGTCCATAAAGAATTTCCTTTTCAGTAAAATGGGATCATCTTACATTAAATTCAAGATACAGACGAGAGTCCATATCATGTGCGTAGTTAACATATTATAGAACATTTGGCACTTTCTACATAATCGCTGACATATATTTCATGAGATGTGCAGCTTAAACTGAGAGGTTTGAACCATTTCTTGAAAGCTGTACCAGAGTGACAGTAAACTGGCTCGATCCCTGCATGCTACTCTCATTGTTATCTTATTTATTTTCAGGAAGAGGCATTCGACGACCTTAGAGTGAATAAGGACACTGACTTGGAAGAATGTGAAGCCTTGACTGAGAGGTGAGTGCATTTTGCGATTGATAGATGCGTAGAACATTAATACTTCAATTTTACCATAATATATATAAGTAGTAAAGTGTGATGTGCAGTTGTCGTGTAGTGATGGGTCAGATAGAAATCTACACCACACATGCAACGAACAAAGCCTGCTGCATTGTGCCGCTATTGAATTGTAGGTTTGCTTTCTTCGTGAAGGCAACCCCTTGTATACTCCCTTGATAGGGATGAGAAGTTGCACTTAGTGCCCACTGCCATGAATTAACACTTTTCTATGCTTTACATTTGAACTTGTGTTCTTGCTGTATTCAATATGTGTTCCATAATAACATCTCTGTCTTGTGCAGGGTGTAGTTTAGCTTAGTCTATATCGAGTTGTCCGAAATGTAATGGCTGGGAAGCTATAGATGGGCGAACTTTCAAATAGAGAGAGACATTGTACTTTTAGGTTTTAGAACATTCTGCTGCATCTTGTGTTGTCCCAATAAGTTTATTTCATAATAAAGTACAAAATGAGCCAGAAAATAAAATAAAATAATTATACAAAACAAAATACTGTGGATGTCCTTCTAATGGATTCCAAGAATTGCAAGTTCACATCAGATGCCAGTACGAGTTCTATTTCCGACTTCAGTGAACATTGGTAGCTGACCAGTTTCAGATATCCGGTAAACATTTGGTAGGTTACCAGTTTCAGATAACATCCGGTAAACATTTGGTAGCTTACCAGTTTCAAATAACATCCGGTAAGCATTTGGTAGCTTACCAGTTTCAGATAACATCCGGTAAACATTTGGTAGCTGACCAGTTTCAGATAACATCCGGTAAACATTTGGTAGCTTACCAGTTTCAGATAACATCCGGTAAACATTTGGTAGCTGACCAGTTTCGGATAACATCCGGTAAACATTTGGTAGCTTACCAGTTTCAGATAACATCCGGTAAACATTCGGTAGCTTACCAGTTTTAGATAACATCCAGTAAACATTTGGTAGCTGACCAGTTTCAGATAACATCCGGTAAACATTTGGTAGATGACCAGTTTTAGATAACATCCGGTAAACATTTGGTAGCTTACCAGTTTTAGATAACATCCGGTAAACATTTGGTAGCTTACCAGTTTCAGATAACATCCGGTAAACATTTGGCAGCTTACCAGTTTCAGATAACATCCGGTAAACATTTGGTAGCTTACCAGTTTCAGATAACATCCGGTAAACATTTGGTAGCTTACCAGTTTCAGATAACATCCAGTAAACATTTGGTAGCTTACCAGTTTCAGATAACATCCGGTAAACATTTGGTAGCTGACCAGTTTCAGATAACATGCGGTAAACATTTGGTAGCTTACCAGTTTCAGATAACATCCGGTAAACATTCGGTAGCTTACCAGTTTTAGATAACATCCGGTAAACATTTCGTAGGTGACCAGTTTCAGATAACATCCGGTAAACATTTGGTAGCTGACCAGTTTCAGATAACATCCGGTAAACATTTGGTAGCTTACCAGTTTCAGATAACATCCGGTAAACATTTGGTAGCTTACCAGTTTCACATAACATCCGGTAAACATTTGGTAGCTTACCAGTTTCAGATAACATCCGGTAAACATTTGGTAGCTTACCAGTTTCAGATAACATCCGGTAAACATTTGGTAGCTTACCAGTTTCAGATAACATCCGGTAAACATTTGGTAGCTTACCAGTTTCAGATAACATCCGGTAAACATTTGGTAGCTTACCAGTTTCAGATAACATCCGGTAAACACAGGAGAACACAGCTAGCTGGATCCTTTCGACTGGGAAAACGTCTCCTGTATTCCGTAACAGCAGCCAATGCATAACAAAAACATATCTGCATGTTCACTGTGTGAATACTTTAATTAAATATCCAGTGAATGTGCGTTCAGTTATTTGTGTGGCGCATGCATTGCCTATATGGAACTCAGATGCTGCTCACAAGACGTTGCATTATTTCTCTCCAACCGTTAGACTTCGGACATAGGTGTATGAAGTTAAATGAATGTATGTTAACCTAGACTACATTATCCTGAAGTATTTCATATTCCTCCTGAGACACGGACTTTCTTGGGACATATGCTGGTGTAAATAAGTGATACTTTCAATATTCTGAATTCGCGTCCTAAAGTTGTTTGGTGTTTCATTGGATTTCTGTTATTGTGTTATTTTATGACGCTATATCAACATCTCAGATTATTTAGCGTCTGAAAGAAGTGAAGGTGATAATTCCCGTGAAATGAGTCCAGTGTTCAGAACCGTAAGTTACCCAGCATTTGCTCGTATTGGGGTGTGGAGAAACTCCTAAAAAGACCTCAATCAGGTAACTTGCCCCGACCGGGATTTGAACCTGGGCCTCCTGGTGTCGCGGTCAGATGCGCTAACCGTTACTCCACAGGTGTGGACGATCCTGGATTGACGACATACAGCTTCTTATTTCCTCTGAAGAAATTAGACAATTCCAAAATAATTCTATTCACAAAGGTACTGAGTGGTAAAATTTCAGTCTAACATATTTCCTTTGCAAAATAATTCTAAAAGAAATGGGCGGACGTTAACATTCATGCCAGAAAATTCAGAAGAAATGTCAGAGTGTGGAACTGGTTTTCGTAAAAATTTGCGTTGTTTTAAGACAACCCCACACACACTGAAAATAATTGTTTCTCATGCATGAGCAACATTTGTGACAACACACAGTTTCAGTACTGGGTTTTAGTTTATTTTAAGAAGTAATATGCATGTGCATGGATTTGACGTTACTTTTAATTCTGTGGAAACATAAAGTAACTTCTTGAATCAGATTCTTCAGTCATGATTTCACGAGTGAAATATCCATTTATATGACCATAGCGATCCACCGGCATGCAGTGGCGTATACTGGTTTAAGGGTCTGGGCTACCACTGACCCTATTATTACACAAAATATATTTTTAAAACCCTATAATAAAATTCCTTACCTATTTATATGTGAATTCCAGACGTCTTGATTGGGACGAAAATACTTTGATGACTTCGTCATTGAAATTACAGTTGGGCCGCTTGCGAAGTTTCTGTAGAAATGACTTTTCAATGGACATCAGTGCCAAGCCGGATAAACGTTCTTGTGTATGAGTTGATCTACAGTAGGATTTTATTCTCTTCAACGCAGAAAATGTTCTTTCTACTGATGCTGACGTAGCTGGTATTGTCACAATTAATGTTGCTAATTTAAGGACTTCAGGAATAACTTGGTTCAGCTGGTTTTCATATATGGCAGATAATATTTCATGGATAGGTTTGTTCGAAAAATCAAAGACTTCTGCTGAATATATTACACTTAATTCATTTTTCAAACGTACTTGATCAAAGTGACTATTATAGGACTGAAATAATTTGTTTAGTGCCTCATTCGGGAAGTTATAAGCAGAAAATTTTTGAGAATCTAGAAGATGTGTGAACTGAAGCTTTCCATAATCAGAAAATCTGTCAGTAATTTCCATGTGCATACGATCTAGTATGCTGTAGTACAGCTGCCTGTATTTCAATTCATCATCTCCTTTTCTTCGCTTTAACGGTGGTTCCATTGTATTGTCTGAAGAATTTACATTTTCCATATTACTCCATATGGACGGAAACCCACTACGTCTGAACTTGGATATAGTATGTTTTAACTTTGATACCTCTTGCAAGCAGTATGCTATGTCTAGACTTTTTGTCTGAAGAATATTGTAGAGCACATCTGTATGTGCGAACACTCTAGCATAGACTTCAAGAAGAAATATATTCTGACACTGTGTGAAAAAATACAAATATCCTTGAGCCTGCACAATTACATCATCATTCCAGTTTTCTTCAGAGTCATTACAAATGATATTTTCAAAGAAAGCAGTCAGTTGTTCTCTGTATTCCTTTACTGTATTTACAAGCCGAGATGTAAAATTCCATCTAGTTGGTGCTACTTTTGGGAATTTCTTTTTCATAAATTCCTTGAGTTTTTCTGATCTTTTAGGAGATGATGAGAAAAATGCAGCTAAACCCGACAGTGTTTTGAAAAAAATGCGGCATTCTGGAATGGATAAAGTAGTTTGTTGCAAAACTAAATTAAGAACATGGCTGTAACAATGGACAAATAGTGCTTGAGGATACTTTTCTTGAACTTTTGTTTTTAAGCCATTAATATTTCCCGCCATAACTGAAGCACCATCGTATGTCTGTGCAATTAACTTATTGCCGACATTGTATTCTGCTATAACACCTTCCACATGCTGAAACCAAGCAGCAGCAGTTTTGCCCAAACTGACATTTGTGAATCCTATAAACCGTTCTTGAACATTGGCAGTACTGTCGACGTATCTTAAAACAGTGGACAATTGACTGTGATTAGAGCAGTCACTTGTTTCATCAACAACAATGGCCACAAAAGGTGCTTCTTCTATTTCAGATTTTATGTTCTTTATCATAACCCCACTTATAGCAAATATTAAGTCATTCTGAATTGCGGGAGAAGTACCACGAAATACTGTTGAACTCTCAAGATGATTGGCCAGTAAATGGTCAAATTCACTTAAGGAACTTAAATATTCAATATAATTTCCTCTATTGTCTGATTCCACACTCTCATTATGACCCCGAAAAGCCAATTCTTGTTTTCCTAGAAAGCAGACTGCGTTAATAAGATGCAGTAAAATCTCCCGATTTTTTTTTCACAAGAGCATTGTGTTGGTTGATGTGTAGAACTTTTTGCTTATCTAGCTGTAAATCAATTCTTGTCTTCCCAAAGTTTGCAAAGTTCATGCTACTATAAATATGAGCTTTTGATTTGTCGTGTTTTAGGACTGCCGTTCGAAGGGAGTTGATATTAGAAAACCCTCCTTTGACCACACATTAGTTTCGCGGCTAAATAACAAACATGGCCAGCAAAATAGTTTAGACAGTTTAGAACTACCACACAACCAATTCCACTTACCATATGATGTTGAAGTGAAATGGCGTGTGTACTCACGCTGTTTTTCTTTTACGTCCATGGACAAATTTAACTCAGGAGTTGGTCTTTCCATTTTCACAATTTCAACTTTCTCGTTGTATGTACGACGGTTAAAAGGCACTTTTAAGAAACCTTCTATTACACAGTCATTTTCAACACAAAGCTCTCCAGAAACTTGTTCTGCCATATTTTTCACAATATCACTTAATTGGGAAATTAAAAACTTAATAATTCACAATTAATATAACTCTTAGACACTCGAACAAATCACAAATTTAAAATACTGCACTGCAAGAACACAATCACATTAATGAGCTAGCGTACTAAGCATATGGTTGCTTCGCGCCTTTCAAGAAACCGATGACGAGAGCGGCAACTGACCCTCCTACAGTGCACGATGGAAACGGGAGGGAGTGGGGGACGGGCAGTTGTGCGACGTGAGCGGAACGGTCACGGGCTACCCTTCGCGGCAGCGGTTTCTCCAGTGATGCCGCCTTGACAACTTGTTTCTTTTCGAGAGCAGAGAGCGCATATAAATCTAACAATTACTTTAATTTTATTTACTGTGGTAAAACTAATACGGTAATACAAAATTATTACATTATGTTATATTATAAACTTTTTCTTTTGTAATTTCCTTGGGCTACCGCCGGTAGCCCTGGTAGTCCGCAAAATATGCCCCTGCCGGCATGACTCGGTCGGTTAAAGTTCTTGCCTGCCGGTCTGAAGTTGCGTTTGGGCGCGGATTCGATTCCCGCTGGGATGATTACCCGGTTAGGTTTTTTCCGAGGTTTTCCCCAAACATAAGGTGAATGCCAGGTAATCTATGTCGAATCCTCGGCCTCTTCTCGCCAAATACCATCTCGCTATCACCAATCTCATCGACGCTAAATAAACTCGTAGTTGATACAGCGTCGTTAAATAACCAACTTAACGAATGACAATAGTGGAAGAGTAACAAAGATAGAATTCCAGTGAAGTATTTTTTTATTTGTAAATTCATTCTGATTGTTATGGGTGTAAAATTGGCTGACGTGAACCTATGTCCTGATTATTATGGGTGTGAGATTGGCTAACGTGAACCTATGTCCTGATTATTATGGATTGGCTAACGTGAACCTATGTCCTGATTATTATGGATTGACTAACGTGAACCTATGTCCTGATTATTATGGATTGGCTAACGTGAACCTATGTCCTGATTATTATGGATTGGCTAACGTGAACGTATGTCCTGATTATTATGGGTGTGAGATTGGCTAACGTGAACCTATGTCCTGATTATTATGGATTGGCTAACGTGAACCTATGTCCTGATTATTATGGATTGGCTAACGTGAACCTATGTCCTGATTATTATGGATTGGCTAACGTGAACCTAAGTCCTGATTATTATGGGTGTGAGATTGGCTAACGTGAACCTATGTCCTGATTATTATGGATTGGCTAATGTGAACCTATGTCCTGATTATTATGGATTGGCTAATGTGAACCTATGTCCTGATTATTATGGGTGTGAGATTGGCTAACGTGAACCTATGTCCTGATTATTATGGATTGGCTAACGTGAACCTATGTCCTGATTATTATGGATTGGCTAACGTGAACCTATGTCCTGATTATTATGGGTGTGAGATTGGCTAACGTGAACCTATGTCCTGATTATTATGGATTGGCTAACGTGAACCTATGTCCTGATTATTATGGATTGGCTAACGTGAACCTATGTCCTGATTATTATGGGTGTGAGATTGGCTAACGTGAACCTATGTCCTGATTATTATGGATTGGCTAACGTGACCCTATGTCCTGATTATTATGGATTGGCTAACGTGAACCTAAGTCCTGATTATGTATCTAATTACATCCCGGTCTGGCTTTTTCATAATTCATTGACATTAATGGTCCAAGATCGAATTTCTTAATCTGATACTGTAACTACATCAGTTAAGCTATGTTTTGTGATGACAATATGTTATATTTTGGTTATAGCTCTCTGAACAGTGACGAACATGGAAAGTCAGTGGTGAAGCTCACAAGATGTGAAAACTTTGACTCGACAGAGAATCACGTAAGTGGAGGTTCATTTGAAAGCCAGATTTGTGATGAATTGTTTGTAAGAGAGACAACGTGCATTGGAATTAACAACAAATATTAATAGTTGTCAAAAATTGTTACAGGATGTCCATACGGATATCTGCACACATGACAGTGATAGAAGATACAAATGCGACATCTGTGGGATATGTTTGTCACAGTCAGGACTTCTTAATAGACATCTACGTACTCATACCGGCGAGAAGCCATACAGATGCGTTGTGTGTGGAAAAGCTTTCTCACAATCATCGTGTCTTAAAATCCATACGCGAACACACACCGGTGAAAAGCCATTCAGATGCGATGCCTGTGGGAAATATTTTTCGCATTCGTCTTGTCTTAAAACCCACATACGTACACACACAGGCGAAAAACCATTCAAATGTGATTTTTGTGGGAAATTTTTCTCACAAATAAGGTGCTTAAAGAGGCATATACTAACACACACTGGTGAGAAGCCGTTCAATTGCCATATATGCGGCAGAGGTTTCTCGCAATCCGGATCTCTTAAAAATCATGTATACACGCATACAGGTGAAAAGCCATTCAAGTGTTTCAGCTGTGAGAAATCTTTCAACAGTCCTGTTACTCTTAAAGTTCACGCGCGGACGCACACAGGTGAGAAGCCATTCAAATGCGACGTGTGTGGCAGCTGTTTCTCCACATCTGGTCATCTTAAAGAACATGTGCGAATTCACACAGGGGAAAAGCCATTCAAATGCGATGTATGTGGGAAATGTTTCTCTCATTCCAGGATACTGAAACTCCATGGACTTACTCATTCGGGCGAGAAGCCTTTAAAATGTGATGTCTGTGGGAAATGTTTCACACAATCTGGATCATTGCGAAGACATGCACGTTTGCACTTTAGCGAAATAGCAATATAATACGACATTGCTTGGATAGCGTTTGCACATGTCGTGTTGAAATACATATTTACGTACACTTGAGAAATTCTCTAAAGTTTTCATCCATGAGTAATATTTTTAACAACATTTTATTTTGTAAAACCTCTCAAAGCTATTCCAATGCCAATTTTATGTAAACTTATCACCTATTTAAGGCATGGTGGCAGGGAAGAGTGGAAGATTCTACGAGTACCTGTTTATAAAAATGTCGCTGGTCAGCGAATAGAGATGAATGGAATAAAAATACGAGTGGCATTTTAATGTGGATAAGTTGGTGAGCAGTGTTCTTAATGAAGGATCAGAAACTGCTCGTTTGCATCGCAGATACAGGTAGCTCTTTGATTATAAAATCTGTAGTTAGATATTCTCTAGTCACAGAAGCGTCAGAATTCACGCACTCAAAACACTGCGAACACATATATTCAAATCCAATATTAATATACGTGGAAGATTACATGTATGGACGGTTTCTCTGGGTAGAGAGAGTTGTGATTACTGGACTTTTGGTTTTCTTGTCAAAATGAACGAATTTCCTAAATTTTAATTTTATTTCGCGTGAAAATAATTTCTTTATTTGTTTCATAAATGACAAATTGTGAACGAGAAATAGTATAAAACTGTAAATCGCAAATTGTGAAAAAGAAATAATTTGAGGTCTAGTGGTTATAATACACTAATGTTTGTAGAAATTGCAACACCAAGAAGGATACATGTGACTGAAATGAAATTGATACCACAGATTAAGTGCGTGACAATATACAAATGATTAGAATTACAGAATTGTACCTGATCTGTGACCGTGAGATATTAGTATGCTGTGAAGCCTCCATGCGCTGCAATCAGAGCCTCTAAGCGTCGTGGCATGGAATCAAAGGCCTGGATATGTTCCTTGGTGATCTCCCTCCACGCAGTTTGTGTGCGAGTCCACAAAGCGTCAAGAGTGGATGCTGGAGGACTATGACGAACAAGTTGCCGACCAACCATATCCCAGACATGTTCGATGGGCGACATATCTCGCGTTCAGAAGTCAACATGATTAACTTTTTTTCCGAAGTTTTTGAGATATTCGAGGTTGAAGTTAATTAATTCTTTGATGTATGAAAATAACTTTTTGAAATGCAATTATAGAGTTTAGTGTTTACGTTTACTGCATACTTACTTTCATGACCATTTTTTTTATAATGCAGAACAAATTAAACATTTCTAGAGAAATTTTCTGGAGTTAATGAAACTGTCAACTGAAATAATAACAATTACATTTCAAAATCAGTGACACCTTTTATTACAAAAAAGTAGCAATATTGTCTTTCATATTTATTGTTACCTGGAGGAAACCACTTCGTACATGACTAATCTGATTTGTCATAGTACAACACACTATCATCATCTGATTGTGGGGGAGGTAGATCGGCTCTGGTGGTTACCAACTGCGTGGTGTACTGGTAGGATATACTTCAACAAATCCATCATATCCCTCCTTTTGCAGTTGTGACAGGTCCTAACAGAAGGGTATAATACATCCTGAAGAATGGAGTCTAAGTTAAGAATGGGACGTCCAACTTTTTTCTTCTGCAGATCAATTACTTCGAAGTCCATTTCTTGACATAATTTTGTTTCAATTTTATTTTCATTGGATCCTGCTTCTCAAGTGTGATCCATCTAATCTCATCCATTCAGAGTCTTCTTATGGTTGACAACTGCTTCTGCTCGGAAATCTTCACGCTGCATCTCAATAAGAGAATACTAATTGTTCTTCTTTTTACATCCAACAGTATATCATACCAGTATATGTTCACTGTTCGTCTGGCTTCTTTCTCTATGAGAGCAAAATCGGTATCATTAGGGAGATATCGGATACCAAGAACTTCATGTCAGTTACGTCTGCTCTGAATTGTGGGCTCCATATTAACTTCATCTTGCTCAGAAGATTTTGTCCTGTGCAGAGTCCGAATAAGTAGCGATGTGTTAGCATGCAGAAATCTCTGACCAAACAGACATGAAGGTGTTGCTACTTTTAAACTCGTGACGGCCAAAGTTGTACACATAAATTTATTTCCTAATAAGGGGATGATGTCGATAATTTCGGAAATGCAAATCAAAGGTGAAGACATAATAATCGTAAGAGGATTTCATTTTATCCTGTGTCTAGCTTTTTGAGATTTCCTTAGGTGAAGTTCTTTCTGTTGTTCTATATTCTTTTTTGTGTCTACATCTTCCGCATTTAAAATCTGTGTTTGTAAATTATCACATAATTGGCTTGTATCTTTGACAGGGATTTTGATGTGCAGGTTGAATCGTGACGAAAATATGTGATAGTGCATCTTCTCTTTTGCTGGACACCAGGCAACACACAATTCGTACATTTTTTTATTGTCATTTCAGGATTTAGGTACTTCCTATGGGGATTATGAGCTCGTGTGTAGTGACTGCAGTATCATCTGATACATACATTGGCCTCTAGCAGGACGGGAGTCTTCTCAGTGCTGCAGTTGTAAATTCTTCCATCAGAAACTTGATACGTTTCGCGGAAATATTTCTTACACACTAACATTGCCATTTCCAACTCGAATGGGGATAGAAAGTTATGTTGTTTAGCTATCAGTAGGACGATGCCTTTGCACATTGGATGAGGAAATACAACCAGGAAGGAACAAGTTTTGTTTGGTATCATTTCCCAGATCATGAAATGAACTTCTCTATAAGCTGAAGATATTTTGGACTTGCACTGTCTACCACAGTTACACATCTTGGCACGAATTACTTACCTTTCCTAGTTTCATATTCTTGTCCAGAAACTCTTCGTTTACTTTGTTGAGCCCTTTTCCACATAGCAGCTTGTCAGCTGAGTAGCTGGCATCAGTATCTTCTTGTTGAACATTTATATCTTTACCATTAACACAATGGGTTGTTTTCATCTGGAGTAGGGCTAGCACTTTGTTCAATACTACTTATACCGGTTCCAGAAGCAGTCATTGATGATGACATAAAAACAGGAGCCCTTTTAGTATTCCTTAAATTACATTTATGCTTTAGCAAACATTTTTTCTTGTCATTGCTTACATCAACATTTTCCTCAGAGGAATCGCTCATGTCACATGATCTGTAGTCTGGGTGTGATCCACTGTCATCATTGTCAATGCTCATATTACCAACATTTTCCTCAGAGAAATCGCTCATATTAAATTGCAGTTCAAAATTTTAAAGTGCCATTAAACTATTATTGAACAACGTAAACTAATACTTCACCACAAGTCAACAAATTCTACTAATTCCAGCTAGAATCACTTATATTAATTTGCAATTCAATTCTTGACAGTCCTTTGAAACTATTTAATAAACAAGAGAAATAATATTTCAGTACCCAGTAGTTAGAGCATTCTGTTATTTCAGCTCAGAATCCTTTCAGGTTTGCACCCCAGACATTTTCTTGCAAAGGTTTCGTTGTCTGATTTTTTTTACAGATGTCATCTACCATTCAAATTTGTATAGGATAATTCTGTACAAGAATTCACAAATTAATTTATGCTTGAAGACCATATAAAGGTAAAATATTTAACTACGTAGATTGTAATATGTCGATTATTGATTGATTAAAAATACAATTTTGTATTTAAACGTAAGAGTTTGTTCCCGTTTGTATAAAACTGGATTTCTGCTCTAGTATAGTTTTAACTTGCAATAATGATTTATCTCAACCTGAAGTAATATATCCGCGTTAGTCATACTTCCAGATACTAGATATTGTTATAGTGTTAAAGCTAAAAATATATTGCTGCAGTGACAAGCACTTCTTGGTAAGAGGAATGTAACCGAATCTACTTTGCAATATAATCATCAGTTTCTCTGCATTAATAGATCAAATGGAACCAAGTTTTAATATAATCTTTTCGCGTGGAATTCGGTAATCTCACATTTGGTATCTTTTAAAGTTTGTTCTGCTTGTTAAACATTCAGATGTTTTTTATTTATTGGCGGTCTAAACACCTTCATAATAGCATGCTTTGCATACTTCCGTTATTTAATCTTATAGGAAGCAATATTCCATCTGAAGGTGTACTTATTTTGTTTGAGACACTAAGGGTCTAAGCATAAAACAAGATTCCTCGTGATCCAAAATTTGCGACTTGTCCTATCATGAGAAAATTTTTTCTTATCTCGATAAATAATGTTGAAAATCAAGATGTTTCTACTACTAATAACAATATTATTACCTGCCCATTAGTCGCTTGTACCAACACTGTTACATCATCTGTGCAGCATGATCACCCTCTTGTTCCATAGACTTTGTTTTCTCTTGTGCACAGAGTGACAATGTAAGATCGCAGCGCCAATGTTTACATTCCACATACAAAATGGTCACCTAGTAATTCAGTACAAGACGAAAATCAAATTTTCATCATCTGAAACTTGAAAATATCCTAAGTTTATAGGAACTACCACTGAGATAATCGCAAAAAACTTTTCGTAATGAAATCCTATGCAATGGATAGGGTTCTGTTAGAATGACAGAGGAAAGGTAAAAAATACAGACATACAATATAATATGTAATATTTTTTAGGCAAATCACATTATTTCCCTGAGACTATTTTTTCTATGAATTAATTTTGATACTTTATAATCATTTGAGTGTATTCTATATATATGTTAGATATTTATATATTTACAATGATTAATCTTTTCTGGCTCAATGAAATGTTTCACATTACTGTCTGCAAGGTTGGCTAATCCAATAAAGGCACCATACCAGGTCCTTAATGAGTGAATCATTTCAGTTGAAATAAAACTTAGAACCAACGGATATTGTGTATACGTGCATTGGATTTGACCCATTTTCTACACATTTATGCATTTTATCGTGTCGATTACTTATTTTCGGCAAAATGTGACAACCCTTTTTTCCATATCCTGTTTCATTGCTATGTATTATTGCCACGTCCATTGCACTGCCTAATTCAAAGAACAGGAGGAAAGCTGAAGAACTGATTTAAGAAAATTCCACCATTTGATATCCTCTATAAGTTGGGTGTGTCACACGTAAGAAATAATTCTTCTCTGCATGTACTACGTCTTCCATCACCAGGTTGGCGATTTATCACCTTAGCACTCCTAAAAAATCACGTGTTACTGGATCAATAGTATGGCTCCGATTGATGATTGGTGATTCTGCATATGGCAGGGAAAGTCGATGGAAATGAGAGTTCACCGTCATTATTTTATATGTGATACAGTTATAGTTAGTTCACTGACTGCTTGTAAATTAATGTACTATTTACTGTGAATAATACATTTTTGTTTTTCTCCATCTCAAGATTGCAGTACTCTGTATGATGTATGGAATAAAACAATCGAAGTAAAATTTTAGATTTAAATATTAGCTTACCTGTGTTAATGTGTCTTATTAGGTCACCCAGGATTTCTAATGTCTGCAAAACTTTTTATAGGCAAGAGGATTTGGCGCATAACATGCAAATATTTGAACTACAGCTGGTCGGAATTAGTTCGGATAAGCGATGTTATACTGTATTCAATTTATCCCTATTTGATTGACTGCACACCCCCAAAATTAATTTTTGCACCCATTTTGAGATATGAATTTTTCTTCGAATTGTTAATTTTCTTCTTGTTAATAAGTATTTTGCGTACAAAGAAGACAATATTGCTATTAGTTTAAGTCGTAAAGCAGTGGTCAGCAAAGATTGCGTCATATAAATGAAGCCCCCAAATGGGAAGGTAGGAGGGAAGAATACTCAAACTGCTTAATTCAAGTGATGGCTGAGGGGAGGGATATCATGCCTGTGTACGAAGAGGTTGACTCATACTCAGTACTAGATACACTAGATTTTTATTTATTTGTGAACAGAATAAAAAGATGTGATTTTGTTTGATTTTATAACAACTTTATTTTTATGCAGCTCCTTTAAAGTTGCTGCACTAGTAACATGGTCCTCGTTTGTTTCGCAAAGCATTTATTCTCAGGAAATCGTCCTACTTGTAAGAAGTTCTGTAAAACAAGTGTTTCCTGCAGAATAGATATGCCAGCTCTTTGGTTAAGTACATGGTGCATTCAGGGCTGGCCACTATTTGAAATACATTTGTATTTTGTAATTTGTAAGGATTTTCGAAAGTATTTTGTATTTAAATACATAACATGGATGTATTTTGTATTTCAAATACTCAAAATACTTTCGTCTTCTTGTCCTTCAAGTTTTGGTTTGGATTTGAAGAATGAACTTTGTCTTATTTGCCTACCCATTTCAGATGTGCTAGCCATACACAACTGATTTCCTTAATGTCATAAAGAAATCTCCAACAGCATCAAGGATCCATCACCCAGCACTTGCTATGCCACATCAGTAAATTTAAAAATGCAGTTATATTGTCAGACTCCAAAGCAGCTATTCTATCAATAGTCTCTAAACACACACCTTCATCTCAAACAGCAGAAATAACTCAAATGCTCTCTCAATTAATATCACTCAATAAAAGAATTGTATTCCAATGGATACCATCCCACTGTGGAATCCTGGGAAACGAGAATGCGGATGCTTTAGCAAAGAAGGGCAGCACTGCTACTTACAGACCTGTTACTAAATTTACGTATTACTCTGTGAAAAGATTTATTAAATCTACATACTTAGACTTCAACAAACAAAATTTGATAACACAATCTCATGGGAAAAAATGGAACTCTCTGCATCAAAATCCATTAATTCCCGATTTAGTCTGTAGCTGCATTTAGATTGGCAACACCATGATTGTTTGGCCAAACACCTGCATAAATTGGAATATATCAGTCCCCTAACTGCCCATTGTGCAACTCAAACCAAGAAATGGATTCGGAACACCTCAAAATCTGTGCTTCAGTGGCTGGTCATGATAATATCTTTGAAGAATATTGAAGTGCAAGAGGTCAAATGACTTTATTGTCAAACGCCTGGCATTAGAAAAGAACAACAACACTTGCTAAATGTTCAGCATTATGGAATGCGTCTAGGAGACCCAAATCCGTAGAATTTATATCGGATGTCTTGAAATATTCATTAAAGTTTCCTTGCCCAACTCGATGGAATTCTCTTTATGACTCAATCTCTCAAATATTGCAATTCAAACATGATATAAACAGTACTGGTATATGCGAAAAACTGGAGATTTTCAACCTTCAAAGATTTAATTTTTCTCCTAAAATATTAAGTGTCAATATTGCAGATAAATTCTGTAGGACAAATTAATATATCTGTAATAATAACCTTCAAAGATGTTGAGTTTCAGTACCTGAAGAGTATTGTGCAGTTCTGAAACTCATTGCCGCAGCCCTTGATTTAATACAAAATGAGAAGACTTGCTATTACGGCCAACTTTTGTCCACATTAATTTCCCTCAAAAAAACAGGTTACATACTCTGTTATCTAGCAATCTACGCCATCTATTCCAAGTAACTCCAATTCTAATAAGTTCGCTTTCATCTAGATTTAAAGCGATGTTTGATCTGACACCAGAAGCAATTTGAGCTATTTTGGCAGCTTGCTTCCACACATCATTTAAGATGAGATGGCTGCCTGACACTGCCTCACCAAATGATAAGAAGAGGATACAGAATGTGTGTGAAATCAGCTGAGCAGTTCTCTGCTACACCTTTTGTCAGTTCAGACCATGAAAACAATTTTTATGTGCAACAGACTTTGAAAAGGAAAAAGAAGAGAACTTGTCTACTGCGGAGTATGAGCTCATACAATTCTTCAATGGCAAAGGGACAATCCTGTGCACTCTACAGAATTACCTAACAGTAAAACAAGCTTCTATAAAGTATAATACAAATTTGTGTTCCTCTGTGCCTGTAGAAAGACCGTTCTGTTTTGGAGGATTTATTCATTCACCAGCAAGGGAATCCTTACAGTATCTGATGAACCTTTTGAAAGACTGATTTTTTTTTAAAGGGAGAAGAAATTATTCATGTATAGCATAATTTCATTGCTGACTGGGAAAAGGAAGAATGTTCAGTTACAGTGTTCATATAAAACTTCGAGATAAAAATACTTTTAATGTTAATATAATAGTTTAGATTTTCAGTAATGTTCATATTTCTTTATATATTGTATCGAGTATTTGAAATACTTAATGTATTTTGGTTAATTTTTTTAAAAGTATTTTGTATTTGTATTTCAAATACTTGAATGTAAGTATTTTGCCCAGCCCTGGCTGCATTGTACAAGAGCGCATCCCTTCGGCTACCCATAATAGGAGTGGTAAGCACAATAAGCCTCAGGCTGCAATGTAGGCCATCGGCTCTCTCCTCCGTACAAGAGTGAAGAAAAAAAAAAGACACCTTCAATTCATGCATTTCTTTTCTCTTGTAGGCTACGGAAGCGGGCCCAAACGCTTACACTGCAGCCAGAGGCTTATTGTGCTTACCACTTCTACTCTGTGAAAGATTGGATAACTGAACGGCCGCACTCTTGTACAAGTACAGCGCGCCGCACCGTCAACTCAACCCAGGCTATGGTATGGATGATGGTGATTTCTGAATTAATGATGGCGAAATGAGTCAGAGGTCCAACGCCGAAAGTTACCCAGCAATTCTGCTTCTACTGATTGAGGGAAAACCCAACCAGGATTTGAACCGCGACCCACAATCCACTGCTGTGTCCATGCATTGCACATCTATTGTTGAATCGAATATGCCGTGATTATGACGATAACGTTAACTGGACATGTCTGCAGTTGATGTGTTACTAATATTCTGGGAGATTCATTAACTTTATCTTTTCCGTTTGCAGCTTTGTAAGTATCAAATTTTGTAATCAACTTATTTTCAAACGTTGAGCGCAATCTACCGGTCACTTCCAGTTATTCGTCGAAGTAATTTGAGCAGCAAACTGCTTGTACTTAGATCTCAAGGAAACCTAAACACTACATAACATGTATTCACCTTTAGTAGCCTGTAACAAAATGTATGCTAGACCATCTCGGAAAGCAACACTTACCTGGCAGGTGCATTTATGTATAATATTGCAATATTATTTGGACCTTTTAAAATGCATTTTGAATGTAGACAATACAATTAGGTATGTGCAACGTTGTCAAATTTGCCTCACAATGATAGGTGTCATTTTTTCGGAACAAGACAAATTAAGCGGCAACGCGTATTTCGCGTCGGAATTATGTTGGAAAGTTACTGTTAAAATGGTGACAGGCATGTGTTATTAACTCAATAAAAGTCGTTACTATAGTAGTATATTCGATTCCCTCATCGTTTCAAATGCATATAATTTTACCTTTTAGGTGTGTTTCCAAATTATATGTAATACGCTTTGTCAAATCTGGCAACCTTTTCATAAGGGAAGCTAACTTTCTTTCTTTCTTTTCTAATTCCTATCAATTTCTTATTTTTCCTCTTCATTTGTATGTTTCTATAGGTACGCTATCTAGAAATAAAACGATATGGACATGCTGTATGTTTTATGTTATTCATACAGCAACATATATATGTATAGTTCCTTTTAGCTGTGTTTTATACCTTTGGATTACCTCTACATTACTGAATAAACTTAAGATAAATTCACTTTAGACATCTAGTTCATTCCAAAATAAAACTTGGGGTGCGCTATTTTTAAGTTTTAAAAACGAAAAAAACAAAAGAAACAAAATCTTTGTATAGACTGAAGTAATTAACGAACTACCATACATAAATCCCACGTGGGCTTAGTTACCACACATAAATCTTGACAGCTATTCGAAAGTACTCTATGATGAATGTACTGGATGGTCTTCATTAAATTCATGAGACACTGGATGAAATACGAAATTTACATTTTTCCCAGTGCAATTGACACAAGAATCATGAATGATAGCTACTCCTACTGAAGTTTTCTTTCCTTCCATGTTGTGTGCTGAAGTTGTTAGACCTGTTATGATGAAAATCATAATATAGCCTACCATTGCAGTTAGGTTATTTATTGGATACTCCTCCATGTATGATGTTCGAAAGGATAAGTTATGCCATCTACACTGACAACAATAGCATATATCTGTAACGTTTATGAATACTTGGATTCATGCACATCAACTGTTTCATAGTAGGCCTAGTGAGTAACACAGTGGTCTTATGTTGACAAGATTCACTTGTCGTTTCCGAATTTAGAGAAATATATTATATTATGTAAAGTGTGACTGGAACGTAATTTTAACTAGACTTATATGGACAGAGGAAGAATGATTTACTTTTCACTGTTTAATATTATATTATTTACACTTTTATATTTCTGAGGTAAGAAATCTATTAGATATAAATTTGCAAATGTTTGTCTGAGAGTTAGTTAACATAAAGTTTAGCGATTACTGATTAATTTGAAAACGGTCTTTATCAATGAATATTGATACATAATATACAGGGTGCGTCTAAAACACCTGATCGTTTTGGAAATGAAATAAAAATGTAATAAGTGCAAATACAGCATGTGTTTTATTGCATGGATTCAATACATTTCTTCTGAAGTTTGACGAGTTAACACTTTGTCTTAAGTATCACACCTGGCAAGTGACCTTCATTCCTTTGAATACATTCCTGGAGCCAAGATGTCACCGACGTCATCTTAGGTATGTAGACTGAAAGTAAACATGTCCGTTTCTTGCTGTAGTAACAATTGTTCTCTAGTTGCTTGTACGCCCACGCAGTATATGCCTCGACATCGTGAATTTGCTCGCTTAAACTTCACTCGCGAATTTTTCGAATTTAATTTGTCGACTTGTGATTGTTGCTCAATTGGGATTGTAGCCTGATACAGTATGATTATTTAGTCCTGACAGTCGCTGGCAATGTGCGCCTGGGTCAGGCGAGTCAGGTTAGTCTGTCGTCTGCAGTCAGAGCGATCGGATGTCACGCATGCGGTGTAGCGTTGTGTTTCCAGTACAGTTGAGCTGCAGTGTTGCCATACCTACTGATTTAGCAGAAGATTTCCTGTTTCTCCATGGACTCTACTGTTCTACCGATTTCCTTTCTAAAAGTCCGAATTTCTCCTGCCTTTTGGGCATGCTAAAGTCAGCAGTGGTACTGTGCTCGGATTTTTAATACGCTCGCAACTACACAAACACAAACACAAACACTCTACACTCTCTCTCTCTCGCTCTCTCTCAATATACAGAGTGGAAGGTAACCACTGCACCAAAATGAAACTTGTAACATGAGGAGAGACTTGAGAAATCTAAATAAATTTTTTTCTCAAACATTCACCATTTTAGACGAAATCGTTATGATTCTATGAAACATTTGGCAACATCACGGCTATTGCAATAACTCTAACCAGCACGGCCTGCACTGATGTTACTCACGATGACCACAGACGAAATTCGGAAGAAGCGTTTCCAGCATGTTGATGTAACACTCAGAGTTGATAGTCACTGTTGCTCCTTCCTCATCCTCGAAGAAATAAGGCCCAGTGATGCCATCCGAACAAATTCCGCACCAGACTGTCACCTTTTCACTGTTCAGCAGGATTTCATGAGGATTGTTGGTAGCCCACTATCGGTAATTCTTCTTGTTGACGTATCCACAGAGTGGACATGATCAATGTATTCACTGCGTCTGGATTGTTGAAGAATTTCAGTCGACTCACCTTGTCTTGCTTTATAATTTCATGTGTTAGTTGAATTTTGTAGGGATGGAAGTGCAGTATTCGAAGAACATTTCTGTCATGCAAACGAAGGGCGATGGCATGTGACTGAGTTGACTGGCTGGGACTGCGATGCACCCGTTCCGCATCTGCAGATGTACGAGGACGTCCTGGTGGTTTGGTATTCTTTATTGACTAGGTGCATGACGTGTATCAAACCCACGGACTCAGTTTTGATAGGCAGCAATGCGATGTTCAGTGGACCAACATTCCAACACAAGGACACCCACTACAGCGGGTATGATTTGTATTGCATTGCAAACACCGTCAGCTGTTTTTGACGCACTCTGTACAACATACAGCAGAAGAAGTTCACAATCTTGGCAATATTTGTGCCTCATATGTTTTGCCGTACAACATTTCAAATCAGCTTTATTATTTCTAACAGCTCACTCACGAAGTAGGCCTACAAACACAATTTTCTGGTTCTGCAGTAATGGATGAGATTAAGACAGAACCCGGGACAGACCCACTGGCTGTAGAGTCAGCAGACGATCTGAAGGACAATTTTTCATATGCGGTAAGTCTAGAAGTACAAATTGGCCTTATTGTCTGCTTTCTGTCATGCATTCATATGTCGCTGTGCTGAAATCTACAAGGCCAGATATTGTATGGCAATGAATTTAGGATATGAACGTATTTCCTCATTTTTCCTTTGTTATGCTTTGGCTGATGGCGCTTCTTCACAGCAAATTTGTATTCAGAACTCTTTGATTGATTTGACATGGGAAATACGTTCATGCTGCTACAATTAAGCGGAAAACGATAATTCTGATTTTATGTAGATGAAAATATACAAGAGAATGGAGTTCTCACTTTTCAAATTGTAGTTTTCAGAATACAAAATATTTCCAATATTAATTGAAAAGACTGTTGGATATCTCAGTTGATTCCTCAACATATTTTGATTTAAGATGTGATATACACCATTGTAATACCGGGTCAAGATCAAAATTAAATGTGCCTTATTTTAGATGAAATAAGACCCATAATATGAATTTGTTTCTTAGACCTAAATTTTATAATAAGTTTCCTGAAAATGTAAAACACTTAAATAGTGGAAGTTTTGAAACTAGGTTATACACGTAGTTAGTGAAGCATCCTTTTTATTGTATTGATGAGTTTTTAAATTTATTAATTCGATATTGATATGTAATTTATTTTTACATCATGTGCTATGTACTGCTTCTTTAATCCTAACCTTATCAATTGCCTGTATAGTGCTTAAGACAAAAAATGATAGTTACTGTTCACACTAAGTTTATTTGACATTACATACTTTTGACACAGTCTCCATCTGCAGCAGCATTTCTGGATATATCTCTCTCTCTCTCTCTCTCTGATCAATCTGAAATTTTTCGGATGTCATCTCTTGAATGAAAGCTAATGCCTCACTTCCACCCTAGATCATAATATATACCCACATTGCTCGGTCTTATAGGCTTTGACGGTAACAACTTTCATCAGGTTTAGTATGCTGCCATCTAGTTGTTACATAAGGAGTCACGTCATAACTCCCACTTGAATTGCATTAGCGACTGTATTGTCATCTCGTATTCGTTTACGGCGGACGGTGGCGATCCTGGCGGTTGTTCTCTTCAAGGTGCTACCGATTTTAACATAGGGTTGAACAATCTGTCATATGTGATCTGGGCTTCCAGCCAACTTACAATAGCTCCGACAGGCCTCTTGTAATGCCCCAAAACACTGAGTTGAATTTTTATAAAGCACCTTTGTTCGTACCATTATGACTCTGTTGTTTTCTACAAATCAGAAACAGCCATTGCATTTACAAAATATGGCTACTTCGAGACTTTCATTATTGCAGAGTTATGAAACAATCGCTGCTGTATTATGCAGTACCTGTAAGAATACAGTCGTCACTGATTTGTTGCCATTACGTAATGCATGTCATAGTATTATTGAAATAGCCGTTTCGATTCCCGCTTGGGCTGATTACGTGGTTCGGTTTTTTCCGAGGTTTTCCCCAACCATAAGATGAATGCGAGGTAATACACATGGCGAATCCTCGGCCTCATCTCGCCAAATCCCATCTCGCTATGACCAGTCTCATTGACGCTAAATAACCTAGTAGTTAAAATAGCCATAACATGTGAAAAGGCTGTGTATACTGAAATCAATATGATGAGGTACTAATAATTAAAGACGTCTAGGACTGAAATGCTACGTACCTTGAATCTAATGTAACAAAATTAGTAATTCTGGTTTATGCTATTTCTCTCCATAAAGCTGAATTTCATTATAATGATTACATTTACGCAATATATTATGTTATACTGTTATCGAAATATAAAATGTGCACACGATATACAATCTGATATAATGAATTTAGTTTTTATAGTAGCTTGCTTGTACAACATCTCACTGTACCAGTTCAACAGTTAAATAATGGTGATATCTGTAAGATTCCTGCATTCCAGGAACTATTTTCAGTAGTGAAGTGAACTGACGCCTAGGAAATCACTATATCTTAGCAGGTAATGAAGTAATGGGGGAAAAATGTAGAAGTTGCAATATACAACCTCACGATACATTGCACTGGTTTATCATCATGGTAGTGGAACCTGTACTCTGTGTCAGAGAAGTAAACATGTGTTGGCATGCAGACATAGAGCTAAGGACTGTAACAAAAGAATTGATTTTATAATTGATTACTAATTGACTATATCTGTTTATTCTGCAGGACTATAATTTTTCAATCCCACAGTCGACAACACTGGAGAGTACAAGCCCCAGCTGCACTCTGAAATCAGAAATTAAAATTGAAGACACAGCGGAGTCCATTACATTTCCAGTGGTGAAGCACGAGAATGAGGTGAGTGAAGTTTAATGATAGTTGTGTTGTCAACTTGCTTGCAACTGAACTCTTTGGCACAAAGAAAATCTCCATAGATCTTCTACCTTGACAAATTAAGGTGCATGGTTAAACCTTCCATTCCATGTCTTTGACATAAAATCAGTTTGTTGAACAGTTTACTTCCTGTAACATAATTTCAGTGTCACTTGTGTAATATGCAATGAGGCTTGACATACTGGGACTTAGATTCATTATATGTGCAGTGGGATAAGTCCAGTCTACAGATCTTCTAAACAATGCACCATTCCTTACTCTTGCAGATCAATAGTATGCCTTTTTCATTTTTCTGATTTTAGATCATGAGTTTGTAAGCGACATATTTTATGTTGTAAACATCTACTTCCTTTGGTATGTGTCTTTCCTTTATACGCACATAAACTACCACTCACCGTTTCATAACATCAGTGTAATGAAAAACACACAGTTTTTATTAGTATCATATTAAATGGAATTTATGTGACCAAAAATATATGAGCGTAAAGTTGCTAGATAATGAGTAGCAGTGTTGGAATATATTAGGCCTACTCTAAACTGAGACAGTGTTGTGCATTAAGATCCTTACACCGGTGCCCTGTTGGTGATATGAACACCCTTCAAATTTCATACTTTGCATATTTCCATTCTGAAATGTATTAGTACTCTTGACTAACTCACATGAAGCTAAATGTTTTAATTGTAAGAACGAAAGTCTCAAAACTAATGGCAGATGTTTACAAGAATACATCATGTATAAAAATGTAAACAATATAGAAATACTGATGGGAGCATTTCAGTTTATTCTTTCCCTGTTAATGTCCTGTGTTAAAACAAGGTAATCCCTTGTAACTGGCTCACACTGGCAATACTAAAACAGCGGCACATTTGGCTCGACAGACAGTTTAAATCTGCCACATTGTCACAATCTGTGCCATCAGTTTTGCCACATAATGAAGTTCGCACGAACTTTCGATTTCAGTGAATATTCGAACCTAAAATTAGTGTATTACTACTTTAATAAAGATAATCCAAACAGGTTTTGTGTTTATTCAGTTATAAGCAAGTGATAGAGAAATAAGGTTCATATGGCTGCAGTTTCATAATTTGGCACCATGAAATACGAACTTTCTGCATTTACCGGTATTTATTCTATTATCCGGCAAATTCTCGTATCCGGAACTAGCCTGGTCTCTTAGGTCCCGGATAAGAGGAATTGTACTGTTCTTCAGTCACTAGCCAGAGTGAAAATCAGTTCATTGCATCATACTAATCACATTTTTCGTCTAGCTGTCATAATAGATGAAGTTGACTATTCACATGTTTCAGTTATCAGTGCAGTGTGTAGATATCTCAAAGCTTAGAAGGGCAAAGAGAAAATGTTTGTAAGTTTTCTCGATACTCATACCTGATACTGAGTTCTTTTAAGTCTTTAGTTGTTTTGAACTCAAAGCTACATGACATTCAATAAGTGAAATGAATCGAATGGCCTTCCAAGGTCTGCATTGCACAGCTGTTTTGTTTTAACATCGTGTAAAGTGTAAATAGGTATTGGTGCTGACACGCTATAGTACTACTACTACTGCTACTGCCAATGATTCCTGCATGCCTTTGTGACAAGAATGCAAAGTGCTAGTCTGTGCAGCCATATGCATGCTGTGATGATTTGTGTAACAGTTCCTGTATTATTTCTCCAACAGTGAAGTGGTCTTAAATGTACCTGGAAATACTCTTCTTTTTAATTTGTATTCTTTTTAGGAAGAAACGGATGACGTGATTAAAGTAGAAGAGGAAAATAGTCGTGAAATATCGATTGAAGAAGATGATGCCTACACTGAGAGGTGAGAACAATATCTTCAATTTTATCTTGTCACATCATTTGCGTATGGCAATATCAAATAGTCTATTCTGTTACATCTCATACAGTCCAGTTTAGAGTCCTCAGATTTTCTGATTTTTCCTTTTTAATAAATTCTTCACTTTATTATGATAATTTAATATCATTCTGTAATTGTTCTCATGGAAACGACAGGGATCAAAGCGTGTTTCCATTTACTCACTACTTTATCTGCAATTGTACGCACTGGAGGTTCTTTACTTCCTAATTCTGTGCGAGTGAAGAGAGACTCAGGAGTTTTCAGTTATGCAGTTTTTTTGGGATACCAAAAATATCCTCCATCTTAATATTTTTATTTCTTGTTTTTACTGATTTGTATTTCGCCATTAAAAACGGTACACGTCACTCAAAACAGACATACAATGCACTACAAGCAAAGGCTCTACGGAAACTGACGAACAGAAAGAAGATAATCTGTGATGGAAAGCAGAAGCGATAACCACCCTGATCTTCACTTGCTCCCTCCGTCTACACATAATACACATTCATAACATCTGAACGTTCTTAATATTCAGTATTACAGAAAGTAATTTTTTCAAGTTTTTAGTATGTTTTATAAAGCTTGGAAGGCTTTGCATCTCGGTGCGAATTTAATGTGCATAATTGTTAAATATATTGAAACTTTTCTGCACTCCACATTCTTTAAATTTGTTATTTAATTTTTTCGATATAGCGTAAGGTACATTCACACACATGCTATTTTACACAAGATATCGAATATGGTTTATATCTACATTACTTTATTTACAATCTAATATTATTATTAGGAAATTGTGTAAGAAAAAAAAAAAGAAAACATCATTTGGCTCTTTCTTTATTGGTATTGAGATTTGATTCCTCAGAAGTTATGGAAGTTTTCTTTTCTTAAATCATTTATATGGCGTAACTCCTTAAATACATTTTGCCAGGTCCCTGCAGATGACTCCAGCAATCGTATAAATGTCCGAAGTATTACGTGGTGAGTAGGTAGGTTGTGGAAACCTTGATTGGACGCATTGTACACTTCTCACTATCAGTGTGGTAAGCTGCACACCCTTCACAGAAACGTCGTGAGATCAGTCAGCCAGTGGAACTGTGATCGAAGTAACTAATGCTTCGTTGATAAATACATGGTAGGAAAGCGAGTGGTTTATTGTGCAGCCATGTTTTTAAAGAATTTGAAAGATAAAATCCCCACACCATACCTGTATTCCTGTCACTCAGACGTCCTCAACAGCAGCTGCCACAACCTGTTTTCTTTTCCAAGATTGACCTATCACTTAATCAGCCCTTTGACTCTGTTACTGAACTGTTACTCTCTGGGACTGAACCCAAGACTACCTATCAGAGAAATCGCTGAAAGTGAAGAATACACTTTCTTCTATGGACAGGGAAGCATCTGTAACATAAATACGATTGTTGTTAGATAAGGAATGCGTGCCTCACACCAACCAGTTTAAGTTAATATTTATGTCTACTGAATCGTAATATGCCACCAGAATTAGTAATAAGATCAGTACATTTTTGAAGATGTTTCTATTGTATAAACCTTCCCATAAGAAATGATAATTATGCACCTTCATTTACTTTATTAAAATGTAATTACATTTATTTATTCCAAACTCTACAATATCCCTATTTTTGAGAGCAGTCTGTATATAATGTGAGTGTTTGTATTTCTTGGCTTCGTTTGTAGTAGGCGCGTTTCCAGTAATTCTGTCGTCACAGGGCTGGGAAGTGATTTTCAAAAAGCTGTTTCGTAATAGTTTGTCAGTCTCTAGTCATGGAATACTTCTGTTTGCGTAACTAAAAATTATGTATAGGATATATGCGATGAGTGTACCGACAAGTACAAATGAAAGATATGACAATAAGAATGACTTATTATCGTCCTTATGAAAACCCTAGAACCTATAACTGCGCTTTTTTAAATTTTTATTTAACTACCTTTCTTTCCGTTTTAACTGACGATGTATTCGCATGATAGGTTTACAGATCTCCATTACTGGGGAGAATCATCAAACTTGCACGGTATTGCACAACACAAGAATTGTGTGTCCTCCGAGCAGCCTGCAGAATGTAGCAGCATTAAGAAGGACGAGGTTGATGTTTCTGGCACTGATGTAGAAAACCCATCATCTGAGGAGTGCCGCTTGCAGAATGCCGACGGTGGTTTGTATTCCTCTGACAGCGATCAACTCGGGAAGCGCGCGGGAGAAACGCGTTTCAAATGCGATGTATGTGGCAAGGCCTTCACCCGTTCGTACTCTCTTAAGAGCCATTATCGCGTGCACACAGGAGAGAAGAAGCTTTTCAAATGCGATTTGTGTGGGAAGAGTTTCTCGAGGTTGGAGCGACTGAAATGCCATTCTCGCCAGCACACGGGAGAGAAGCCATTCAAGTGCGATGAATGTGGTGATTGTTTCTCGCAGGTGGATCAACTCAAAATCCATTGTCGCCAACACACGGGCGAAAATCCATTCAAATGCGATGTGTGCGGAAAGTGCTTTTCTAGGTCGGGACACCTCACCGGCCATTACGTGTTGCACTCGGGGCAGAAACCTTACAGATGCGATGTGTGTGGAAAGCGTTTCTACAGGTCCGGACATCTCAAGGGCCATTACCGCAGGCACACAGGGGAGAAGCCTTTCAAGTGCGATGTGTGCGGGATGTGTTTTTCTCATTCGGGTAGTGTGAAGAGTCATGCCCGACAGCACACCGGCGAGAAACCTTTCAAATGTGACGATTGTGGTCAGTGTTTCTCTAGAGCGCTAAATCTGAATAAGCATGTTCGAAAGCACACAGAAAGCAAACCATTCAAATGTGATTCGTGCGGGAAGAGTTTCTCACAGTCGAGACATGCTCGCCTTCACACTTGTCAGAAAGCATTCACGTGCGATGCTTGTGGGAAGGGTTTCTGGAAAAGGGGTAACTTCCTGAGGCATACTCGTTTGCACGAACCAATCAAATGCGATGCGTGAGGGAACTGCTGTTCTCTGGGCAAATTTGAGAAAGTATTGAAATGATGCGCGTGGGGGGTTGTGTCTGACCCCATCAGTGCCTGGACATGGCGAGGAGGCAATTCAATTGCTATAGTAACGGATTGTGTTTCTTGCATTTCGAAAATAATAATAAAAGAAACTCGCTTACACCGAAACGAGAAAATGTTATAATCAAAGCTATTAGAGTTCTTTATTACTTTCGTGTTTTACTACTACAACCTGTATACTGGTTTCTAAAAAAAGAAAAAGGAAATGCAAGCATTGATTACTTAAGATCTTTCATATCCCTTTGGAAAAGGAGGAAATTCTCGATCGTATAAAGTACATTTTAATCCGTAAGAGGACAAAGAAGACTTATAATGTTTTTTAATGTGTCGTACTGTAAATTTATGTGACTAATATTTGAGAAATATGAATGATTGTCACATATACACAATTACTGAGCAAAGCCCAGTATCGAAGAAGATACTGCATTTTGTTTATTGCTCTTCATAAACAATATCGGAGTTGGCTAAACATTTCTATTATTTTTTTGTTATTTTACAAACAATATCTGATTATCTTGTCAGCTTTGAGTAAGTTATTGAAGAGTTTGTACCAGTACGTATGGCAGCACATTTTTCCTTTGATGGAAAATTCTGAAATATATAAACCTTTCTACATGTAGAGGCCCTACAACGTGAATGTCTAGGAACATTTATGTTTTTCTTCTCTGTTTAAAATACGTGGCCTATAACTTTCTCCATTCTCCTGTAACTTCATCCCTCTTAGCCTCAAATATTTTCCTAACAATCTTATTCTCAAACACCCTTAATCTCTGTTCCTCTCTCAAAGTAAGAGTCCAAGTTTCACAACCATACAGAACAACCAGTAATATAACTGTTTTATAAATTGTAACTTTCATATTTTTTGACAGCAGACTAGATGATAAAAGCTTCTCAATCGAATAATAGCATGCAATTCACATATTTATTTTGCATTTAATTTCCTCCCGAGTGTCATTTATATTTGTTACTGTTGCTCCAATATATTTGAATTTTTCCACCTCTTCGAAGGATAAATTTCCAATTTTTATATTTCCACTTCGTACAATATTCTGGTCACGAGACATAATCATATACTTTGTCTTTTCGGAATTTACTTCAAAACCTATCGCGTTACTTGCTTCAAGTATAATTTCCGTGTTTTCCCTAATTGTTTTGTGGATTTTTTCCGTTTCCTGACACAGTTTCTTGGTTCGGGGAGATGATGGATGTTGCCATTCATATGATTGGCGCTTAAGTTCTTGCTCGTAAGAGCGCGCCCGTGTTTCGTCAAATCCGATGATCCTGTCCAGGAAAGCGAGGCCTTCCCGTCTGTAACGTGCCAAACGATCACCGGCGAGGGCGTATCTGTGCCATTTCTGAACGTCTGTAAGGTGGTGCGGTACCCACCAGGATGCAATTTTTCGGTAACCAAGGACATTGTGCAACACATTCAAAACGGTAGTGTGGGTTGTTCCTACCCCTGGAAGTCCACCTCCTGTCCACATGCAGCAAAGATAGAATCAATTCAATGACACTCCATGTCGACCTCCACCTGGTTCCTGTACGAAAAGCTGCAACCAACGTGCCACAGTCTGTACGGCATGCTTCACGTAGTCCAGTGTGACATTCCCTGGCGTTTTTCCACGGGCCACTTCGATCTCTATCCAGGTACGTTGTTCTACAAGTAACTTGGAAAACATCCCGTTTCGGGCGGTGTGTTTCGACAACCTGCATTCAACACACGCCACTCCTATCACTGCAGCACCTACACTAGCGCTGCCACCCGAGTTGTATAGCTCCACCCACAGTCTACATGTGTTGCCAACAGCAGCTCGAACAAAACTCCCTGCGTGGGGATAAAACAGTCTTGCCACTTATTTTTCTCCAGCGCTCGTAGGCTATATCCTTATGGGGAAATGTTGTACGTTTGACAATTAAATTTTTTGATGTATTAAAGTTGACTAACATAAGTCCATTGTCATTACTAGTTATGTGTAGGCTGTCTTTTTCAATAGTTTGTTTAAAAATATCCTCCGTCCTACTTTAGCGTTGAAATCCCCGAATAAAATTTTCATGTGATATCTAGATAAGTGATCAAAAGTACGTTCCAGTTCCTCACACAAGCTATTCTTTATATGACCGTCTTTCTCTTCTGTAGGGGCGTGAGCATTTATAACTAAGATATCACACCATCTACCCTTAAGTACTAAATATGATAACCTGTCACTGATAATTCAACTTTCTTTACTGCTGATCTTATTCTCTTATGAACAAAGATTCCTGTTTTTAATTGGTGATTATTGCTTCCTTCTCCATAATACAAGTACTCTCTTATTTGTGATATGCCATTCCCATCTAACCTAACCTCCTGTACTCCCACGAAGTCTACTCCATATCTAGCTAATTCTTCTGCCACTGTTACCCCTCCTGTTCTATAAAGACTAGTTACGTTCCAAGCTCCAAATCTCAAACCTTATTCCCTTGCTGTGGTCGTTCCAGAGAATCAGTCCCATTCCGAGGCTTATTGTATTGATTCGTATCAAGCTGGTTTTTACGGTGATAGGTTGTTAGTCCTTCGCCCAACCCAAGCTGGAGGACCACCCCTTATCGGCTGTCCACGACTGCTTATTCAATACATTCGCAGCTACCCTCCATATCTGGAGGCCGTCTGCAAACTGAGGTCGCGCCATGCCGTGGTGATAGGGACCCACAATGCATGACTGTGGTTCCTAGTACCCCCAGCAACTCAAGCTTCGTGACTCTTGTATACTAGACTCTGACTGTGGCATTCGGAACGCGTTCTGAAAAATTTGACTTGCTTGCTGGAAGAAACCTATTGGAATCTTAAATTATTGATTGGAAATCTCAAGTGGTGAATCCAGGAAGCCGTGGTGTAATCATGATTACGGAGTAAGCGGACATGTGGAACTTAATGTGTTGTTAATTATTTATGCGCCCGATTAATTTTTGTCATTTCCATTTGTATCTTTGTAAGTATCAAATTTTGTTGGCCAGTCTCCCGGCATCACACATGGGACTGACGTCCGTTATGGAGTATATGGGTTAAATGAGGGGATAATTGAGTGACATGAAGTGACAAGATTCGTGGGTTAGGTGAATAAGGTTAGTGGGGTAGGTGAGGGCAGGGTCTGATGTAGGGTGCCTCTGCCCATGGCCTCAAAATCCAGGAACAGTCTTTTTTAAATGAATTATGCAAATGGAATAGACAACAAATCTGCTGCCTGAAAATCAGAATTGAGAAACTAAGTAATTACCTAATTAATTATTATGTTAGAAAACGCATCAAAAATCACTTTATTGCTTTAAATTTAGAGTCGTAAGTTGATTGCGGAGTTAATGTGTTGAACATGTAAAAGTTGATTACCATGTACAGTTTATTCAAATTGTAACAGTAGGACCATTTAAATAATTACTAATGCATTTTTAATCTTGCGTACACCACTTTTAATACTTGAATATAATTAATTGATAAACTAGTGGACTTACTCGTGTAAATATATGTAGGCCTATTTAACATATTTAACACGAGTAAGTCCACTAGTTCATCAATTAATTAATAATGAATTCAGCAGCCAAAATCAACGAAGTGCCTAGTGCTTGTGTTCCTTGTAGTTAATCTAACTTCTGTTTGTATACGACCATTATCAGTGTGTAGTGGTAGTGTTAAAGTGTTTTTGTAGAAATGTCCATAAATAAAAATGGAATTCCGAAGGAAATTTGAGTTAGGAGCCTTTATAAGAAAACGGAAAGTTATTGAAATTCAACAACAGGAAAAACAACGCTGGTCCCTGACCAAGTGTGTTCATTCACATGTTATAAGCAGTAGCTTAACTCCTTTACCCACAGAGACCTTCAGTATCAAAAAGTTAAGAATGTTTTAATGTGAGATTTTTGCATACAGAGACATCTATCAGCCACAGCTACTAAACTGTGGACAGCCGGGGTACTTTTTGGTATAGGCCTAAGCCATAATTTAGGAAAGATGAACTTTGCTTCTGAAGTCCTGAATTACTGCATTAGAGGAAACAAGGGATAGTACAACCTGTCTTGTGCTAACATATTTGCTGATTAACTTACCGGTACTTTATTTTTAATTGCTCTCCTCAAAATAGATGATTAATAAAAACCTCTGTGAAATAAATGCATGGTAAAAGAGATAGGTGACTGAATTATCATATATGAAAAGAATGACCTCATTAAGAAAATTAAGCTCCTGAAATTGTAATTCAGGCCCTGTATGAGGTGATGTGAGACTGGGACTGAAAAATGTGATTGAAGTAGATAGGTGTGTAATATGAGAAGATATCGAAGTTTCACCATTTTGTTTTACATTTATTTGGAAAATATTAATCACTAACCACTGATCACTTCCTGTCTTTCCTCGAAATATTTTTAGTTATAAACTACTAACAGGAATTAAAAGAAATTTTTGAGTGAAACTATTGCTGAGTTACCGTAGTTACAGTGATTTTGGAAGTGAAAATCGTTGAATTTGTAAGGGATTTTTTGTGGAGATGCAGTTGATCATATGTGCAAGACATAATAAAAGCCTAAACTAATCAAATGTAGCCTGTCATAGATTCGTGTGTTCAAGATGTATAAGTGGAGTACGAAGGGAACTCTTTGTACCTCAGTGCTAGTTTAGCCATTGTTTGGACCGATGTAGCTATCTTTGCCAGAATAATAATAGCTGTGCATCTCGGAAAGCAACACTTTTTTGGCTTCTGCATTTATTACCATTTGTGACATGAGAGAGAAGGTTTATTTGAATCTAATTAAAATACGCTCGTCTAAAACGTAAAAGAAGAATATTAGGTTATATGAGATCTTACGCCTATCAAATTTGCCTGTAAATAATATTTCCTATCGTGGCTATTACATCATCTTCTTTTGCTTAATTTTTAATTGTCTTCCTTAATTTACTGTAAATATCAGCTTAAGTTATATGGTAGCCTGACATAAACGTGGTCTTGGGCATTCTACACGTTTTGTCTTATTCATTTGAACAATTTCTCAATTATGTTTACGTCTTGAAATCTAAAAAACCTCCAAACGCAAAGAAGTAATTAGTGAAATATGATATCATAAATCCAATATAGGGTTATCTACTACACTCTAGAGATGAACAAAACTGTGTTCGTTGCATTTGTCTTTCGAGTCTCGCTCATTGTTCTCGAAATGGCATTTGGTCAGCGTGGAAAGATTCATAACTTTGAATAACATACATCATTGAAATAAATAACTTTATAAATGTTTAAATGAGACAAAAAGACAAAACAGAACAGTATCTTAGTTATCAAAATGTTCTGGTTCTAGTATATGATATTACCTATGGTTATATAAATAGAAAAAAAAACAATTCTCAAATAAATTTGCATTTCTAAGAAACATAAAACATAACGTTAATATCTTTTTTCTTGAGATTGAGCACTTTATCTCAAATATATGAAAAGAAAATTCCTAGCCCTTTAATAAGAGCTAGTAATTAAATAAAGATTGGGGAACAGGTTTATTATACACTGAAAGATAGAGATGATGTTTCAAATAGGCTACTTGATTGTTTATACATATATAACAGTTGCCAAAGTAGGTAAAAGTTCAGTCAGGTATAAGCAACTGTGGCGATCCAAGGCTGCTTGACATTCGGGTCTTCGGGGGTGATCAATCTCGACGTCTCGAAACACTCACAAGCAGTCTTTACGTCAACGAGCGACGTATACAACATTGTCGTGCGGGTTTTCGGCTTTGCGGACGCTGTTAGTTTGCTTTCTGGGGTGTTGTTCATAGCTACTACATACATCTATTTGAAAGTATTGCGTGACTAATTTAATACTGCCTTAGTTATTTTTCAACCTACAGTACTGTTTGAATGAATTCCACATTTTTGATACTGTATTGTTAGTAACATTGCCTCTTTTCATGCTTTCACTGAACTAGTCACCCTCCCATCCTATGAACTGACCCTGTGATATACTGCACGGTATAATTCAACTGATACGCCATCTGTATTGACAGCAGTAACCTGCGTCTGTAATATTTGAACACGTGCACATCAACTGGTCGTGGCATAGTGGGTAACATAGTGGTGTTATTGTTCACATGGTTCGCAGATCGAATCTTCTCGTTTCCAAAGCAGTTGAAAAATATAACTTTCTGTGAAGCGTAAATGGGAAATCATATGGAGTTAGAAAACAGTAATGTATTTGTGGAGTCATTTATCATTTATCAGTGAGTATTGATACATAATATAAACTTGCCAACCTTGGCATATTGCCAACAGTTCTCTAAATATAAACAATTTTTTGTTCTGCTCTTTTAGTTGTAATGGATGAGATAAAGACAGAACCCAATGCGGACCCATTGGCTCTACATTCGGGTGAAGATGCTGATGTTGGAGAGGAAAATATTTCAGATAAGGTAAGTCTAAAAGTATAAACAACTGTTTTCCTTCTGTTATTTATATATTTCTGTGTGGATGCAAAATTGACATGGTCAGGTATTTCACACAAATGAATTTAAGATCCGAACGTGTTTTCTTACAAATATTGGGCGTACTTAATGGTTCTCCACGTAAACTGTACTGTCATCAATGCCAATGTCGATTATCTAACAGAAAGCAATAGGAAAGATCAACTAAATTCATTGCTAGCATCTTTCAATTTAATTTACACAGTAAACTTTCCGACCAGAATACAAGGGGATTCAGCTACTGCAATAGACAACATATTTATCGGAAAAGAAAAAATAGGTATATCTCAAACAACCCCAATAATTAATGGTCTTTCGGATCACGATGCTCAACTCCTAAGTATAAATATTAACACATCATCAAAAAAGCCAACTAAAGTGAGATTCAGAAATATAAACAGGGAATCATTAAATAATTTTGAAATAAATCTTAAAAATGAAATATGGGAATCAGTATAAAATGATATGAGCAGTAAATTCAACGAGTTTCATAAAACATTTCTAAATATTTTTTAATCCAGTTTTCCTGTAAAGTATAAAAATGAAACAATATGCAACAATAGATGGATTACACGAGGTATTAAAATCTCATGCAAAACCAAGAGATCATTATGCATACAGAGCAGAAATAGTAATGATACAAACTTAAAACAACACTGTAAAAATTATTCAAAAATATTACACAAAGTAATCCAAAAAGCTAAAGAATTACACTATAATACAACAATACAAAACTCTGATAATAAAATCAAAACAACTTGGAACATAATTAAAAAGGAAAGTGGACGATCAAAAACTAAAGCAACAAACTATACCCTTATATCTAACAATACAAAAACGTCAGACCCAAATGAAATTGCAAACATATTTAACAAATATTTTCTACAATAACTGATAACCTCAACATCCCCCAAGATAATGTTACTAACAGTTTAGATTCTTTAACACAATATTTTCCGACAAAATCCCCAAATATTTCCAACACACAAACAAGAAATAATTGCAGTTATTAAAAATCTAAAGTCAAAAAACTCCTCGGGGTTTGATAAAATAAGAAGCAAAATATTAAAAGCGAGTTCACATATTATAGCTGGACCACTAAGTTATTTATCTAACTATTCAATGTTCAATGGTATATTTCTCGAGAGATTAAAATATTCAGTGGTTATTCCTATGTTCAAAAAGGGAGTAACAACATCTCCAGAAAATCACACACACATATATCACTTCTACCAGTCTTCTCCAAAATCTTTGAAAAAGTAATGTATAAAAGATTATATCATCATCTAGAAAGATACGACATTTTAGTCCCAGAACAGTTTGGATTTAGGAAAAATAAAGACACGGAAAATGCAACATTTAGTTTAATTGACAAAATTCTGGAGGCGGTTAATAAAAAATTACAAGTTGGAGGGATATTCTGAGATTTATCCAAAGCATTTGACTGTATAAATCTTAAAATGCTCCTAGACAAATTAGAGTATTATGGAATTAAAGGTGTTCCACACCAGTGATTTCACTCATATCTCATAGATAGGAAACAGAAAGTCGAAATCAATACAACTATGAAATCTACCTCGACATGGGGAACTGTTAATAATGGAATTCCTCAAGGTTCAATATTAGGTCTCCTACTTTTTCTAGTGTTCATAAATGATCTTACCCCCCTAATAAAATATATAGATCATCCCATATTATTTGCAGATGACACAAGTATAGTAATTATAGCCAATAACTCCAACACATTCAAAGCTTCAATAGAAGAAATTCTCTTCAAAATATATGACTGGTTCTCAGTCAATAAATTAGTATTAAATTGTAACAAAACTAACATAATTCAATTTAAATCCTGTCCAAATTCAACCTCGCAAATTTCTAGCGCAATAATTAACAATAGATCCCTATTAGAAACAACAACAACCAAATTTCTTGGCTTAAAAATCGATGTGTTAAATTAGAAAATTCATATTACAGAAATTACCCCCAAACTAAATTCAGCATGTTTTACTATTAGATCTATCAAAAGATGGTAAATATCAATACCTTAAAAACAATATACTTTGCATACTTTCACTCGGTAATGAGTTTTGGAATAATATTCTGGGAAAATTCCACAGGTAGTAACAGTATATTCCTCTTACAAAAAAGAGTAATTAAAATAACAGTACATGCCAAATCTAGGGAATCTTGTAGGGCTATTTAAAAAAAAACTACAAACAATGGCCATGGCTTGTCAGTATATTTTTTCATTAATAATCTTCCACGTATGTAATCTTGAAAAGTTTGTAACTAATTCAACAGTTCATAGCATAAATACACATCAAGAAAATGACTTTCATACTCCATCGGCAAGTCTATCATGCTATCAAAAAGGAGTGCGTTATATGGCAGTAAAAATTTTTAATAGTCTCCCTATGGATATAAAAATGAAACTCAAAACATAAGATTATTTAGGGCCAAATTAAAGAAGTACCTAATTTCTCACGCCTTCTATTCTGTAGGTGAATTCATGACATTCAATAACACTTCATGAAATTGATACTAAAACTTTGTGTTGTACTAGTAGGCTATATTGTAAACCTCTTCTGTATATATTTTATCTATATTGTGACTATAAATTAAGACTTTATAATAGTATTAAGTTTTTTGACTTGTTCCATATTCTAGCTGTAAGCAATGTATGAATACCATGGAATGTTAATAAATACAATGCAATACAATACAATACAATACTTCTGTAGTCTATAGCACATTTTCTGTGCAACTCATATGTAAGAGGAGAAGTAGCAGCCCCGGACTTAGAGGTTACAACAAATGAATTCATTTTGCAATAGACTGTAATGAATTACATATTTTCCTGCAGGAAAGGAGTTTTTCAGGTCCGCATTTGACAACAATGGAGAATACAGGCCCCAACTGCACTCTGAAACCCGAAATAAAAATTGAAGAAACAGCAGTGGCCTTCACGTTTCCAATGTTGAAGCGTGAGTTTGAGGTGAGTTAAGTTCAGTGATTCTTCTCTTATCGACTCTTACTCTGTTTTGCAACATATATCTCGTGAGGTGCATAGTTAGACCTGCAGTGTTATTAATCATATCTTGGTCTGAGAGATAGTGATATATTTATTTTAAGTAAAGTATAAATAATTTCGTGTCATATGTTTAGTTGCGTGAACTATGTTACTAGCCACCGGATGGGGGAGAGAAACTAACCACCCTACCCCATTACCTACTGGCTTAGTTTCCTCATGAGTGATGTCTTATTTAGTCACTTATGGGGTTCCAACAAGTCTTCAGACAAACGTACATACATACATACATACATACATGTTTATAGTTGAAGACAGGCTTGACGTACCATTGTTTACATTCATCTGATATGCAATGGAGTAAGTTCAGTCTGCAGGTTAGGATCCCCACCTTTGCTTTCTCCCTCGTGTACATGCACTGCGCATATATCATGAGCCTGTTGGAAACATGTACTCTTATATTTGTGTCTTCATTGCTGTAGATAATTCAGCACTTTATACACAAACAGTCTTACTAATAAACCGTGTATAGTTTTTATACGAGACTTATGCAGAGTTGAGACAGAAAACGTTACTAATAAACCGTGAATAAGCTATAGACGTATAAACAGGCTGTAACTATACAATGGTAATTGCATTGCAGTAGTTATATACACGAAACCCCTTGTTTAAGTGTTGTATATAGGGAAAAAATGGCCGCCCCTTTAACAGCTGTTCGTAACGACTGTCATTTTATGATGATGTTTACCTTGTAACCACAGAAGAACAAACCAAAGATCATTGAATTATTAGAATAATATTGCTGTAGCTTATACTCATTGACCAAAATGTAGTGTGGTAATCGATTAGAGCCAGTTGTACTATCGATATTTAACATGCCACACTAGAGCGCTCTACTGGATCCAGTAGAGAACCTCAGATATTCTATTACCTTTCGTAACGAAGTAATGACGAAACTATGACGTAGCTGTGTAACAGTTATACTGTTATACACGACGTATGTAGTGATTATTAGTAAGGAATTTACACACGACTTATAAACGAGCTACTCATTGCATAAGTATAAGACAGTTAAACGTCTGTATATAGAGTTTTTATTAGTAAGACCGAAAGAATATATCAGACTGAGTGCATTAAAGTCCTAAACGTCTATAACATTTCATGCTTTGTATATAGAAAATATCCTGACCACCATTTTTCACTGTTGATGACCCTTGTTAATATCAAGATACTTTAATTTCTAACCCCAATGATGATAATTTACCAGGTGACAGAAATAATATTTCGTATACCAGTTTTAGTCTCAACTGTTTTAAAAGATAAAGTATCCTAGTTTTTACTGTACTATCTGCGGCAAGCAGGCTGGCATCAGCGCTTGTCATTCCCTGCCTTCAAGGTCACATTGCAGCTGATAGCTGCTGTTCAGTTGCCTATGAGCTCGACGTTTATAAATTGACATGCTTACGTCTTAGTTGAAGATAGAAGATTGTGGCTTAATGTGGCACCACAAAAGTTTATGTTTCAACAAAGGATTTATCTTGTCGAGTGTTACTTGATATCGTAAGATTGTGGAACAGTGCGACGACGTTTTGCAATGCAATTTCCTGGTGTTTCCGTTCCACATAGGACGACTATATTAAACCTCGTAAAAAGTTTAGAGAAACCAAAGTGTACTTAGTGAGGAAAAACCCTATGAGATGTGCGAATTTCTCTGCGGTCTCTGAAAAACCACAGCACTTAGAGCCACTAAAATTCTGACATTTAAGGTCTAGAGAATGACAATAGTGCATTAATTACAGCTTACAGATAATTGAGTCGTGTGGATTTTTGTAACTGGATTTTGCAAAGTATTGCCGATGGCGTTGTGCATGCTACAGTAATTATTTTCACACATGAAGCATGCTTCCACTTACATGGCCATGTTATTACGCAAAACAATTGATACTGGAGGACGGAAAATCCTCATCCCATTCATGAAACTCCTTTACATGATGAGAAGGCTGGCGTATGATGCGCTAGAACTGTGCATAAGATTATAGGTCCTATATTTTTTTACGCTACAATCAACAGTGACAGATACAGAGCAGAAATACTCAACCTGCTGATATCGAGTGTGAGAGTCTCATTTCCAGCAGCTGCCCATACAGCAGGGGAAACATTGAATTTGATAAGCGAAATATTTGAAGACAGGATTATTAGTAAAGGATTATGGCCCCTAGGTTCCTCGCTTTGTCAGTCTGGGATTTTTATTTATGGGGAAATCTAAAAAATAAAGAATACAGAGACAATCCGCACACAATTCGTGAGTTAAAAGACAGTTTGCGCAAGAAATCGGGAGAATTACAGAAGACGAGCTTGCACGTGTAACTGGCAATTTTCTTCGGAGATGTCAGGAAGGTGTTGCAGCTGAGGAACACCTTCTGTAGTCAAGGTTAGTAAACAATATGAATCTGTAATTCTAATAGCCACTCTGTGAACCCCGGTCACCAGGAATGACGAGAGTTGCCACCGAGCCCGCTTGCTACAGTCTGATCTTTAAGTCGCTTCACTGTAGTAGAATAAGAGAAAACCCGAATGCAGTGGTAACCCTGGTTCTGTGTAGCAATGAAGTCAATCATTCACGAATGATTACAAAACCCTCTTGGTTTTGGGAGAGTGGCAGACTGGTTGGAATGGATGTAGAGGAAACACAAAATTAGATAATGTGCTAATATCGTGATTAGTAGTAACAAAATAATAATGATAATAATAATAATAACACAAGGTATATGATTATTTCTCGTGACCAGAACATTGTACGAAATGGAAATATAAAAATTGGTAATTTATCCTTTGAAGAGGTGGAAAAAAATTGAAATATCTTCCAGCAACAGTAACAGATATAAATAACACTCGGGAGGATATTAAACGCAGAATAAATATGGGAAATGCCTCTTTTATTCGTTTCAGAAGCTTTTGTCATCCAGGAACATGAAATCCAGACATTTGAGATGAACAGGGCATGTAGCACGTATGGGCGAATCTATAAATGCATATAGAGTGTTAGTTGGGAGGCTGGAGAGAAAAAATCTTTGGGGAAGCCGAAACGTAGATGGGAAGATAATATTAAAATGGATTTAAGGGAGGTGGGATATGATGGTAGAGACTGGATTAATCTTGCACAGGATAGGGACCGATGGCGGGCTTATGTGAGGGCGGCAATGAACCTCCGGGTTCCTTAAAAGCCATTTGTAGGTAAGTAATAATAAATAATAATAATAATAATAATATTAGTACTGCTCCTACTACTTCATTATTACTGCTTACAATGATTTGTGCATATCCTTGTGAAAAGTGTTGGACATTGCAGCCATATCCACGTTGTGATTGAATTGGCGAATATTTCAGTTATTTAACATTAATCTGAACTACTGTGGTATTATATGTAGCTGCTCTATTCTTCTTCCTTGTATTTCTTGTTTTTAGGAAGGAGTAAATGATGTGATTAAGGTAGAAGAAAGCAATGCTCTGCAAGGATCGACTGAAGAAAATGAAGTGATGACTGAGAGGTGAGTGTAAGGATCATGTCTTCAATTTAGCTGGGATCCGCTATTTCGAGTATTGCACATGCGTTGCCGTAATAGAACTGCCAGTCCACAGTAAGTATGTGAGTTGGAAACACAAAGGCACCCTCCGCCACCATCTAGCCCAAGTTAATTTTGATCAGTACAATCGTAATTTGGCATTAACTCAGACTCAAAGAAGCTGCCATCAACAAATATGTAAGGTGTTTAATTAATATTTCTCATCTAAAATCGTCTAGGACACACGTCGTCGAATAATGCAATAATGTACGATTCTGGTCTTCCATATGTCTCGTCTAATAACGATATCATCACAAATACAGTTAAAACAGCTGAGGTACGTGCTGGTTTCTGTGTCAGACTAAGTAACTCACAGAATTGTGATGGAAATGTTTTATGAAGTGAAGCGTAGCATAGAAGAATTAAAATGAAATGAAGAAAATCAATCAGGAGCAGAGAAGAACCACATCAATAAAATGAATCATTTACTTAGGTATATATATATATGGAGTTTTGTTAAATACTAGGCAATAAAAGGACAGTAAACATTTCATACAATATTTTAGAATTGTAAATAAACTTGGACATTGTTTAATAATAAAAGAATTACTTAATAAATTTAATTACTCAGATATCACCCCACTATTAACAAGTCCCATATTAATACAAGTCAAATAACTCACCTTGACTTAAATTGTTTGAACGTGAGATAAAACGAATTACAAGGTTTCCTTCGTATGCTAGTACGATGGGCAGACCAGAAACAAAAAGCCAATCAAGCTGTAGGGCATATCAAATGGATTGGTTTGCTTAGTCTTGATATCATTTATTTCAAAGAGCGACTAGATGGAGCTTTAACCTGCCCTGCTGGAAGCTCCGATCTGGATGAGGCTGATCTCTCATTCCCTCACCGTGAAGCACGCTGCATAGTAAGATTGCCACACTCAAAGTTGAAGCCTACCGTTGCATTCCCACATCCCCGTAATAAGACAGGAAAACAAATATATTTCGCAGAATACAGTAATGGGAGACGGAGGAATTACAAATTATGTTGAGCAACAAGAAGGAGGCTGGCAGAGTTGAAGATAGACATATTTTTGAACGTGAGAGGGAAGAAATGTGTCAGCATTAGTTGAATCTTTCAAATTATTGAAAGAAGAATCAAGAATATATGGATTGATAATATTAATAATGATAAAACTAAATATTTAAACTATGACACAAAAAAATAGAGCAACAAAAAGATCTTAAAACAGAGAATATTAGTTATGAAGAATTAAATTCGTTTAAGTATTTAGGTTCCATTATAAACCAAAATGAGAGAATTGCTCTAGGACATAAAGCATATTTTGCGAACAATGTTTTTGAAAAGTAAATTAATATCTAAGTCAGCAAAATTCACACTATATAAAACAATTGAAAGACCAATTGTGACATATGCATGTGAAACCTGGTGTTGAAGGAAACAATAAAACAAAAGCTTTTGATTTCTGAAAGGAAAATTTTGCGTAGGATAATGAGACCAATCAAAGATAAAGATGGTACATGGACGATCCAAACCAAGACAATTAAAAATAAAAATATAATAAATTTTGTTAATGCTCAAGGACTAGGATGGGTTGGACATGTAAACAGAATGCAAAATGATAGATCTACCAGTGGCAACCTCTAACGACAAGACCAAAAAATAGATGGAGGGATGACGTACTGTGAGATATAAAATTATTAAGGATTCAGTGAAATGGAAAGATATCGTTGAGAAGGCCAAAACTTCAATGAAGTTGTAGTGCCTGAAAAAGAAGAGGGTAGGTAAGGGGATAACAAAATATGATAACAGGATATTGCAGGTGGTGCAGCCCAGGTGGAAGGTCTGTTATATAAGGTTAGGTTATCATACTTTCCTTACTTTGGTACGGGCCAATTAGGAAATATAATGAAAGAATGAAAAAACAAACAGATACATTCACAGTAAATCTCTGTTTCAAAGAGAATGGATAATTAGTACACATTCATAGATTATTTGTGAGAAAAGATATATATTACAAATATGTACTTATAAGTTGAGAGTCTGGCCGCGAAACCAGGTGGCCCGGGTTCGATTCCCGATCGAGGCAAGTTACCTGGTTGAGGTTTTTTCCGAAGTTTTCCCTCAACCCAATATGAGCAAATGCTGGGTAACTTACGGTGCTGGATCCCGGACTCATTTCACCAGCATTCACCTTCATCTCATTCAGATGCTAAATAACCTAAGATGTTGATAAAGCGTCGTAAAATAACCTAATATATATATATATATATATATATATGGAGGGATTCACTGCAAGAGGGAGCTATGCCACATTAGCCATAAAGGGAGAAAATTGGATCTTTACGAAAATGGTCGTATCAGCAATATTTGAATGATTAAGGAAATAATTAATTTTTTTTAACTAATCGAAAGAAACTTATAAATATAGGAAATGTTTATGACAAAAATTAAAGGTCTGTATTGAGTTCAGAACAACGAATTAACTTCAATTATGTATAAATATGCGGAGATGGAAGTACAGGTGTTAGTACTCAGATATCAACATTAGCAAGTGTTCACAAATTTGAAATGATTAACATCACAATATTTCAGTAAATGAAGTAATTTAACTTGACTAGTATTGCAACTCTTTAAATATCTTCAGCATCATCTACAGTGGACGCATTATTTTTGAAGAGCTTGAATTTCAGTTCTTATGAACACTGTGATGCAGTACGTGGTGATATGGAATTCAGGGCCAGCAATGTCTGGGGGCTACAGAGTAAACGCATGATCTACTGCAGGCGTTTTCTTGTTCTTCGAATGACGACCTGCATCTTCTTGAAAATCCTAATCATGTGCCAGTCTTCGAAGTCAGAATGTGCGTATTTGATGAAAAGTGCGCCAATTATTTTATCCAGTCTAACAGCAGCAATGTTCCTGATTTCAAATTGAAGTCCATGTTGATAATCTGTTTATTCAATACTTGAAGTCTTCAGTGTGCATTGCAATGGCTGCTTCGACCATTGTTCTGGAGTGTAAATATAATTAGTTTTCCACAATTTTGTCTCCATCATCATGGAGTAGGTGTGAGCAGGAATAAGAAAACAATGTTCTTTTTATTTCAAATTTCCCGACAATTTTTTATTTTCTTCATATTTAAAATTACTCTTTTAATGGTTAATTATATATTCAAAACTCCACACCTGCAGTTGGTGGGAGCTATCGCTGTGGCTAGTGCTATTCTCTTTTTTTTTTTTTTTTCACTAGGATTATTTGCAGATTTCCTTTCGCCACAGTGGAGAGAATTTATTTCCATGTACCTGTTTTGTAATGGCTTGTGGAAGTCTTTATTTCTACATGACTAGAAATCATGGATCATATTTGTACTGTGCGTATGGAAATTTAAGCAATATCGTAATTAGAGTGGAAGCAGTCAAGACTTGATGCCTGTTGTTTTGCCTTTTCTCATGATAGGTTTGCAGACAGCCGTTACTGGGGAGAATCGTCAAGCTTCACGATGGAACTGAACTGTGCGTCCTCAGAGCAAACTGCTGGCGAAAACTCTATCGAATGGCGTAATTCTAATAATAATGTCACTGGCGAGACACAAAAGTGTGATGTAGAGAACTCGTTATCTCTGAAATGTCTCTTAGGGGATTCCACAGTTTCATTCAAATGCCGTGACTGTGAGATGTGCTTCCTCCATGCGGGTGAACTCGAAAACATTCACGCCTTCATACGGGAGAGACACCTTTTAAATGCGATACGTGTGGCAAATGTTTCACCCGTTCCTCTACTCTCAAAAGCCATTATCGCATGCACACGGGCGAGAAACCTTTCAAATGTGACGTGTGCGGCAAGTCTTTCTCTGAGGCAGGAAGTATGAAAAGCCATTTCCGCCTGCACAGTGACGACAGCGCTCACAAGTGCGATGTTTGTGGAAAGAGTTTCTGTAGGTCGCAGAGTCTGGTGAGGCACGTACGCAAGCACACGGGCGAGAAACCCTTCGAATGTGAGCAATGTGGCAAGTGCTTCTCCCAGTCGAGTCATCTCGCAAGCCATGCACTGCTGCACACTGGCGAGAAACCATTCAAATGCGAACTTTGTGGCAAGTGTTTCACGAGGCCGGATAATCTCCAAAGGCATTCTCGGATGCACACCGACGAGAAATCATCTTAACATCTCTGCTTTCCTGCGCATGTTTGAGAAAGTATAGAAATGTTTCTGGATTGTGTTTATTTCATCCGGAATGACCCTAAAATCCGTCATCACTTGCACATAGGCGAGAAGCAATTCGATATCTGTCGAAATTCCTACACATCTCATCGCAGGTGAGGAGCCATCAGGCCGTGCACACGAGTGTGTGTGCACTAAGTGGGAATCCATCCTACGACTGACAAGAGAAGATGGACAGCAAACTTAATGCACGCTATAACATCAGGGAAGCAAGAGGTCGACTACGCCGAGATCCGCCACTGGGGAAAAATTAACAACCAAGTAGTATTATGAGAAAAGAAAGATAGTACGCTGTAGCTCAATTAGTACTGAGACGTTTTATTATCTCTGAACTTACACTTTTATTGCAAAGCTATATAAATTACAGAAACAGTATGTCGAACTCCAGTTATCCGGACCCTAATCATCCAGAGCGATATGGGGGAAAATACAAAAATTAATGAGTAATAAGTACTGTATGGTAAATTGTGAGAACAGCGAGTGAGTTCTTGTACGTTATTCGAGATGATCCACGTAAAATAGAGCACAGGTGTTATAGAGAATTATGCACTGTACTAAAATAAATTTGTGTACAATACTTTATCTTAATTTTTAGTTTTATTTACTTTAGACGTACAATTTTAATACATACATATCCAGTTATCCGCATTTTTGCATATTCGGTTTGGCCTGATTCCCAATAGTCCGGATAATTAGACTTCAACTGTATAAAAATTAAAAATATACTTGAAATAAGTAATTACATGTGTCCAGTTCTTCACAAATTACATCAACTGCATTTTGGTTAAAAAGAAGTAACAAGCAGTAAATATCTAACAATTTGCGACACTGCATTTGTCTGTGATTGCACTTTATTTTCAATCGAATTTTCCAGGTCCCTGCACGTCAGTCCTGTCCGAGTATTACATGTGACTTAGATTTTGTAGAATCCTTGATGAGACTTATCCACTGTATTAGTTTCATATTCTTGGTTACATATCGTCCTGTCCCCGCACCATATACTACACGTCTTTATTATTATTTTTAAATTCCTATCTTGTGTGCCTTTACGAAAGCATTTTTAATACTGAAAAAGGTTAATCATTTAGGAAGTGTCAAGTTCTAAAATTTGAATAACTTCAGTCAAAATTGTAACTTATTGCAATAAAACATTTACTTTTCATCTTGGAGACTGTTTTGTTGAAATCATGTTAACGATGCAGCATAATTAATTTACTAGTGCACATGTACTTGTGCAATAACCTCGAAATCTGTGTTATCCGTTGTCGAATTGGAATAAAGCAACTTTTGTATTGTGGATAAATGACGTGCTAGGAATACAAGTTGATATTTTGCACAACTGAGAGATATCGCTCCCACCCAACGTGTCCTTTTACTATCCTGCCACAGAAGTATGCTTAACTATCTCAGTTTTTTTTTGTGTACGAGTTAGCTATCACCTAAGCAACCCTATTAAGACTCCTCTAGACTGTCACATAACTCAGCCTTCCTGTTACTGCATTTCAAGCCATCCCCTCAGCTGAAGACTTCATCCCTATCGCTGAACTCGGAGCTGCCAGTGACAAAAATAATTAATCACAAAGAGTATCATTAGCCCAGTTAACCACTGCATTACTTTCAAGGACAAGTAACCATCATACAAACACGACTGTGGACTTGCGATAGTATCTGAGGACTGTACCAGCCGATTTCAGTGAATTTTTATTTCTACTTATTCAAATATGCCTATGTCTAGCTTCGGATTAGTAAGATGTTCAATATATTTCTTGGAGACATTTATAATGGACGCCCATATCACCATTTTTTGTTAATTATTTCACATTTAAAGTGACTTTGTCAAACGTGAATTAGTACACTCATTTATTTGAAAAAATACACAACCTGATTTCTTTTAAAAAGCATCCGGTGCATAAGAGGGATAATTTTGTTATGTAGTTCCACTTTCTTTTAAGTGAGGATATTTACAATAGTCCTAGCGTCTCAGGGCAGAAAAATTATCTTCATATACCTGTTTTCTAATGGCTTACAGTTATTGAATGCTATGAGTACCTGGCTAAAAGTGTGGTAATATAGTGAAACGAAAACAAATTAAAAATGTGTGATAATGAAAATGGTATAATGTCTTTCTTATATCAGTAAAAGCAGTTAACACTTGACACAGCACGCGCGCACACACAGTGAGTTTTTATTTTATCCTACCAATTTTGTTAACAATCTCACAGAAGTATTCCCGTTAACAAGCTCACAGAAGTATTGCTATTAACAAGCTCAGAGACGTATTGCTGTTAAGAAGCTAGCAGAAGTATTGTTATTAGCAAGTTCAGAAGTATTACTATTAACAATCTCACAGAAGTATTGCTATTAACAAGCTCACAGAAGTATTGCTATTAACAAGCTCACAGAAGTATTGTTAATAACAATCTCATAGAAGTATTGCTATTAACAAGCTCACAGAAGTATTGCTATTAACAAGCTCATAGAAGTATTGCTATTAACAAGCTCACAGAAGTATTGCTATTAACAAGCTCACAGAAGTATTGCTATTAACAAGCTCACAGAAGTATTACTAATAACAAGCTCACAGAAGTATTGCTATTAACAAGCTCACAGAAGTATTGCTATTAACAAGCTCACAGAAGTATTTCTATTAACAAGCTCACAGAAGTATTGCTATTAACAAGCTCACAGAAGTATTGCTATTAACAAGCTCGCAGAAGTATTCCTATTAACAAGCTCACAGAAGTATTGTTTTAACAAGCTCACAGAAGTATTGCTATTAACAAGCTCACAGAAGTATTGCTATTAACAAGCTCACAGAAGTATTGCTATTAACAAGCTCACAGAAGTATTGCTACTAACAAGCTCACAGAAGTATTGTTTAACAAGCTCACAGAAGTATTGCTATTAACAAGCTCACAGAAGTATTGCTAATAACAAGCTCATAGAAGTATTGCTAATAACAAGCTCATAGAAGTATTGCTAATAACAAGCTCATAGAAGTATTGCTAATAACAAGCTCATAGAAGTATTGCTAATAACAAACTCATAGAAGTATTGCTAATAACAAGCTCACAGAAGTATTGCTAATAACAAGCTCACAGAAGTATTGCTAATAACAAGCTCATAGAAGTATTGCTAATAACAAGCTCATAGAAGTATTGCTAATAACAAGCTCATAGAAGTATTGCTAATAACAAGCTCATAGAAGTATTACTAATAACAAGCTCACAGAAGTATTGCTAATAACAAGCTCATAGCAGAAATAACAAGTATTGCTTGCTAACAACAAGCTCACAGAAGTATTGCTAATAACAAGCTCATAGAAGTATTGCTAATAACAAGCTCATAGAAGTATTGCTATAACAAGCTCACAGAAGTATTGCTAATAACAAGCTAACAGAAGTATTGCTAATAACAAGCTCATAGAAGTATTGCTAATAACAAGCTCTAGAAGTTATAACAAGCTCACAGAATTATTGCTAATAACAAGCTCATTATTGCTAATAACAAGCTCATAGAAGTATTGCTAATAACAAGCTCATAGAAGTATTGCTAACAAGCTCACAGATAACAAGCTCACAGAAGTATTGCTAATAACAAGCTCACAGAAGTATTGCTAGAAGTATTGCTAATAACAAGCTCATAGAAGTATTGCTAATAACAAGCTCACAGAAGTATTGCTAATAACAAGCTCACAGAAGTATTGCTAATAACAATCTCATAGAAGTATTGCTAATGACAAGCTCAAGAAGTATTGCTAATAACAAGCTCATAGAAGTATTGCTAATAACAAGCTCAACAAGTATTGCTACTAACAAGCTCACAGAAGTATTGCTATTAACAAGCTCACAGAAGTATTGCTAATAACAAGCTCAGAAGTATTGCTAATAACAAGCTCATAGAAGTATTGCTAATAACAAGCTCATAGAAGTATTGCTAATAACAAGCTCAGAGAAGTATTGCTAATAACAAGCTCACAGAAGTATTGCTAATAACAAGCTCACAGAAGTATTGCTAATAACAAGCTCACAGAAGTATTGCTACTTAACAAGCTCACAGAAGTATTAATAACAAGCTCACAGAAGTATTGCTAATAACAAGCTCATAGAAGTATTGCTAATAACAAGCTTCACAGAAGTATTGCTAATAACAAGCTCACAGAAGTATTGCTAATAACAAGCTCACAGAAGTATTGCTAATAACAAGCTCACAGAAGTATTGCTAATAACAAGCTCATAGAAGTATTGCTAATAACAAGCTCACAAGCTCATAGAAGTTGCTATTCTATTAATAAGCAGAAGTATTGCTAATAACAAGCTCATAGAAGTATTGCTAATAACAAGCTCATTTGCTCATAACAAGCTCATAGAAGTATTGCTAATAACAAGCTCAAGAAGTATTGCTAATAACAAACTCATAGAAGTATTGCTAATAACAAGCTCACAGAAGTATTAAATAACAAGCTCACAGAAATATTGCTAATAACAAGCTCATAGAAGTATTGCTAATAACAAGCTCATAGAAGTATTGCTAATAACAAGCTCATAGAAGTATTGCTAATAACAAGCTCACAGAAGTATTGCTAATAACAAGCTCACTAGTTTGCTAATAACAGCTCAGAAGTATTGCTAATAACAAGCTCACAGAAGTATTGCTAATAACAAGCTCATAGAAGTATTGCTAATAACAAACTCATAGAAGTATTGCTCATAACAAGCTCATAGATGTATTGCTAATAACAAGCTCATAGAAGTATTGCTACTCAACAAGCTCATAGAAGTATTGCTAATAACAAGCTCAGAGAAGTATTGCTAATAACAAGCTCACAGAAGTATTGCTAATAACAAGCTCATAGAAGTATTGCTAATAACAAGCTCATAGAAGTATTGCTAATAACAAGCTCAAAGTTGCTATTCACAGAAGTATTGCTAATAACAAGCTCATAGAAGTATTGAAACAAGCTCATAGAAGTACTGCTAATAACAAGCTCATAGAAGTATTGCTAATAACAAGCTCACAGAATTATTGCTAATAACAAGCTCTACAGAAGTTTGCTAACAAGCTCACAGAAGTATTGCTCACAGAAGTATAACAAGCTCGCAGAAAGCTCACAGAAGTATTGCTAATAACAAGCTCACAGAAGTATTGCACAGAAATTATTGCTATTAACAAGCTCATAGAAGTATTGCTAATAACAAGCTCACAGAAGTATTGCTAATAACAAGCTTAGAAGTATTGCTAATAACAAGCTCACAGAAGTAACCTCATAGAAGTATTGCTAATAACAAGCCCATAGAAGTATTGCTAATAACAAGAAGTAACAAGCTTGTATTCTATTAACAAGCTCATAGAAGTATTGCTATTAACAAGCTCATTGCAGAAGTATTGCTAATTCATAAGTATTGCTAATAAGAAGCTCAGAAGTATTGCTAATAACAAGCTCACAGAAGTATTGCTAATAACAAGCTCACAGAAGTAAGAAGTATTGCTAATAACAAGCTCATAGAAGTATTGCTAATAACAAGCTCATAGAAGTATTGCAATAACAAGCTCATAGAAGTATTGCTAATAACAAGCTAAGAAGCTAATAACAAGCTCATAGAAGTATTGCTAATAACAAGCTCACAGAAGTTAACAAAAGTATTGTTTTAACAAGCTCACAGAAGTATTTCAAGCTCATTAACAAGCTCAGAAGATGTTATTGCTAATAACAAGCTCACAGATGTATCATTGTAAAGTATTTGAGGCAGTGTACCAAATCGCCTATTCCATTTGCCCTTGCAATATCTCGTGTATGGGGTGCTCTCCTATTTTCATGACAAAAATATGGAGTTTATACATGAGTAAATACGGCATCTGGATGGATTGGAATTTGAAGCAGTGATTTTACATCTTTTCTTTTTTTATCACTTGAATAAGGCAATAAGAAGCATTCTTATGTCATCATCTTGTGAATTTTTGGAAGCGTATATGAATTGAGCTTACTTATTGAAAAACAGGAAGATACATGAGAAATGGTGCGTGAAGAGTCCGAAAGAAGGGAATTAAATTGTTAATGAACATCTTTCGCTATTTGCAGTTTCTCTATAGTTATCACAAGCGCTACTTTCATGGCCTGCTTCAGAAGATTCGTGTCTTCTCTACGTCTTATTTTGCTTCAATTCGCTCATCTGACTTCTTTAATTTGGCCCTAAATAATCTTATGTTTTGAGTCTAGTTTTTTATATCCATAGAAAGACTATTAAAAATGTTTACAGTCATATAACGCACTTCATTTTGATAGCATGATAGACTTGCCGATGGAGTATGAAAGTCATTTTTTGACGCGTTTTTATGCTTTGAACTGTTGAACTAGTTACAAAGTTTTCACGATTAAGTACGAGGAAGATTATTAGTGAAAAAATATATTGACAAGTCATGGGCATTATTTGTTGTTTTCTAAAATAGTCCTACACCATTCCCTAGATTGGCACCGACTATTATTCTAATTACTCTTTTTTTGTAGTAGGAATACATACTGGTACTTCAACCAGGTGTCCCAACCAGGATGATGATGATGATGATGAGGATTATTATTATTATTATTATTATTATTATTATTATTATTATTATTATTATTATTATTTTTACTACTAGCTGTACCTGTGCGCTCCGCTGCACCTGTTAGAAATAAATATAAAGTAATTACATACGGTAATTAAAATATGACGTTTGATCCAGGGAACATTCGTGTTTGATAGAAGGATAAATCGTTAATATGTTACTTAATTTAAATTATATTTAAATAATTAAAATGCGATCATTTGGTCCAGAGAGCACTCAGAAGTTATTGTAATAACATTATAGCATTATGTCCATCTAGAGAAACTACACTTTCCAATGGTGAAATACATAATAATTAATTATACAAATCGGTTAATTTAACTTTCGATATTACTTCATACAAACACAGAAACATTCTCTGTAGGCTGTGTTTCATAGCTTTCGATTGCTGTCGTCCATTGCCCCTTATAGACGTAGTCATTTGTTTTCATTTCATTACACCGCCTTGGATGGCATTGTATTTTAAATTTAAAACTCGTTTATCTCATTAAATATCAGTGCTATCAAAATTTTGCAAAGAATAAAACTTATCGGAAATCAATTTTTAAAGAAACGTTTGTTATGCGACATATTTCACAAAAATCAATAATAAGCGAGATATTTCGATTTATTTAATTCAGGCCCCCTTATAACCCCTCCACATTTTAAATAACGTATTTTGAATGTCATATAGCCTAAAAATCTAAGTTACAACGAACTTAATTTATATTCCAATTTTCATATAAATCGGTTCAGCCATTATCGCGTGAAAAGGTAACAAACATCCAGACAGACAGACAGAAAAACATACAAACAAAAATTTCAAAAAAGCGATTTTCGGTTTCAGGGTAGTTAATTATATATGTTAAGACTAGTGATTTTTGGAAAATAGAAAATTACGAGAAAAATTTCAGCTACAGATTTATTATTTATTATTATTATTATTATTATTATTATTATTATTATTATTATTATTATTATTAAAAACTTATAGTTACTAATTTAATTATTTTTAATGTAACTATGAAAGAAATGCGCGACTATTTGGGTTAAGTAATTATGTAATTGTGTCACAAGATGTTCAGCATTCACATGAAAATTGTCATAAAATATGAAGATTCCAATAAAAGTTTGAACACGGCATACTGGATATCACCGTTTGTGACTGAGTATACAGTCTCATACCAAAGAAATCCTCGATCATTTTGATTCACCGAGACGTATTGTAATGGTGATGGAGATTTCTTCTGTTATTTTACAAGTTACTTGCTCTCAAGCACGACTAGAGTAAAGTGATGCCAGAATCGTATGATTTAACAGAGGTATCCAATTATCAGGGAGTCTGATTTCGTTATTGCAGACTGAACAAATGAAATATTAGAAGTTTGGAATTTATTAGTAAAGGTGTGTGATATTGATGTCGAATATATATAATTATTGGAAATGCTTGTGTATTCAGGTGTTACTGTAATGCAAGGTCCGATGTCGAATATGTACCGGTACTAGGTTGGTGCATATGTTCGTAGCGTTTGTTTCGCCATGACAACAGAGCATTTGTAATGAATGAAAGTACAAAAAAACCTACGAACTTGTGTATATGTTTGCTATTGAAGTTAAACAACTTTTAGCCATATTAACAGTTCATAAAATACTAACAAGCAGGAACTTTTCTTACGCTGTTGTTTCAGTTGTAATGGATGTTATCAAGACGGAACCCGAGGTCGAACCATGGCCTGTAGAGCCTTGTGATGGCGCAGTTAAAGAAGAGGCAGATGCTTCATCAGATGTAAGATAGCTTTTTACCAACTTTTTTACTCTCTCCTACCTAATTACCAGAGTTGCCAGGTTTTAGATCTACCAAGGACGGACATCCTTTTCCATCGTAAAATTCTTTCCCCTCACATCAAGATATTTAAATTGTTGTAGCTGACTTTAGTGTCATGAGAAGCACAAAGACAATACAACGACATTTAAATGTGTAAATGAATTTAAATTTAATGTAGGCCTAATTATTTAGACGGAAACAGATAGCAGGTAATGATAAAATTGTACAAGTGATGCTAATTTTCTAAAGAAGACACCGCTTCCGTCCGTCCTTGACTGGAAGTGGGACAGTGGACTTTTATATGAAAATTGTGAATCCTGTATATTACTAATTTTTCATGTGGAAAAATTTGAACTTCTAGAATTTTTGGTTGTTAGATCTCTGCGTGCTCAATATGGGAGATCCATGTACGGAGTAAATATTGAATACTTCGCAAACTATGGTGGATATCACACCTAACTCGACGACTGAGGCATTAGGCCTGTGCAATCTATATCATTCTTGACAACGCCACCGATCTGTATAACCTTATTAGAGGTGAATTGTGATGCAGACGCAGCCAGGGGGCTCCGTGTCAAGGCACGTTCTGTATTTTCACGTAGTAATTTATTCTGAGCTGATATCCTTGAACTTGAAATGGTGTGTCGCATTCTGGAAGTTTCATTATTATGTTGAGTCCTATTTCAGATTGTGTGCTTTGAACATATTTTAAAAATCGTGCTAATTAGCAGTGCATGGAGCAGGTAGGCTGAACTCACCGAAATCTGACATTTGTTTCATTTAGAAATAACGGAAACTATTTAAACAAATTTTTTACTTTGACTGAACCAACACGTAGAAAGTAAATTCAGTAGCAACAATACACGGATTTGCATTAAAGCTGAATTTCATTACTTTTACATGATGTGGCTTAATATTTCTCGAATGCCATTCAGGGAAAATAAATTTTTGAAAGAACAATGGGTAACTGTGGCCCATTTCTTTCAGGCTAATATCAGAGAAACACAGGCGCACACAGTGAGGTGGACTGTTGGGAGACACCTGCAGTGTTACACATAAAACTCGCTTAAAAATTACAGATATTAGTTTATTAATCTAAAATAAAAGTAATGTAAAATAAAATTTTGTATGCAATATGTCCAGGTTCATCTCTTAGGTCTTCTATTAAATTTATTTGTTAAGCACAGTGACCCTTCGGCATGGACGTGTTTATGTCAAAAAATTCCAGATTATGGTTTCTGATGTTTAACTAACAGTTCACCCTACCAAATAGTTAGATATATACTGGATGAGAGAGGCACACAATATCCGGCTTGTAATTGCAGTTCTCGCGGTTTTAAGTTTGTTTCCTGATGTTGTAAATTTGTTATTTACCTACTTGTGATGTTACTTAAACCCTGTAATTTCGTGAGATGTGATTTTACACATTCACGTACACAGGGAGGAAATATATGAGGATATGATTATCTTTTATCTTTGTGTATAAAATATATTTGAAAGACAATAGGTATATTTATTTGTCTACACTACAGTCATATTCAAAATACAATTTCGAAAAAAGAAATGACCTGGAATGTTTAGATTTCCGTGGTGTGTTATATACCAAATACGTGTTATATGTTGGAAATAGAATAGAATTGTCTAATTACAATGTTAATTATGTGCTTTTGTCATGTCATCATCAAGCGGAATTTCATTATCTCATTTTGCTGCATTTTAAATAATTTCCTTAGTATATATATTGTAAACAACATTCAACATGATGTATAGCACTAACATGAAGAGATGCGTCAAACATACCTACCGGTATCCTCCATACAGCCTCTTGACATGTGTGTTAATTCTTATCTTAAAAGAGCTGCTTCAGCTTCAATGTGTGATTGCATTAAATGGCTTGCAGAGTGCTGAAGTATTGTTCTTGTTATGGGACTCAGTTTAGCATGCAGACTCAGAGTTGAGTACAGTAATGACTTAGTAATTCGCATTCCGCAGGAAGGGACACCAGCAGTGGAGAGCAAGGACTTCAGCTGTGCTTTCAAGTGTGAAGTGAATATTGACGAAACAGCAGAGCCATTCACGTTTTGTGCGGTGAAGTGTGAACCAGAGGTGGGTGAAATTTATCACAGTTCTAGAAATAATCTTAAAAATCTCAAGTAACAGTGCTTTGAATGACATGATTGGGCCTTTAGGATTATTAATTGTTTCTCATTAATATTTAGTTTCGTTCTAATCACTTAATTTCGTTCATACCCATTATGTGTGTGGAGGATGAACTCAACTTACACATTCAGCAGAATAATGGGCACAAAGCACTTCTAAGAATAAAATGATTCATGTTGGTCGTACTACTGCTTTATTTGATGAGAACTTTCCTTTTGATTATCGATTGAGAGCCAACTTCATAACTATGCAGTCGGATGCATTGTCTTGAAAAGCAGCATTCTTTACACCTAGTTAATAATGGAGCATGATATACTCACGTCGTCATTTAATTTTGTTCTAATAGTTTGTAATCATTATTCTGTCTTTGTTCCGAAAGACGTGTAACGAATTTTCCTTCTGTCTTTCGAACGCGAAATTTCTTAGGTTAGGTTGCTCTTCGATGTTTATGAATCGCACTTTCTGTCTAACAGAATTTATTCCAAAATTCACAATATAGAAAGTATTAATATTTCTACCACCAGACAGAGAATGAGTAAATATAAAACAACATACTCCTTCCTTGCTGTTGTCCTTAAATGAAGATGAAATTGCATACAGAGGGTCAGATCTAAGGGACCGACTGGTAGCACCATCTGCCCAGCAGATCACAGCTCTCATGGGTAACATTCTTGCTGTCTCACGCTACTACAGTAGCAAATGATATTTCGCATAACTAGTGAATTTTTTACATATAGAAATGAACTGTGTCTTATCTGAATTTCGGAGTAGTGTCTGACAATATCAGTCAGTACTTTCTATACACAAGTTTTGTAGATATAATTGTGAGATGCTATAGATGAGGTCGGAAAAATCAACGCACCAATGTTACATAGGATTACAGGCAAAGGGACAGAATTTGCGTTGTGCCACTGAACGCTGTTCAGAAGTATCTGTTATTGCACTTCATTAACATAACTCGGGTTTTAGGCATCTAACATACACTCTAAAATTTAACTTGTATCATCAGTTAATGATGCGTGTGTGTAAACTTGTACACAGTTTTATTACTTCAACTTTAGATTACAATTGATGGTGACGTCGTTCAAGTTGCTCTCTGCTACAATATGGAGTATCATGCATGTGAGACGTGAAAACAGTGAGTATTATATTTCAGTGGTTCAGAGCTCTTGAATCAGCCATTGTCAATCATATTATTTTCAGGAAGAGACATTTGACTCGGTTGAGGTGAAACAGGAGGATGAACTGGACGTGACAACAGAGGAGACTGAGAGGTGAGTGACATTCACTAGACACATTGCTTTCTATGGGGAGAGGGGAAACGGGAGTCATGTGCCGAGGCCTAGATGTGTTATTATAGTGAAGAAAAGGAAGACTGTTTTAACAATATTAGTTTAGTGAAAATAACAGGAGAAATATTACATGTGTTTCTCTGGTTATAGGGTAGGGGAAATGGGAGAGTGACGATAGAAATTGGTAATTAGACGTCGATGTGTCAAGAGTTACGATGAAGTAGATGGAACTGGGTTCGAGGTTAGTTCTCTGATCAACTAGGCGTGCTTAGCGAGAACAAGCTCCATGGGTGTCGATGGATGAAACTAGCCTAGCTTCGACACCGGGAGCGGGGAAGCGGGTAACTCTTGTGTGAACGACATTGACTTCGCGAATTTTTTGACAGCAGAGGGGTTCGAAGGAGAGACATGAGTCGAGCAAGCCAGGTGAACACGGGGAATCTGTTACAAGGGATGAAAGATAGGGACACTCGCTTGGCAGCCCCTTTTACTCTCGAGTCAAGGCTCTACTCTGTCATGTGACTAGTGACGTCACGCCAGGCAGTGGAGTGGGAGATAGCTATGATGGTCTCTGGCATGTAAAAGCAAAATAGTTCGGTAGAAGGGAGGCACTGCGAGATGCTGAAATTCGACAGGGGCAGCGTGGCTGGCTGCCCTCCTAGCTCTGGCTGTTGAAGTTTTACAACTACCAGATGTGATCAGCACCGCCTACTTATGTAAGAAGGGAGAACTAGTGACTGTCTGGCAGCTTTAAAATATAAAAATGAAATGAAGGTAGCACCGCACAACGTGTACATATGCAACAACAAACGACATGGGATTGAGAGGTTGGCCAATAGAACTAGACTTCGCCTTTTGTTGAAGAAACTGGACCATAAGATCAGCAAAGAATTGGAATTTGTACTAGTTCGAATTTGTTGCATAGTAGCAAAACCTTTTACATAATATTGTAGTGTGAAAGTAGACTGGGTACACAGCTTCTTGTGTGTGTTTGGCACTTGCAGTAACATCTTTCAATCTTGTCTTGGGTTGGTAACACGAATGTTCTCTTGCAGAGATATTAATGGTGCGAAATGATGAAGACAGCGTTCCCCTGGAACTGTCTTTGCAGTCCGACATTTAATGCCTACTCTCGATAATTACGTAACTTGATAGTATTATTTTTCTCACAAACAAAATGATGTCAGCAGGTCTTACCTATTATAGGCTAGCACAACATGACAGAGAGTACGATCTGCGTTACGGATTCTTTCAGTAAATTAAACGTTTCTGGTTTAGCAACTGTCGACAGTTGAAGGCAGATCATACGATATTGTAAAATGAGAATATCTGATAGTTTTTGCGCTCATTGAACACAGCTCCATTTACCACATAAAAATAAATTTTAACACTCCCTAAACGATTCCATGTATCCAGTCTAGCTGCCATCTTTGGAAAATAAAGGAGATAGACTCCCATTCCAGAACTTTGAGTTTGAGGAACTCATTTACAACAATAATAAGTTCAGTTTATCATGTAGATTGTTTCTTATACTTTGCAGCGGTGTGCCGGAGTAGCCACTGGGTGGGACTAGTTGTGTGGCAGTCAATAATCTTTCTATAGCTGAATATGCCTAGATTATCGTATTCAATACAGTAGCTAGACATCGTGTTATGGGTCATCGATTTAATAACGATCTTTTCTTATGACGTCACCATCTATGAGTTTTTTGCAGTTGTTATCAATTGAGCCTACTTGTTGAAAAGAAAACGACAGGAAGTAAATAAAAATGTTTGTTGTTATTGAGAGCAGTCCAACATTATTTTTCTTTATTTACCAATAGCGGTACTTCTATTTGGCTTTGCATCTTTCACACAGCATCCATGCCTGTAGGTGGAGATGAGCTTAAACGATATTTTCAAATATCTGTGACTTTTATCGGTGATTTTGTCACACTGATATTTTATATCGATACGTAGCATGAATTACACCGATATTTTGTCACACCTATAAAAATTAGCAGGAAATATTCAAGAGCAGTGAAATATGAATACGAATTCTCTATACACACCACTCATCAGTGATTTATATGGGAAAATCCAACAAAGAAATTATGTACATGTACCATTAACAAATAAATACTTACCTAACTGAACAGTAACATGTCAGAAGTTAACCTCATGTACCAAGAGGTTATATTATAGATATTGAACCAGTTGATCATTTTTAAATGTAGTTGGGTATGGAGAAATTGAGGTTATATGATTATCCTAATCGTTTTACAAATTGATCCTTTTTATTGTATATAAAATAATAAAATAATTGATAAATTATTTTAAGTCGTGCATTAACATTATAATATTGAGTCATAGAATAAAAACTAATGAAACATAAGTATTCGGAAAAAGATTGGAAAATAATTACAAAACAAAACAATTGTTCAGACAGGATTTTACACAAGATTAATTACTGGTGTTATGGTGTTATTATGTAAGTCTTGTAATAACTACATCACTTATAATAAGATGGAGAAACTACCGCCAGATTGTTGTTATTGTATCATGCGCACGCGCAAACCTACGACGTAGAGGAGAAAATATCAGTCACAGAGTACTGAATACGGAGCAGATTTCAATAGCGATATTTTGTCACAGATATTTCGCGTCATCAGTCACAGGTTTATCTGTGACAAAATATCGGTTTGTGAAATATCGGCCATCTCTATCTGTAGGCTCTTTGCCCTTGATGCACTGTATACACCTTAGCAATATAGTGACTCCCACTGACATTGTCTTGCACAAATTCCGACGCCCTAGCCGTTTGCCTAACCGTGCATTGAGATTGCAGCAAAAAGCAATTGCCTCATGTGCAGTTTGTTGGTGGCGGTCATAATTTTCCTTCACGTTTCCAATTACTTCTTTTAATCCGATGATCTGACTTGTGACATCGTAGCTGCAGTCCTCACACGCGATGTCTTGATTACAGCGCCCTCCACACAGACTGGAACGAAACGCCGCAGATGAAGTGCGCAAGATCTGGGAATCCTGTCAGAGAAAGTTCACCTCAACCCCAGATTTACGATCATTTCCTCGAAAGCCAGAACAGTTCCTCGTCACAACCCCTCAGTGAGTGCGATATTTGTGGCAAGTTGTTTCAGACGCGCCTCAAGTACAAACGACATCTGCGCACGCACACGGCCGAGCGCAAGTACAAGTGCGAGGAATGCGGCAAGTGCTTCTTGCAGTCGCACGCACTCAAGGTCCACGCCCGCACGCACACCGGCGAGAAGCCCTTCAAATGTGAGGGCTGTGGCAAATGCTTTTCCCGTTTGGTAGCGCTCACAGTCCACGCCCGCACGCATTCCGGCGACAAGCCCTTCAAGTGCGATGCGTGCGGCAAATGTTTTGCCCAGATGGGCGCTCTCACGGATCACGAACGCACGCACTCCGGCGACAAGCCGTTCAGATGCGATGTGTGCGGCGAGTGTTTCTCCAAGTCCGGCTCTCTCACGCACCACGCACGCAGGCATTCTGGCGAGAAGCCGTTTAAATGCGATGTGTGTGGGAAATGCTTCATACATTCCGGCGCTCTTACAGTTCACGCACGTACGCATTCTGGCGAGAAGCCGTTCAAATGTTCTGTCTGTGGGAAGTGTTTCACGCGATCGGATACGCTAACGATCCACTCGCGATCGCACACGGGCGAGAAGCCGTTCAAATGCTCTGTCTGCGGCAGATGCTTCTCTCACCCCGGCGCGTTCAGGGCTCACCTACGCACGCACTCGAATGAACACAAGTTCAAGTGCGATGAATGCGGCAAATTGTTTTCAGGAAAAGCTCCTTTCATGCGGCATGTGCTTGCGCACTCGCGCTAGGACGTCTGCAAGGAATTGTTCCTATATTGGCGGGCACGATGGGAAGTTTTGTGAAGGTATTTGTCGGCTGTATACGTCAGAATGTGTTTATAATAAAGATTTCTCTGAGGTGAGAAGCGCTTCAATAGTTTGTTCAAGTTTTTATTTTGCCATATTGACATCCCAATTCTTCATTTTCCTTTCTAATAGCCACGTTGGATGCCATTATATTGTCATATTGTACTCAGATCCATCTGCTACTTGCATCTGACTATTTTTAAGTGCATCTACATTCAAGCAATGAATGCAAAATTGATATTTAATTTTGAAGATGGCGTTCAGAACGACGCACCATGTAGACAAAATCTTCATGCATCTTTCTTAATTGAACGGGTTCTAACCTTGATTCTTTCATTATTCCTCGCAGATTGCACGTATATCCATGTAGATGCAGCTTTAGACTACCCTTGTAGGATGATGATTATATTTATACCTGTTATGTTATAAAGAGTTCCAATAAAATTTTGTGGAATCTTAGACAATTCAACCACTTTTCCCTTTGTTTTTTTAATCAACTTATATAGTTGTTGAGATATCAAACATTATTTGTGAGTAGGCAGGCAGTGTGTTGATAACCATCATACCGTTTGGACATAATTGTTTACTACCTGGCATCGAAATGTTCAACTAGCCTGCCGCGAAATTCGGAAACAGTCCTCCATACACTGCTTAATCTCTGTAAGTTAGGTTGAGCTTAAATAGTATTACATTGTTAAATGAATCCACCATAAATCTGCAGTATTTTTTTCTGAGCACATTTTTAAGATACTTTGGATAGCCGGGGCATAGTAAGTATTAATGGTTCTAATGCCCCATGACAAATAACACGCAAAATATCAGAATTTAGTCTGAAAGTTGGTTTGGCAGCCCTAACGAGAGATGACTGAGAACCTGATAATCAGGAAATTAGAGCGGATATTCGACTGTTGTGTAAGATCAACTTGTGACATTTTCTGTGCGGGCTAATTGCTTAGTGTATGTTGCTGCATTGCACGCGCAACATCTGCTAAATAACACCCTGGAATCAGTATACGCTAACTGGGGTATTAATTAGTGCTTTAGTGAAATATCTGTCACCTGCTTCAAAAGAAGAGCTAGTTACGGGACAATGTATTCGCTCTAAATTTCGCATTTCCATAATATTTTTTTTATCCTTAGGCACATCTTATGTAGTTCGTTTGCTATGTTCTGAATATGCTGGCTGTGTAGCACGACTCGTCCAAATGTCGTTTTACATAAAGTATGTAATTCTGTTACTTACTTACTGGCTTTTAAGGAACCTGGAGGTTCATTACCGTCCTCATATAAGCCCGCCATTGGTCCCTATCCTGAGCAAGAGTAATCCACTCTCAACCATCATATCCCATCTCCCTCAAATTCCTTTTAATATTATCCTCCCATCTACGTCTCGGCTTCCCCAAAGGTCTTTCTCCCTCCGGCCTCCCAACTAACACTCCATATGCATTTCTGGATTCGCCCATACGTGCTACATGCCCTCTCCATCTCAAACGTCTGGATTTAATGTTCCTAATTATGTCAGGTGAAGAATACAATGCGTGCAGTTCTGTGTTGTGTAACTTTCTCAATTCTCCCTCTTAGCCCCAAATATTTTCCTAAGCACCTTATTCTCAAACACCCTTAACCTATGCAAATCTAGTCTTTCAGGTGAAGCTCCCTGTAAAGCAGATTTGAATAATTTCGAGGGAAAAATTGTTCCGTGGTATTGTACCAGCGCTCTACCTCTGAGCATCCACCCGACACCGTCTCAACTTTTCAAGTCACACAGAGATTGTGTGCACTCATTGTGGGTCTCTGGCGTTTCGCCCACGCGAATATAAAGGGAAAAGTTGAGACGGTGTCGGGTGGAGTCCTAAGCGCTTATTCTCAAACACCCTTAACCTATGTTCCTATCTCAAAGTAAGAGTCCAAGTTTCACAGCCATAAAGAACAACCGGTAATATAACTGTTTTATAAATTCTAACTTTCAGAATTTTTATAGCAGACTGGATGATAAAAGCTTCTCAACCGAATAACAGTCATTTCCCATATTTATTCTATGTGTAATTTCCTCCCGAGCCTCATATTTGTTACTATTGCTCCAAGATATTTGAATTTTTCCACCTCTTCAAAGGATAAATTTTCAATTTCTATATTTCCATTTCGTACAATATTTTGGTCACGAGACATAATCATATACTTTGTATTTTCGGGATTTACTTCCGAACCTATCGCTTTACTTGCTTCAAGTAAAATCCCCGTATATTCCCTAATCATTTGTGGATTTTCTCCTAACATATTCACGTCATCCGCATAAACAAGCAGCTGATGTAAGGTATTTTGTTTGTTACACCAGACACAAACGGCACCGTGTACCCAAAGCCCATTACTCGATATTGGGTCCAATCGACTCTTTAACATAAGGTATCTCGTCTACTCGAGCTCTAATGAGAAAATGTCGTCAGTGGAAACTATACATTTTCGGACACACTGTGATATGAACTTTTGTGCTCCATTTTCAGTCAGGAATAACCCCCTGATGTTTGTCGGTGGACTTAAAACTCACCCCGTATATTGACAGTATTGAGTATTTAACCTCAATATACTGTCAATAGCCTTTGCGTTCCACGGCAACTTTGATCCTTATTCATTATTGATATTGGTCTTTCATGACTTACGGATTGTAGTTAATGGTATGTAGTTCTGTGGGAGATTTCTATACATATATTCACGACTGATTCTTGAAATGTTTGTTTGTGTGTGTATGTGTATGTGTATGTGTATGTGTGCTGCTTTGGGGTCAATGTAGAGTATCCACCGTCCACTGAACGAAAACTGTTTATACGAGCGTTGAGCGACTTCCGCCGAATTTGGAACAGACACCGACGCACTCAGGTTACGTTAGGTTAGGTTAGTTTAGGCTTTTATTATCCCGACAAGATGAAGGTGAAAGAGATTGACTGTGATTTTTTGTTTTCTATGTTGGCAGTTCAAGTGCGTTGGTGTCTATTCCAAAACCGGTGGAAGTGACTCAACGCTCCGCCGATTTTGGAACAGACACCGACGCACTTAGGTTAGGTTAGTTTAGGCTTTTATTATGCCGTCAAAATGAATGATGTGATCACTGGGAGAGCAGTAAGCCCATCGTACCCACCCTTAATACGTACCTTACTTATGCACCAAAATCGTCGCGAATGAATGAAGAATATAGCCACATATAATGTAACAGTGGGTTTCAGTGTCGCCAACATTAGTAATAATACTACACATTAATCAAACCTAACCTAACCTTTCTCATAATAGGCCTACTACACACCTAACCAAGCCTAATCTAACCTGTCACACAATACACACCTAATCTAACCTAACATAACCTGTAACATAATAGGTCTACTATACATCTGTCGTAACATTCCTCACATTTAGTATAATTTCGTTTGCATGTATTGCCGGCCCTGCTTCTTGTATCGATAGCCATCTAGTTGAAGTGGGTCGCAATTCGAGAAAGAAAAAATGGCAACTCTCATAATAGTTATATTTGGTACGTCCAGTGTATATTTTGTGATATATTAAATGTGTTTAGTTTGCATAATTTATGTGTTTAGTCTGTATAGTATTTCGTGTTTAGTTGGTATAGTTTGTTTATGTGTTTAGTGTATAAGTACAGTGTAAGCTCTCTTGGACTGGCTCCCCAAGTGTAGTAGACCTTCAGCTCACCCTACACTCCTGTAGGAGGCCGTTGCCCTTAAGGGATTTCAGGCTTTTCGCATTTCGTATATATATTTTACATAGGACAGTAAGCATATTAGCCCTAGTGTATATAGCTTGCTCTGATAGTAGCATCTCAGCGGATTAACCATCTGGATTCTTCATAGTGAATATTGTCTAATAAGTAACTATGTTTATCATAAATGTCTTTTACGTCGATTGAGTGAGCCATTGACCCATACATGTGGCGCCATAACTCTGAAGCTTCTGTTTGAGGATTCAGTAAGAGGATGACGTTCAATTCTGTAGCCGCGCATCGAATCATTGCAACAAACCAGGGAATAAGTGCATTAGTCCATTTTGGAATGTTTTCAGGATAAGATACGGACATAGAGTATAAACAGCTTTGTCCACCTAAGCACCTAGATCTGTAGAGTCGTACAAAAATTCCCTCCGAGTAAATTAATTCTCAGTTGGCTTATTATGCTGTCATTGTCAAGTGAACGTGATTCGATTGCAAAAAGTTAATAAGAACTATGAACATTTGTGATATCAGCTTAAGAACCTGAACTTGTTAACACAATCATCGCAATTGTTGCACAGTGGTGTAATGAAGACTAAGGTTTACCTCATTCTGACGTAGAAGATAACTAGTTTCTTGTATTTTTCCAATTTTCAGAAAAATTACGACATAATTCCCAATAAACCTTTCTGGACAAGGCAAATGAATGTCAGTTCTTCCAGTTATCATGGACGTTATCAAGACAGAACTTGAGGTGGACCCGTTGGCTGTAGGAACAGACGCAGAAGAAAAGAAGCCTTCATCGCAGGTAAACTGAAGGCTTTTTTATATGTATGTTCAGCAGGAAGGTGTAAGTCTTCAACTGCATAGCATATCTGATTAAATTTGACTAACAGTCGTGGCATAAATTTGCTTCATAATTGAAAATTCGTGTTTCTGTTACGCATAACTTTCAGTGTTGATCAGGCCTGCTGGTTTAATCTGTGATATGAATGAATCCTTATTCTCAAATCTCTTCTTTTATAAACCATGTTATTCTGTATTATTTGTGTTAAGATTTCTGGCTTGCCCCTGAATTTATAATTTCTGTTGGACAAGCCCATCGTTCATGTGACGTAAGGATATTCTGTGGTAGCTTCGTTTCTTCTGTAGGACTCCATTAAATGTCCACCATCATCATCGTCGTCGTTGTCGTCGTCGTCATCATCATCATCATCATCATCATCATCATCATCATCATCGTCGTCATCATCATCATCATCATGTCGTTGGTCTGGGTAACGTAGTCGGTATAGCTCTGGCCTTCTCTGCTCGAGTTTGCAGGTTCGATCCCCGCCCAGGTCGATGGCATTTAAGTGTCCTTAAATGGGACAGGCTCATGTCAGTAAATTTACTGGCATATAAAAAAATCTCCTGCGGGACAAAATTCTGGCACCGGTGACACTGATATAACCTCTGCAATTGCGAGCGTCGTTGAATAAACCATGTATTAAAAGATTCATCTTGATGTCATCATGGGTGTGGCGTAGGCCAGCTTGCTGTAGCTGAGCCTGGGCATAGATCTACTAAACTGTCTTCATATGAGTGAATGACAAACAGCCAAATATTAAGGCCTATCTATATGTATTTTTTGTGTTATATAATTATAGAAGTATATAAATTGGGAAGGACATTTTTATGACTAAGTAGCTACGAGTATATGAGCCATTCCACGTCAATTCTTATAGTTTAAAGAGAAAAATGACCTTCATGTCACCCTTTTTTTATGAAACTTTTTTTAGACATTCTGTGAGTCAATACACACACAGTTGTTTTTATTGTCCCCAAACTCCTTGAATTTGATAGTTAAAAAATATATAATTTTCCATAAAAGTGTGCAAATTGTTTCATATTAACTTCAATATCTCATATTGTAATAGTCGTATGAGCAGCATTCTAGGCACGGCTCGTTTTAAACCTAATTAAACACGCGTTGAAATAGATGAAGTATGGCAGTTTGTGTGTGAACTACACTTGGAAATGAAAAATGTAAGGCATTTCGCTGCTCTAAAACAATATGAAAAAAATATAGCTGCATTCTCCATTTAATTTTCAGTAACTTATGTGTGCAAAATTTCCGGATGGAACTCAGAGAAGTTCATGTAAAATTGATTGACTTACCCAAGAAGATGTTAAGGAGCTGAGCAGTGCATAGGTGAACATCAGTCAGAGGGTCGTGCATCAGCAGACATCCAGACTGCAGGATCAGTTCAAAGTACCACTACTTTGTCTTCGTATGAGGCAGAATATTGTTTTATATTGCTTTGTTAGTTTTTTTTTCCTGAAAAGTTCACTCTCTATTTGATTATCGCCATTGCCGAAGAATTTGAAGGAAATGCCACTAATATCTCTCACAGCCCATTCGCGCAATTCCTTGAGTGTTATGATGGGATGTTGAAGTCGCTGAAGACTCGATTTCGTAGCAAGTCTTTTATTGCTGCTGCCAATGCCATCACAAGGTAATTTACCGTGCGATGTTGCAAAAAAAAATGCCACTCTGCAGATACCCAAAAATCCCTTTCATGGTAGTATGTGTTTACAAAATTCTTTCTATGCTTACTCGTGCCATCAGAAAAATTAAATAATTTGAGTAACAATCCCTAGAAGTGTTATTAATATAATATGTCAACAAGGAGTAAGGCCACAAAGGAAAAAATACTATAGGAGAGTGGTTCGATCCGATACTGTGGTTTGAACGTAGCTCAGTGGTTAGAGCGCTTGGTACTAGAACCAAGGACCCGGGTTCGATCCCCGGCGCCGGAGCGAATTTTTCTCCTCAAATATTAATTGTCAATATTACAGATATTATTCTATACGACAAATTAATAAATCTATAATATTAATTTGTTCAGGTTTGATTCATATTTCAAAACAATTTTTTTGGCAGAAATAAAAGTAAGTTATACAGGGTTTCCACACAAGAGTTTTCGAACTGTTTCGAAACATCAAAGCCCGTTGGATTTGATGTGGAATACCTGGTATGCAGAGTTGTTGAATACTCATGGAACAGATGTAGCTTCTCTTTAACACCAGCCAATGTAAGCGAATGTGGAGGCATATTCTATTTAAAAAGTTTAATTATGATTCCTTAAATTCATAGAGAGAGAGAAATAAGGAAGTTTTAATAGCAAATAGTAACTAAATTTTATTGCATGTATCTAAATGTTAACCAAATTCAAACTGAAGTCTTTCATAGGACGTAAAATTTACAAAAGATTTATTGATACCAGAAATGCACCAATCTGATTGCGTGTATTGGCCATCAGCTGCACTGGCGAGCCATCCTGATGGAGACTGGAGGACTAATATTGAGTCATGCCCGTGTAGCGTACAATGTGCTGTGTTTAAGGAACGCGGTAATGCGTTTAACCTTAAATGTCGCGAAATAGTTCAGTATCGTGTGCCTGTTTGCATGTTATATATTTGAGCTATTTCTTTGTGTTAAATGAAGTTTCCTCGATGGCTATGGACATTCAGTGACAAATATACTTCCCTACACGTGTGCGTGCAGTAAATTGGATTCCCTGTCTGTAATTCCATAAAGGAGGAATAATAACTTGTGAAATGTTGCTGTTTTCTGATCCAGGACGCCATGCAAAATCCCAAGAGATTCGCACTCTTGTAATATTGCTGTCTAACCCAACAAACCTACCTACTGCCTATGTGTAGCCCCGGTGAGGTAGATCTGACCTCACTATTCACAACCGGCCCAGGCAGGCAGATGTGTCCGTAACGCTGGATGTAGTGGCGAAGAAGAACGGGTAGATCATATTTGCGACTGAAAGATTACATTGGTACATTGACTGTGATTTTTAATTAAACATTCGCATTTTTTTTTGTCGATGCTCTACTTGTTTCGATAAGAGTGTGCCTTCAAATTCTGCTGGTTAATAAGCTGTCCAAATCACAGACACAATGCAGCGACTATTTCCTACCCAGTGTAATATTAATTGCACTCCATTACATATAGAAGTGTAGAATTGTCTCTTCTCAGCCACTGTGGTTACTTATAACCCCCAAACTTAGCTCAGCATGCTTCGCAATTAGGTCGTTACAACAATTTCTAAACAACAGTATCTTAAAGACAATATATTTTGCCTATTTTCATTCCATTATGTCCTACGGAATAATATTTTGGGGAAGTTCTGTAGATAGGAAAAATATATTCTTATTACAAAAAGAGCCATTAGAATAATAGTTGGAGCAAAGGCTAGAGAATCATGTAGATTATATTTTAATAAAGTAGAGATTCTAACCTTAACAAATCAATACATATACTCTATAATAAATTTTCTCTTATGTAATAAAGAAAATTTTCCAACTAACTCAGCCATACATAGTATAAATACCCGCAGAGGGAATGATTTTCATACGCCATCATCAAATTTATCATGCTTTCAACGGGGAGTACGTTACATGGCGATAAATATGTTCAATAGTCTTCCTGAAGACATTAAGAATCATAGCCAAAACCCTGCATTATTTAAGACAAAACTAAAAATTACTTAATATCTCACACTTTCTATTCTGTAGATGAATTCTTGACATTTCACAGTACTGTGTAAATATTATAATACTATTAAATGGTAAACATATTACATTGTATAAAATATTACTGTTATTAAGGTATTAATTCTGTACATATTTCATATTTGCATTTTATATGTATTGCATCGTATTGTTAAACGTAAGAATTGGACATGTTCTTTATTCTGTGCTATAAAGCAAATGTAAGAATATTATGGAACGAATAAATCTATCTGTCTATCTATCTTACATGCGGTTCCATTTCGTGATCACGCGCAGCATGCCTGCGAGTGGGTCCGGTATCAAATGCTGTTTGGGACAAGTTACTTTGTTGATTTTTCTCTCAACCAGTTAAGAGCAAATGCTGAGTGACTTCCACCTTCGTCTAACTTAGACGCGAGATGACCATAACAGTTGGTAAAGTGACGTAAAACAACCATTTTAAAGAAATGAAAAAAATTACTCGGATACAGAACTAATGTGCAGCTGATAATACAGGAAATCAAATTCAAGTTTTGTTTTGTGATGTCTCTGTTTTCCCCAGGAACAGAATTTATTCGATCTGCAGACAACTGGAATGAAGACAGAGTGCGTTGAGCACACAGCAGGAATTAAATGTGAGGGAACTGAACGACTTGATTTTCCCACGGTGAAGTGTGAAGTTCAAGTAAGTGCAATTTGCGATGTGTGTTATTCTTTCTTCTTAGTTTGTGACATTTAACATGAATTCTTTGTGCCACAAACACTTTAGTTCTATTCATCTGTACCTTCTTTTTGCTGTGAGATAGACATATTGCTATAAACACTGTACAGTTCATTGTTATTCTAGAGCCTAACGTAGAATTGTATATAATTTTCAAATTGGAAACCTTAATTTCAATGGCAGTATGAAAGGAAGGAACGTCAGTGTTGTATCTTCGGACAGCATTTTTGTTTTTCTCAAAGAGCTCTAGTCTGTTCTTAGCTGTAGCCTACATCACATTACGTTTCTAAGTTGATATGTTGATTCACTTTTGTACTTTTTGACAGCTTCATAATTTAGACAAACCCAAAATGTTTACGCAGCTTGGTGTGTGTTGCGTTATTCTTTGAATCATCATGCTTACCTAGCAACGAAGAAAGATGAAAGCAAGCACAGTACAACGCCTGTATCACGAAATCCTAGGTACCTTAGAAATTACTTCGTTGTAATGATATTTCGTTATATCGGAGTAGGTACGCTATTTGCTATATAAAAAGAATTCTTCTTGAATTACCCACACCTATGGCTTAAATTCTGCATACTTTGCCTGTACTTAGAAATGCTTTAAGGAATCCGGAGATCCATTGCCACCATTGGTCCCTATCCTGAACAAGATTAATGCAGTCTCTACCATCATATCCCACCTCCCTTAAATCCATTTTAATATTATCCTTCCATTTACGTCTCGGCCTCGCCAAAGGTCTTTTTCCCTCCAGTCTCCCAACTAACACTCTATATGCATTTCTGGATTCGCCCATACGTGCTACATGCCCTGCCCATCTCAAACGTCTGGATTTAATGTTCCTAATTATGTCAGGTGAAGAATACAATGCGTGCATTTCTGCATTGTGTAACTTTTTCCATTCTCCTGTAACTTCATCCCTCTTTGCCCCAAATATTTTCCTAAGCACCTTATTCTCAAACACCCTTAACCTCTGTTTCTCTCTCAAAGTGAGAGTCCAGGTTTTACAACCATACAGAACAACCGGTAATATAACTGTTTTATAAATTTTAACTTTCAGCTTTTTGAGAGTAGACTGGTTGACAAAAGCTTCTCAACAGAATAATAGCAAGCATTTCCCACATTTATTCTGCGTATAATTTCCTCCTGCGTGTCATTTGTATTTCTTACTATTTCTCCAATATATTTGAATTTTTCCTCCTCTTCAAAGTATAAATTTACGATATGTAGTTTTCCATTTCGTTTTGTCACGAGACATAATCATATACCTTGTCTTTTCGGAATTTACTTCTAAACCTATGGCTTCACTTGCTTCCAGTAAAATTCCCGCGTTTTCCCTAATAGTTTGTGGATTTTCTCCTAACATATTCACGTCATCCACATAGACAAGCAGCTAATGTAACCCGTTCAATTTGCGTGTAGATCTAGAAAATATCCGTAAGTAAAATAAAAAGCTGAGCTTGGAATGCATTTGAATAAAAAAAGTTAAAAAAATGCATAGGAAAAGTACAGAATTCAAGTTTTTTGGAGCACTTTGTATGGCAAGAGTTTGGGAAGTCGTATTCTGAGATTAGTAAGCTGTGATTGGAAGCGCCATGTTGCGGAATTAGTGAGCTGCAATTGGTAGAAGGGAATTTAATGACAATGAAAGAACAGCATGAAAAAACTAACACAACTTTCAACAAGGCTAGCTGCATCGGAGTAGACATACCTTGGTTAAATATTTAATGGACGTGTGGCCACTATGCAGTTACATTATTATTGTTATTATTATTAGTTTTACTAATATTAGAATAAATGTGCGCCATCTGTGTCTTTAACTCTCCATTTGCAGGAAGAGGTGGTAGAAAAAGAGGAGCTCAAGCAAGAAGTAACAATAGGGGAGGATGAAGTTCTCGCTGAGAGGTGAGTTGTTTGCGATTCTTCACCCCGTCCTTTGTTTCACTGTCTCGGTTGAAGCATAACGCAGAATGTGAATGTGTGACGTGTTAGAGCACTTATTCGTCTTATACTTATAAAAGTATTTTGTTGAAATCAAACGTTCAGTACAAGGAGTGGAGAAGAGATGAAGATATATATAAATTTATCACGACCGTAACTTATACCAGCACTAACCATTACCACTGCTGCTGCTGCTGTTGGTTATTGATCCACTTCAGGTCGCCAGTACACTCCATTGTTGTAGTAACTTGAGACCCTTGTTGCTGTACTTCATTGCCTTCCCTCGACCTCCATCACACTCCTTCTTTTCCGTAGTTTGCTGCCTTCACTTTTGGCATAATTTTATCCATGTACTTTACAATGTCAGTAGCCTACACTTAATCATTTCGCAGCTTTCTACTCTTGTATTGTTTACGAACATGTTTTATGTTACCCAACATCTTTATTTGGCTGGTTATCATCGTCTGCTTTGCAAATGTGATCCTCCTTAGAGCGTGTACCGACCCTATCATCTCGTTTTTGTGTGTGATTGTAGCCTGTTTCTTTAGAGCATTAACTTATTCTGTGTTATGTTATGTTCGTATTCTGAGTAAGCATCATTAAATAAAATGCTCATGCCTCCATACTAGTTAGCTGGCACTAGTTGTGTGACTACAGATGTCGGCCCAAACTGCCACAGACTTTTTATGCCAAGGCCCCTTTAGTTATGGACGATTGTTTGAAGTTCCTGGAACCACATTCTTGTAAGCATCGCGTTTCTCTGTTTGGTGCCATTTCAGTTACACAACACCAGGTGCAACAGAGGTCGCGACTCAGTTTTCCAAAATTTCTCATTCATCCCACTGATAGTTCCAAAACTTTCTTAAATTGATGAAATCCACGTGCGATCTGTGTACTACATCCTATATTCCGTTGGTATCGTGATTCATTGCTTGGTATGAATATCGATTCATCTGCACACCACTTAGCCCTTCTGTCCTCCAGGGACTTGTGCAGCTTCCTCAAGTAGATGGATGGCGAGGTACTACATGGACCAAAAACTATTGAAGAGATGGATGATTTCGAAATGAATGAAGGCCAAATAAGTCTCAGATTGAAAGCCCAAACTTACCCAGCAAATCTGCAAGAAACGCAACCCCAATACCTGCTCTTTCACGATCAGACATGCCGGTATGAAATACCGCCACTGGTTTCTATGGCCAGAAAATATACCATTAATGAAAAATGACGTACCGTCAGTGAAAAAATGTGATCCATAAAAATTTGTTTATATATTTCTTCACAGCAAAGAGTACTACCTGTTTGCTTCTTAAATCTAAGCCACAGCCCTTTCGAACTGTATTCAGCGTGTATTTGGACACGTTTATTTGATAAGTCAACCCTTGAAATGCTTGCAATGGTAGTATAGAAGGCTGTGGTCTGTAACTTGTGGTGATCATTGTTGATAATTGAGTGACTCTGTCATTTTTGTTGTTGTTGTTGCACTTTTTAATTAAGTAAGGGACTTTGAAGCTTTAACATTATTTTAAATCAATTTAAATATATATGGATTCATTACCGTCTAAATTAGTTACTTAATTATTTTAAATGATAAGTGTGAGTGCATATTGCAAAATAATCTAGTAAATAACTTGAAATTATTTTATTAAAAAATTTGATGTGTTGCGTAAACTTCAAAGATTCGCGTTACTGACTGCACGAAACAGTTTATTGTGTACATCATGTTGCAAGGGCAGGGGATGCATGCCGCCTGATAACACATGTCAGAACTCTTCACATTGTATTGATTTCTGACGACATCTGTACGCTTTCTTTATAGCGTGGCAGTCACTACTGTGTCGTCACACTGCGACAATATTACGCAATCTGGCCACATGACTAAGCGTCTGTCCTTTGAGAAGTCTGGCTTCAGAATTCCCGTTGATGTAGTAAATTCTGACCAGTTGTTCACGGAAGACAACTTGAAAGAACAACCTAGCGACTGCAGACTTGCTCCTTCAATTTGCGAGCAAACAGGAGATGGTTCATTCCGTGGCGATGCTTGCCAGTCTCCCGGCTGGCATTTGCACACACACGCTCTAGTGAAACCGTTTAAGTGCGATGTGTGCGATAAGTGTTTTGCATCAAAGTACGCTCTGGAAATGCACTCACGTCAGCACACGAGCGAGAAGCCGTTCATGTGCAGGGTTTGCAGCATGTCTTTCACCGAACTGGCGAGCCTGCACGCACATGAACGACGTCACACGGCGAACACTCGCTGCGAGTGCGACGTCTGTGGCCAAGGCTTCACGACTCTGCGGAGGCTGAAGAGCCACGCCCTGCAGCACAGCGGTGGGACAGCCTTCACGTGCGACGTTTGTGGCAAGGGCTTCTCGCGTCCAGGAAATCTGAAAATCCACGCCCGCCAGCACACGGGCGAAAACCCCTTCAAGTGTGACGTTTGTGGAAAGTGCTTCTTGCAGTTGGAGAGCCTCAGGGTGCACGAACGACATCACACGGGCGAGAAACCATTCGAGTGCGGTATTTGTGGGAAGTGCTTTTCAAGGTCGGGCAGTCTGTTAATTCACTCTCGCAAGCACTCTGGGGACAAGCCGTTCAAGTGCGATGTTTGTGGCAAGGGCTTCTCGCAGTCGGGGCATCTCTCTAACCACGCACGTCTCCACACTGGCGAGAAACCTTATATGTGCGATGTCTGTGGGAAGTGCTTCTCGCAGTCCGGGTACCTCAAGTCCCACGCGCGCAAGCATACAGGCGTGAAGTCTTTCAAATGCGACGTCTGTGAAAAGGCCTTCTATCTGTCGGGAGACATGAAGAGGCACGCCCGCTTACATACAGGCGAAAAACCATTCAGATGCGATGTGTGCGGTAAGAGATTCTCTTTGTCTCACCGGCTGAAAAACCATCTGCAACGACACACTGCGTGATGTGCAAGCAATGTGATTCACTTTTTATTTTGAACTTTATTGTATATATTTTCATTGCAAACTTTTATATATATATATATATATATATATATATTTGTTTTCTGGATCCTTGTGGTCACCCTCGTTGAAGGACAGAGAGTTTTATTTTATTTCATAAATCTGATATCGGACAATTAAAGAAATATTTGAAGATCAGAGTAGAGAAGGTAAGGTGATTGGCCTTAAAATTAATGAACAAAAGACGAAGATAATGGTACAAGCTAGGAGAAGGAAATATCAGAAGAACAGCTCGTTCAGCAAGGATCCAAAGTAGAGATAGTGAAGGAAATTAAATATCTTCGCATACATCTAACCAACAAGAATGAGGAAATGGTAGAAATACAAGCAAGAATGCAGACTGCCAATAAAGCATATTTCTCAGTACTTCCCGTCTTCAGAAACAGGGACATAAACCAGAGATTAAAGGTAATGCTGTATGAAATACTCATTCGGAGTATAGTGACGTATGGAAGTGAAACGTGGACCCTCTCAAAGAAAGCCGTGGAAAAGATCGATTCTTTCGAAAGGACCTGTATGCGTGGAAGGGGAATGGAGAATTAGATATAATTACGAACTATACTGCTTGTATGGCGAGCTACCCTTGTCGGATTAAGAGACTCAAATGGGCAGGTCATGTAATTAGGATGGAAGAACATCGAGTCCCGAAGAAGGTATTTTCAGAAGATTTCGGAGGAGGAAGGCCGGTGGGAAGATGTTGCATTTCAGGATGCATTACAAATCCTCAAAATCCGGAATTGGAGAGTCTTAGCACAGGATCGACAAGTTTGGTGGAATGCAACTGGGGAGGCCATGACCCGGAAACAGGCCGACGCGCCACAGAAGAAGATAAATGTGATAGATTATTATTACTATTTTCCTTCTTCTAATATACGGCATTAGTAAGATCGAAGCTCGACACAGTAATAAGAGCAAAATTCAAATGTGACTCAGTTAAACGAGAAAGTGTCCAAAGAAGATTCGTATCGCAATGTTGAAGATTTGTGCCCAGTGACTCCAGGATCAGCTATGAGATAAATTGACTGATTATTTTAAATGTACCAGTTTGTATTCCTTATTCCAATGTTTGTTCAACGTACATAAAAGTGACAACTTGTGACTTTCATCGTGTTCAATTTCAGCTGTCCTCTTTGTGTGGAAGGTGAACTTTCCTACAACGGAAATTCTGCACGTCTCTTACAACTGTCAAATTTTACACCGGTGAATGCCACTTATTTTTGTATAATTGTAAACTCTACCTTAGTCGTTATTGTTGTGTCATTTAATCTATTGTGCTATCCTGTTATTTGCTAACAACTCTCGTCAATGCATTAATGTTAATGATAATAAAATAAGTTTATGTCAATCATTAATTATTAAAATAAGTTTATTATTATTATTATTATTATTATTGGCCCTTGGCTATTGTACAACACATAATATATTAGTAAATAAATTATTATTAATGTTATTACGCTATCCCCTCTATGTCTTCAACCAGGTGGCCCGGGTTCGAATTCCGGTCGGGGCAAGTTACCTGGTTGAGGTTTTTTCCGGGTTTCCTCAACCCAATACGAGCAAATGCTGGGTCTTTTGGATGGAGCCCGGACTTTTCACCGGCATTATCAATATCATTCAGACGCTAAATAACCTAGATGTTGATACAGCGTCGTAAAATAACCCAATAAAATAAATCTATGTCTTCTTATTGGAACTATCTGCCTGTGTTCTTGGATGAATTTCAGGTAAATAATGAAATCTGTAAGCTCTTCGTCCTGTTCTGTGTCACAGCGTAAAAGTGAAGGGAATAATCTTGTTCATGCTTGGTATAAAGTGTCCATAAATTTTTCTTGCAGAGAAATGTATACCTTTGGTAAGATTTTTATTTTTAACTGTAGGAAGATTCTGAAAAGACATTCTCCAGACTGTAATATTTGTATAATGCATATTTCCTTGGGATATAAGTTACACATAGTGTGGTAAATAATAATAATAATAATAATAATAATAATGTATTTTCGTCCAATTTAACTATTTATTTCTATATTAAGGAATACCGCTACTTAATTATTGCACTTACCTGCAATTCTAAGGTGTAGTCTCGGTTCTTTTTGCACTGTGGAGGGGGTCTAAGGCTAATATCGTAGATAATGTGCATTTATTTGAGCTTCTGGTCCCCCTAGCTTCAACACACGTCATCCAGTGTTATGTGCCACAGCAACGGTTCTGCTGAATGCTATAATGCTGCGTATTCAGGGAAATGGAACAACCTCGAGAATAGCCCACAGGGACTTTGGCTTTGTTCACCACTGCTCTGAGTCTGCCATCAACGAGATCCGAACCCACGTTCGCAGACATTGGAAGTCTTCTGCCAGCAGATCTACGGAGCTACTGGATGTAGATGTTACATCCTTATTTTTATAGTTCGTGCGGTCTTCATTCTATAGCAGGCTTTTTCAGATGATGAGTGGCTTCTTTTAGTTGTGATGGGAAAATGAATAAGAAAGGTGAATTATATCATTAGATAAATGAGTAAACGAAAAGAGAAGATGAGACAGAGCTTCCTTGTTAGAATTGTAGTCCTCAGACAAACAACTCCGCCATGAACTGGTGTTCACCAAAAATTGACTTATGTTCTTTCTTAAAAAAGCGATTCATATATTTGTGCTATAAAATGCTGCAATTAAATGAAATTCTGAACACTGTTCAGTAATCAATGGCACTAATATTAGATACGTTTATTTATATGTAATAGGCCTACCTACTTGGAGGTCCTGAACATATACTGGGCACTTAACCCTTTTATTAACAAGATAGCCATTAACATCAATCGGCATTGAAATGTGAATGGAACTGTGTTAGTTACTCTTTTATTTTTATTGCCAAAGTACAAAGATTGTCAAGGGTGTGAAAACTTTCTACAGGCGATTAAATTTTATGCATGTATTGCGGTAAAAGTGAAAGATTCTTTCAAACTTGCATATCTGGCATCTTCTCATGGAAAGATAGGCTTATGGCGACTCTACTGATCTATTAGCATATAGACACTCTTCTGAAAAATTTCGCTCCTTTTTTTTTTTTTTTCTAGTGTTTAATTAATGGTATGGCCGTCATTAAATTAGCTATTTTACTATATTAAACCGACTAACTTCTTACTTATTATTAACAAATATTCGTACATTTGTGAAAAGACTATATAAATAAATGTCAGTAGTAATAAATAGTACATCAATTATTCATAATTTTAAAGACAGACATATTCCTCCGTTAAGAGAGAAATATTCTTACTGAATTTTTTATTCCCAGGAAACTAGTTCGATTAATTAAAATGTGTCTCAGTGAAACGTACAGCAGAGATCGTGTAGGTCAGTTTCTATCTGATGCTTTTCCAATTCACTGCGGGCTAAAGCAAGGAGATGCACTATCACCTTTACTTTTTAACTTTGCTCTATAGTATGCCATTAGGAAAGTCCAGGATAACAGAGAGGATTTGAATTGAACGGGTTACATCAGCCGCTTGTCTTTGCATTTACCATACACTATAAAGTAGGGGACATAGTAGTTCGTAACTTCATAGTAGCAGTAGATGTTATTTCAGGAGTCATGTACTTATGAAGAGGCTATAGGATTTCATCAATGTTACTATCAGTCATGTTTTTTCGATGCTACATTTTTCTTACCAGGTACATTTCTTGGCAAACCATATTCGTCAATAGTGCATTTTCGAAAATCATTCAGTTGTTCAGCATCCTAGCCGAAAGTTTCATACGGAACCTTGAACGGACATATTTTAAACAAAGACAACATATTTTACTGGCACAGATACTTAAATGACTTACTAACACTATAGAAGCGACAGATTGAATAGCTGCATTCTGTTTACTCTTGTGCCCTTTTAACATGTGGCATCTTGTCTGGAACTCGCGTTACGGAATGCGCGCTGTTTCAAGTCCTCATGGGGGAAGAAATTTTTTCATTAATTTTTGGCCAGTGTATGGGACCGGTGCCCACCCTGCGCTTGGGGAGCTATGATAGGTAGCGATATCCATTTGCAAAAACCAGCTATAATGGCTGGGGGGATCACACGATACCTTCAGCCTGGTTGGATGATCGTCCACCTCTATGGCTTGTGAACGTGAGGCCAGCAGCTGGCCCTTCAAGGGCTGTGGCGCCACGGATTATTATGTATAATTAAGACCTACAAATGAATTCACCCCATTAAGTTGTCATTGCCAAACTTCAAAAGAAAAAATAAATTAAGACTGGAATTTGTAAGCCATTTGTTGAAAATGCCTAATTGGTATGCATGTCTTGAGTTTCAGGATTGTGGTGGTGGTGGTGTCAGATTGCCGACAGGTGCAAAGAGTACTAACTTACTTTCATTTAAGTTGTCCAGTTATCATAAAACTACGATTTTAACATCTTTTCGAATTTATCCATTTCAATAAGATCACTTATGTCACATGAAATCAGGCTCTGAAGTTGTGTTTTCGTCAGTAGATGCCTTCATTTAATTTAAAATATTATTATTATTCCTTCTTATGTTTCTACACTCCTTCCTCTGCTTCTCATATCATACTTAGTGCAATAACAATGAGGGTTCATTAAGTATTTTCTGCCCCATCATTCTATGAATGTCGCAACTAGATAACAAGGTTATAATTTGGGACTGGATAACGTGTTCCTGTTGCTGGGATGACTGGCCGTGAAGTTTTTGTTTCATTTCACGAGACTTTGCGAATGGCTGTAAGAAAATTAAATATTCGGCAACGGTTTAATAATACAAACTACAAACACAAAGTGGTGAAGCAGATTTTAATATTCTGTTGTTAAACTCCTCACATTCTTCCTTGGTTTCGAAATCATAAGTAGGAAAAAGTACGAAATATAAATCAAAGACAGATATTAATGGAGTCTCATTAGCTTGGAACCAACACGTGGCAAAAATACTATGGAGCATCTTGTACTGTGGCTTAGAGAGAGAGAGAGAGAGAGAGAGTGAGTGAGTGAGTGTGTGTGTGTGTGTGTGTGTGTCTGTGTGTGTTATCACGGCAGCCTAGATCTAGCCACGCGCTACATTTTGTTTAATTGTATGTGAATCTATTTGGTATTAGCTCTGGACTAGTTGGGTTGTTGTACTATTACAGGTAGGTACGTATTGAATACTTGTCTTTGAATATTTGTTTAAACGGATAGGGTATATATTATATTGTGGTAAGATTACTTGCACTGCATCTGTGGACCTAATACAAGTAAGTTTCCTTGCAATGAATGCGTACTTTAATTTTATCATAAATCTTTAAGTTTTATTTGAGGATTCTGAAAATGAATTGCACGCTCTACATATTATAATACTACTCATACCCTTGCGCTTTGCTCCACGTCTTGTTATAAATAAATCACTGACTTAAATCTGTTATATTTTCGGTGAATGTTACTTATGTCCGGCCCACTATAGAGACATAGGCCAGTTTTACACTAATCATATTTAGTATAACTTGTTGCTTGTATCGTATTCACCAAATCTGATGATAGTTAGAAGATCGCGAAATCTGTTCCGACTCAAGCTGGCTATGTATACTGACCTTCAAAGCTCTTGGGACCATAAGTCATGGTAATCTAGGTTGTTGTAGTTATTTGCGCCCATCAAAATGAGAGTACCTATGAATGTGAGGGTTTCAGTTGGACTTGTTTCTGAGATACTCCTTCTGTCTGCTTCCTCGTTTGTGTGTTGCATAATTTTAGACGCAACTTCATCAGTAAACCCATCATTATCACCATTATCATAATCACAGTCCAGGTCTTCAATTTGATGAACTTCATCTTCAGTTTCACTAAGACACTCATAAAAAATATCATAACTTTCTTCCTCGTAATGTTCTAAAACTGCTTCCGATTTACTTTCCATATTTATATAATTATCTGCTCGTATTTCTGAATCAGACCACGGTCAGAGACAGAATAACACTGTTTATAAAATGAGTTTTCAATCCATGCAGCAATTCCAACAATGTACGAGGCGCGTCCATAAAGTAACTTTCCCGCTCGTCCCACAGCTAGCAAACCCGGGCCACCTGGTTTCACGGCTAGACGCGCTAACCATTACTCTACAGATGTGGACTCCAAGACATTTTCAGGGTATTTTTAGCAAGTTCCTATTGTGTGAGGGACATAAGTAACTTTCATCACTTATATTTTTAGTAGTAGTGCAATATTTGGTGATTTTTTGTGCACTACTATTGCATGAATTGCTGATTCATTTCCATGCTGTTGGCAACAGTGACTTCTGTCTGCTTGTATCTTTGTCCTGCCAGCATGTGCTGGTATACTTCAATGATTGGTAAATGGAGCCAGTAATTCAATTAACAACGACATAATCCATTAATAGCGAACGTATTTTTGATTGAAAGACGATAAGTAAAACTTGACTAAAGGTAAGCACCATACGATACATGGTAGATGTCACAAATCACTGCTGCGTGGCACAGATCACAGATCTAGGGGTCTTCTGTTACACTGTCACAACGGCATGGGTAAAGTGGTGCTTATTCATATTCAAGTAAAAGAGCCAACAGCTCACAGTCAGTTTCGTATTGGGTTGTTTCAGTTGTGATGGATTTAATCAAGACGGAACCCGAAGTCGATCCTTTGGCTGCACAATCAAATGATACCGAAGAGAAGAAGCATTCACTAAAGGTAAAGTGACGCATGATAAAGCCATTTCAGTAATTCTCTATAAAACGCCGTGCATTCATATATGTCCCTTTTGTATTTACAACTGAAACGTGGTATTTTAGGTTGAGGGGAAAGTCAAAATTCTGTTACTGTGTCTTTTTCACACATGCCACTTTGGGACTAATTTGTCATCTCGTAGCCATTTTACTGTTAACACTTGTATCTATGTTCTGCATTAAGTCGGTATTTGGCAGTATGAACACCATATATAAAATGGTTATGGTGAAAGAATAATGGTGAGGTTCATGGGGACTTAAGGCCTCCATTGTACCGTATATGAAAGGGTCAGAAGAAAATGGGTTAAATGTACCCAGGGTACACTAAAGAATAAAAAATTTTAGTGTCAAGGGATATATATTTTAACGACATCACATATTAAGATTGAAAATCAAATCTTTCCGTAATTCAGTAAGGCTTATACTAGTACATTTTCAAACATAACTGAATTGCACTTAAACCCCTGTGCTTCTGACTCTCTCATGTGAACTGGATGTTGTCTGTGCGGGTGCCCAAGTATTTTTTTTCTTTTTCATCTTGTACAGAGTGCAGGCTCTACCACCAGCAATACTCTTGAACGTGTGCGAGCCGCGTAGACAAATAATTGACTTATATTGTGTTCTGTTTCTGCAGACAGCGACTGCAGATGACCTGTACGTGACAGAAATAAAGGCAGAAGTCCTGGACCAGAGGGAACTGAAGTGTGAGGAGACAGCTGTGCCTGTAGTGAAGTGTGAAGCCGGGGTGAGTTTTGTGCCTGCACTGCCTTGTTTTCATTTCATAAATGTGCTGGCTCGATACAGTAATCAGTAGCGCCCTTATCCATTCCCATGGTGCAAGCATGCACTGTCTGTGACAGTTGTCTTGTCTGTTACTGCTGACGGGGCACTTGAAGTCAGTGAAAAACTTTTTTTTTTCAAACAAAAATCGGAGCAGATCTCTTCCGATTTTTAAGTTACCCCAGTGCTGCACTCTGCTTCCTATTTCCCTGCAAAGGACAAAGATGGAGGTGATGTGATGTTATTAATGCAGCTTTATTAATAATTCGTTTCGGAAACTGCAGGACCTGGAAAATCTGCTGCTTGGGGCAAGATAATGCTAGGCACCAGCATGAACTTAGGTTGTCATTGCTCATAAATAAATTTATTGATATGTTTTCATGGATATTATCATTTCACACAATTCCTGAACATAATGTTTGTCTACTGTTGTTGCCAGAGATCTGTTAGAAGCAGATATATAATTGTGGGTTACCAATACTTGATGGAATTAATTGTTGGGCTGATGTGCTTTATTAACTCTTTTCCAGGAGGAATCTGTTGAATTGGACTTTGTGAAGGAAGAGCTGGCACTGGAAGTAACGACAGAGAAGGATGACGTATCATCTGAAGGGTGAGCACTCTTAGTTTACTAGTTTGCTTAAATGACAACAGAGAATATATTAAATTCATAATAGTTGATATGAATGGCTGAATATGTTTTGGGAACTAAAATAAGCTAATATGTTGGCCAGAGACCAATTGTCAGTGCGGATTCTGAATGTCACTCCAAATGTTAATACTAGCTTGTATCGGCATCCAGTGACAGTCTTTCGAAGTTGTGTTTATTCCCTTTACAAATGTAGGAGTGCTTGTATAGAATGAGGAGTACTTTATTTCTGTTTAGAATATATGCCTTGTTCGTAACGAATTAAATATAAACTACATAAATATAACACAAAAGTGAAAACAGTATGTATATAAGCCTAAGATCACAAATAATATTTGAATCGCCCCATGCAGAAAGGGCTTCAGTCTATTAGACCTAGTTTTGAGAAAACTAAAGAAAACATTCTGCACACTGCATTCCTTTCTGCATAGAACTCTGAGCCTGACGCTTCAGTTTCTATCTTTCCAAGCATTGGACTGAATACCTCTCTGCATAGGCCGATGGAGCCACTCATAAAGGTATGATTTCCATCGATATTTCGTTCTTACAAAATTTGTGATTGAAGCCCTTTCTGCATGGGGCGATTCATTTAGCAAACATGAAAAGAAGACAATATGCTTATTAAAAAGGTAGGCCACTATTGTGTTTTCTAAGTTCCATGACAATCATGACTGAATTAGTCAAAAGTAACCCCCGTAATTTTCTCAGTTAGATAGAGTTTGTATTGAGAGAAAGCTCTTTGCACATTGTATTACACGGAAGGGGGAACTGAAAATATGACGCATCACCATTTTTATCTCCTTTGTCTGTTGGTAACTTATTTCTCAAATCATACAATATTGAATAGCCTATACTTTCGTGCAATATACTTTGGAAGTTGCTTTGAATTAGTCCAGCATTGCGCTCCCTGTGATATAAGACTATTTCTGGCGTGGCTACGTTGACGACTGTGGCTTGGTAATGAGCTGCTATCATATCGATGATGTTCAGGTAAAAGGGATTATCCCATGAAGGGAAATTTTTTTCAGAAACAGCTTTAATTAAATGTTTATTTACAATTTACATTTATTATTAAAATGTTACTAGATATGAAGGAATATGAAGGAAAAACATAAAAACGTATCTTCAGATTTTGTAACTAAATTTAAACTAATTACAATAATTTGAGCAAGAAAGTCACATTTAAAGAATTGAGACTTAAGCCCTTTTACCTGTCTCCTTTTAATTGGGGATGTGTCAGGTTTCACACTGTCGTCGTCATGATGGAGATTGATTCTGTCTGGTAATTCTGAGATGGTAAAGTGCTGTTTCTCTCCAAGGGGGTGGTTGTGGAGGCAAGGTAATTTTATTCCGGATGGAGCCCTTACAAATATCTTTTTCATATTAGAGATAATTGTCCAGTCTACTGTAACATTAAAAGCCAATACGTCACATGCATGCAGGCATGTGACGTACAACTTGTAAGCTTGAAATGACTGCACGTCAGTTGCAAGGAGATATTGCACCAACGGATGTGGTGTGCTCTTACCGAACATCCCAACTCCCACTACAATCAGTCACTCGTGCTGCTGTTACCATTACTTCTAATCGCCGAAGTATGAAGCATTTGGTTGCAAGAAAATATGTCAAAATTAAAGATGTATCCAAGGTAAAATGTTTGAATAACACAAGATGGCTCATAATAAAGAGCTTTCTTGTATCTCACGGCAGTAGTGGGATCAGATATTAAGCAGCAGCTACTTTGTGTGGCCGGTAGCTTTTTCAGAGATAAGGCTGTAGCAGTGAATGTCTGTTTTTATTGTACAATGCATTTTGTGGTTATGTTAGCAGTCAGATATTCTTATGAAAAAAAAAGAAAAGGCAGATTACTTATTGGATGTGGATGAAAGGGTGAACAAAAGTGCAGAAGGATGTGGATACTTGCAATCTCACTTGAGAGCTATAGTCAAGTGGATCGAACTTCTCACGAGAGTCAGGGAGATTATTTTAGAAACATCTTTATTCTATTGGGCTCGCAGAGTATGTAATTCAATTCCAAATCGTCTTCTGACATTTGCAATCGTAGGTAATGCAAGTTCTTAATTCAATGAGCATTTACATATCCTGCAAGCACTCTCTTTGGTTCAACTAGGTTTACTCCTTATTTTTATGTCCTAACTAGTATTTGTTATGAAGCTGTCAGGGAAAGCCAAGTACTTTAATTGTAATCAATAATGTTAATCTCGTGATAGATTCCACTGCCTCAAACTTTTCATTTTGTGTAGTTTAAAAAATAAATTGCATCACCCTCTGTCAGCATTGCACATTTACAAATGACACAAATTGTTCAATTTCATCATGTGAAGCACTAATACATACAGGAACTATATAAAATATTGATATGTTTCCACCCCATCACAGCTCGCAGATTTTTCAGCAAATTCAATATCATAACTGTGACCTCTTGCACATGTCGCTGCTGTCAAGCCGTACACAGCGGAACAATCTGGAATCAGCCGATACTTATATTCCAGAGCTGAACACATTGACTAGGAGCTATATGTCGTCGGTGTCATCTTTAAAGAATTACCTCAGTAGTGTAAATAGACAAACTACGAAAGCAGAAATGAGCACAAATGTTGTATAAATTCATATTTGATTCATTCCATGAAGTGTTTCCACACTTAAAAATATCTTACTAAATATGATTAACATCGTAAATTACTGATTTATTCTATTAAATCATACCTAATGATTTAAAAACTGCTATTATATCGATTCACATGTCCGATTAAGTTTAAAGTCCAATTAACGAATTAAATATGTTTTAATCGAAAATTACAACCAATTAAATGTTATGGTGAAGGAAACAGAAGTAGCTTCTGAATTCTGTGTAGCTAAAATAAGTATATAATTTTCTTCGGTAAACTAATGTCGACAGATCTTTGGTATATAGTGTAAACTAATGTCTAGTCTTACTGCGTTATGAAGCTAAAGAGATTAATACTGAATGCACCAATCACTACACGCCAATCCCTCCTTTTACTTCCCCTGCTTTGAAGTTGTGGCCTAGGCGATAATTGACTATGGAAATAACGTATTGCATTTAGTTTTTAATTTGCGGGCGTATTGTTCTTTGTTAAAAACACCCGAAGATAGCTAAAAATTTACCCCTGGTTTGTTTCGCCGATATGCACTTGACTACTTCTGTTATTGTCTATGAGACTGTCCAAGTTCAGCTGTAGATTACCAGTTCACTTCCAAGGATTGTGTTCTGGTTATTGGAATGTCATTGTTGCATATTTACTGAAGCGAAGAGTTGTTACTGTCAATAAGTCTTAACTAGAAACTTTTATTTTCTTTTTTGTTCTAACTTTTTTAACGTCGTCAGTATCATTATACTCTTAATTATTCTTTGCAATATACATAAGTAAAATTAATATTATTTCTAAAAACGTGTGTTACTTTTTATAGGACATGGAATTATTAGAAAATGATGTAGGGTGTTTTCATTCACAATTACAATTAAAATTCAGTTATGGAGTTAATTAATGGATTAAAAGGCATGTGTTTAACCATTCAAAATCTTCAATCAATCAACGGGTCTAATTACAGTATAAGCAGTCTGGTATATACAGTCACGAAGCTTGAGTTGTTGAAGGTGCTAGGAACAATAGACTGTGCAGGTACTATTTCGCATTGTCTGTGATGAGGCAATAGTAGCGATCCTAGTGGTTGGCAACTATCTATGGATGCATGTTTATTACGTATTGAGCTTCGTGACTAGACTGTGGTATAACCTCACTAGTCCTAACCAATGGAGGCCAGGGTGTATTCGGGTTAAGCCGGGGACGGGAATGCAAACCTTGAAACTCTTTATCCCCTTCACTGAGATCACATATGTTTATGGGGCATTGTCAACATTATGTGCTGTCTGTCAGAAGAAGTTGACATATTGTAGGAAACCAGAAGTAATTCATTAAGTAGTTATAAATTTCATATGCGGAGTTTGAGACTGTGGCGGAAATAAAGAAAGATCGAAGACTGCTGGATTTGCAATGAAAGTCCTGCCCTTGGACAGATCTCTCTGAATGAATGAATTAGTTGTAAAGTAATTTGTACCATGTGTTGTACATTATGAGTTTCTAATTACCAAATTGAGTTCTGAATTGAAATGCTCCCCGTTTCGCTTTTTTTTTTTTTTTTTGTATGTTCGGATATCCAGTATTATTGCTAATGCTACTGACAAGAGTTAATTCCTAAAATTTACTACTGAAACAAATTTTTGAAGTTGGTTTATTTAATATTTCTCTGGCAGTGTTCCCCCCCCCAGATTATTTTTTTATCTGCGAATTTATCAGTTTTATTATTTTGATCGTACATTTCATTACAGACATCCCTCTACACATCAAACAATGACATTAGAAAGTGATAGCTTTGCAGTGCAAAATCACGTGACAGGTGCGGAGGCTACAAAAAATCGCGACTCGATTGATAGATTAGCCTCTGGACATTCCTTTGACTCCTCCAAAGACCATGAATGTCTTAACGTTAGAGGGGAAGTTATTAGCGACGCAGCGGACGGCAGCAAAGGCAGCAGTTCATTCAAGTGTGACGTGTGCAATAAGAGCTTCACGAATTCCAGTAATCTGAGAGTACATGCGCGCCGGCACAATGGCGAGAGGCCGTATAAATGCGGCGTGTGTGGGAAGTCTTTCTTTGTTTCTGGAAATCTAAAAATACATGTACGGAGGCATACCGGCGAGAAACCATTCAAATGTGATGTGTGTGGCAAGTGTTTTGCTGACTTCACGAACTGCAAGGTGCACGAGCGCCGCCACACGGGCGAGAAGCGCTTCAAGTGTGACATTTGCGGGAAGTGCTTCACTTCGGCGGGATATCTGAAGATCCACATCCGGCGGCATAAAGGCGAGAACTCCTTCAAGTGCGATGATTGCGGCGAGTGTTTTGTTTACTCTGCGGAATTCAAAGTCCATCTGCGCCAGCACTGCGACGAAAAGCCGTTCAAGTGCGACGTCTGCGGCAAATGCTTCCTGTACGCCTCTTCGCTCACAGTTCACTTGCGTGGGCACTCCGGCGAAAAACCATTCAAGTGCGGCATTTGTTGCAAATATTTCTCAACGCAAGGAAATCTTAAATGTCATGCCCGCCAGCACACGGGCGAACGGCCGTTCAAATGTGGAGTGTGCGGCAAGTGCTTCTCAAACGGCAGCAACTTCAGAGTCCATTGTCGCCGTCACACGGGTGAGAAGCCATATAAATGTGGTGTTTGTGGAAAATGTTACGCTGTGTCCGGTCACCTCAGAATACATGAACGTATTCATACGGGCGAAAAGCCATTCAAGTGCGATACCTGTGGTAGATGTTTCTCAGACCTGACAAACCTCAAAGTTCATACGCGCCAGCACGTAGTACAATAGTAATATGCGTTACAAGAGCGGTATGTTGAAGATTTCATGTTCGACGAAAAGTTTGAAAAAGCGAAACGTAGTTGAGGTTTTTTAATTTCCGAGAATTGAAAGAAAACATACCGCTCGTGTATCGTACATTTTTTTGTGCGAAGATCGTTTATTACATACCTGAAAGAGGAATTTCTATTTAGTTGCAATGAAATCTCCATCTTGGTTTCTGTTCTATGACGGCAAATTTGCAAAACATAAATATCTCTCTTCAACATTGTTGCTTTAAAATGTTTTCTGTGTTTACGATACTCCAGCAGGCCGTGATATACGTCTGTCTTCCCCCCCCCCTAGTCTATAAATGCGAACTTAAAACAAACGGTAAGGTTATGTAACGATTTATTTTTAATTTTAATATTTTAACAATATTATTTATATAATATATTGCAGTAATAATATCGGCATCTGGAATCTTGTTGATTTTTTCACGGCTTCCTTGATGTTACTTGCATCACAAATGCTGTAACTTTAGTGGTTGTAGTGTTTACTTAATTTTTGCAAATATTTAAAAACAATAATTAACAGTGCTATTTAGGTGAAATTGCAATGGTAAGTTTCCAATTTATAATTATTACTATATTGAACGTCTCTAAAAATAATATCTTATAAGCCTAAAGCAGTAAAATCAGTATGTCACTTAAGCGGTAAGAAGAGGAAAATTATGTGTGTTAGGTTGGGGATACTGAATTTGGAATTTTACACTTGCCGCGTATTGGTTTTGTGCGGACAAAGATAATTTATATGAAATGTTGGTATACAGCTATACATATTGCGTTATAAATAGAACTGTGTCTAATAACTAATAGTTAGGTTTTGTCTGGTATGAATTACGTATTTTCTTCTTATGGTAAGAATACTTCCTAATTTTTTTGTGATATGTGTTTGTAAACTGAAATTCATTACTTAACTTGTTATTTATTGTATGTCTCGGTAGTTTTACTAGCCATATCTTCCAAGAACTTACGTTAAAATGATAATTAAATTCATATTAGAAATCTAATTTTGTGTTTGTGTGGGTGCCTAATGATGAACATATACTCTGTAGTAGAGTGTAGAGAGAATAAATACAGTACTCCATACAAGGGTAGGTGACAAATAGTTAAGTTTTATTACCAATCGTTGATATTGAATTAGACTGTTCAAACATGATTGCATTATAATCTTTAGTGAGACAATAGAGGTTGTTACAGTTATTTTCTTTACAAATATTGCTTTCCTATTTCATTGCAGTGCTTGAAGGATTATTTCTGTACTCGTATCATGCCACAGTATTGTGAACTTCAGCAGTACAAAAATGATTATAACTTTTATTTACAAATTCCAAGCTTTTTTTATCAATTTTTCGAGAAATTCAACACCACTGCAAATTTGAGTTGGACAGAAGAGGAAGATTTGGTTAAGTTTTATTTAGCATTTGTATCCACTTCGATTTCGTTGCCAATTTCTTGAACTACCGATGCTGGTAATTTTAGTAAGTCTACATAATTATATATTGTTAGGTTAGACACACAAAAAACAACACAAACACAAGAACACAAGAAATACATCACACTAACATACGAAAACAAAAACACACACAAGATTGCATCCTCATTCAGAAAACAGAAATACAACATAGCATACAGAACAGAAAACACACTACAAAGACATCTCAACACAGAAACAAATAAATAAAACCACACAGGAGTATACAAACTCACATGTAATAGTTGCGACAGTTTCTACATTGGACAGACAGGCAGATCATTCCAAAGTCGATACAAAGAACACATTAAAGCAATAACCAGAGGACACAATACATCTACATATGCCGAACACATAACTAATGCTAACCACACATACAATAACATAAATACAGACATGGAAATCCTATACATACAACCCAAAAACGAAAAACTCAACATACTAGAACAATATGAAATAAACAGACACACTAAAACACACTCCAATCAAATTCTCAACACACAGATCAATTTCAGAACACACACACTATTTGACACAACTCTTCATCACACGAACGCACCCACACAACAGGCAGCGAAGTTGAGATAGCGCCGAGATCTAGTAGGCTCTGAGGATGGTGTCGAATAGCACCGAAACAGCTGTAAGCCGCACATGCTTACACAATTAACACGAGTAAGACCGCCATTCAATCAATTATTTAATTTAAAGCATGTTATTCAGACCATACGATCAACCCTTCACCGCTTCCAAGGTGCAAATGATCTGGTATCAAAGGCGGTAATATTAATGGAAGGTTTCATTCTCATCACAAATTCTCCTCAAAATGGCCCTTAGGCATAAGCTGTTTCATAAAGATCTGAAAATACTTGATTTTAATGCCATTGGTATAAAAAGTCAACAGTTTGAATTTCTACAACTACTAAACTCCCACGATATTGATATTGCATGTATCTCAGAACACATCTTAAACCAAACATAAAGAGGAGAATCGGAAACTACACAAGATATAGGAATGACAGGGATCGACGTTATGGAGGTGGAACAGCCATTTTCATCAAATCGGATATTCCGCATCGATTAGCCATCATCCCCACCTTTAATGTACTAGAAGCTACAGCTATTTACATTAGTTTTGAGGATTTAGAAGTCTTGGTTGCAACTGAATACTACCCACCATATGATCGTCTGGATAGAAATGATTTGGATTCCTTAATCTCGTTACATAAAAACTTCATTATATGCGGGGATCTCAATGCCAAACACAGCACATGGAACTCTAGAATCAATACTCCGAAAGGCGAACTTCTTTTAGATCATTCCTTAACACACAATTACACTGTGCTCGGACCACTGGCACCAACGAGATATCCCTGGATTGCTACGCATCACCCAGACTTCTTGATATCTGTCTATATTGTGGCAAAACATTCCTATACAACAACATTGTCTAACAGCACTAGATTCTGATCATATACCGGTGCTTATAACTTTCAGCAGATCCATCACTAGATATTTTAAACCAGTTAAAAGCCTTAAATTGATGAACTGGTATGAATATACCAAACGCCTACATGAGACTATCCCAGGAAATCCTTCAATTCAAAATAAATGTTATATTGACACAGCAATACAGATGTTTACTGATGCCATAACAACTACCCTTGATGAAACAACTTTCTTACCTAAAACGTATAATGCAAATAACAACACAGAATTGCAGTTCCTCATCAAAGCTAAAAATCAACCACGACGCCGTTGGCAACGTTTTAGAGATGTTCAGGCAAAGAGAGCTTATCAGCGAGCAATACGCAGGAAATGTCATGCTTACATAGTCGAAGAATTTACAAACGAAGCTCAACAACTTTGACCAGGAGGAAGAGATTTTTGGACTTCCACTAAAAGGCTTCTTGGAAAATCTAAGTAAAAAATTCCAATTCCCATGCAAGATAATGTAGGCAATATGATTTATGAACCTCTGAACAAAGCAGAAATTCTGGCCAACAGTTTCTATGATAGATTCCGCCCATGTGCACAACCCTCAGATGACAATAAATTTCACTCTGGATATTACTCAGCAAGTAAAACAAATACTTACTAGACCTCCATCGAAGATCATACCTCATGTACAGTAGGCCCTAAGGAAGTTAAAATTATAATTAAGAACTTACCAAATAACAAAGCACCAGGCCCAGATTCAATCTGTACAGAAGCACTGAAACGACTACCTAATCGTGCACTGACACACATCACTAAAATATTTAATTTATGCCTACGCTTTCACTATTTTCCTCTAACTTGGAAAACAGCTCACATCATAGCTATTCCTAAGCCTGGTAAAGACCCAATAAATCCCCATAGCTAGAGGCCAATAAGTCTGCTGAACTTTCTAAGTAAAACTTTTGAATGCTTAATATTAAATCGCCTCAGTCCAATCTTAAACTCACCTGAAAGAATAAATCACTTTCAATTTGGTTTTAAGAGTCTTCATAGTATCACAGATGCTTTGTTTAGATTGACATTTTTATACAACTGATATACAAACTTTCAACAACATAGCCATTCTACAGGTTGCTACCTTTCTGGACTTTGAACACAGGCACATCCGGCGACGCTCAGGCGTTTGATAAGGTATGGCACAATGGTCTGATATACAAACTACATCTGATATACAAACTCATATTTACATTCATCTGCTAAGCCACCGGCGTCGCTCATTCAGTTAGGGCGCTTGCCTGCCAGTCTGAAGTTGCGTTCGGGCGCGGGTTCGATTCCCGCTTGGGCTGATTATCTGGTTGGTTTTTTCCGAGGTTTTACCCAACCGTAATGTCAATGCCAGGTAATCTATGGCGAATCCTCGGCTTCATCTCGCTATCACCAATTTCATCGACGCTAAATAACCTAGTAGTTGATACATTTATCTGCTAGCTGACTACCTTCAAATTCGTAAATTTCAAGTGCGAATAGGAGCAGCTCTCTCTACCTCCAGAAACATCGAAGCAGGCGTTCCTCAAGGATCTGTTCCTGCACCTGTTCTTTACTCCATTCATGTACAGGATATGCTTACAATGCCGGACTGCCTACATAGTCTCTATGCTGATTACACTGTCATATTTATCAGACATTTTAATATTCATGCAGCTTGTGTCAACATGCAAAATGCCTTAAATATATTAACACAATGGTCAACCAAATGGAGGTTAAAAGTAAACGGCGAAAAATCTCAATTGATGGTCTTTACTAAACGTTTTCCCAGGATTATAGGCCAACTGAGTATTCAAAACCAAATAATACCTTTTATCACATCAGTTAAGTATCTTGGAGTACTTCTAGACAAACGTTTATCACATTCAAAACATAAGAGACAAAGCATTTCAAAGACACATGGCTCTCTATCCACTTTCAAAAGTCTGACTTCAAGGAAAGCAAAAGTCCTGCTGTATACATCAGTCATCAGATCATACATCCACTACTGCTGTGAGATATGGGGCCAAGCTCATCCTCGCCACCTGAAGAGTCTCGAAGGAATTCAGAACAATCACTGGTGCACACTACCTCACGAACAATGTCGAACTCTACAATGAACTTCATATACCCTTCCTGGTTGCTCATATTCAAGATCTATGGACTACATAATAGGAATATGCTACTTCATCATGCCAACCCTTTACTAAGAGGCATAACATAAATTCAAAAAATACTTCCGTCTTTGACGGTCTTATTAATCAATTTTCTTTAACATAACCTATTTAAATTTCAATTTGTAAAATCATATTTTTATAAAAGGCGAGGATCCAAGGGACCTGGTACTTTTAATGAAAACATCCAAAAAAAAGAAAAAAAAAGTCTGCAGCAGTGCACACTACCATTCACCAGATGGAAGCTGCGTGTGTTTACTGCGTTGCTTACGAGATCGGTTTATTGTGAAAGGAAGCTTGTGAACGATGTCATATCGTATGGTGCACCGAAAGAACGAAATCATTGATTTCATACAGTGAAGACAGCGCCCGTGGGGCAAAGCCCTAAAACTTTCTCTTTGCACGAATGTGCACATTTTCTTATTTATTTATATTAGCGATCATAGTGGTTAGCAACTATCTATGGATGCATATTTACTACGTATTGAGTTTCGTCACTATATATACTAGACGGTGATAACGTGGAATAGAATTATCACAGCAGCCTGGATCTAACCACTTTCGTGGCATTACACCGTTGCTTACCACATAAGCAACGCTTTACACCTGTTGTTCACGAAAGTATTATTACCTGCTCTGAACTAGTCGAATTATTGCACTATTACAGGTAAATATCTAATGAACTCTTGTCTTTCATTGTTTAAACGGATATATACAGCTAGTAATATGGTAAGATTAGTTGCAGTAGTACATTTGTAGGCCTAATACAAGTAAATTTCTTTGCAATGAACTTGTATTTCAGTTTTACTTTAGTTTCATTTAGAAAATGAATTTTGCTGTTTTTATATTGCAGTATTACAGCAAGATTATTGGTAGTCATATTTTGGCTTTTCTATAGCAATCATGTCAAACTCAGTGCTACCATAAATTTGCACAGAGCACAGTACGTGACTCGGGACAGATGACAATTCAATCGTACCTGCATTCAATGTTCTGTGACAGATTACATTGCCGTGTGCGAATTTAAGGCGGAAATTTCTTGTGCTCGATTAGCTAGTACAGTATTTAGCGACAAGCTTATGGTCTCGAACTTCGGGACATATTACGTTCTTTGCTGTTGTTAAAACGCAGTCCTTAATAAATTGTCCGTCCGAGTAAATTCCATGTCTTGCAACAATCATACGCGCTAGTTCATAACCTGCTCTCACAGCGTCAACACTGTTCGCCTTCATGTTCTACGAAAAACTATAAAAAAGAACATTTAAAGTACAGTGCGCTAACCGAGAGATTATTATCTCAGCTTTCACAGAATCCTATGAAGCTTTCACCCATTCACAAAGTTAGTATCGACCCATAAGATGCACCATGCTTTTGAGACCTATTAATAAACATTAATAGAGTACATAAATAATTGTAATACAGATGTGTACCTTGCGGAATAATTAATATTTATTTACATCACTCTCTTTAAATTTGTGGCTTTTTCCTTCAAACTCTAGTACAAATTTAATGATCGGTTTATATTTCCTTGGGTCATCAAAATGCAGATCCCGGTCATTAATATTATCTATTACTAGTGCGACTTTTTTTTATATATTAACTATGATCCTATGAAACAGATTTTTAGTTTCCTCTTAGGATTGTACAACAGTAAATAAGCCTAAATGTACTATCAGCACATTCCATGAGCTTTAAAACTGTGCAACTACGGTAAATAGTATTTAACCTGTTAAAAAAGTAATTGTAATATCTCACACTGTGAGCGAACTTACATCACATTTATCCACTTTTAGACATTTCACTACAACTCTTTCTTCTCCATCCAAATCCTTCATACGCCTGCTGTTTCAACTCGTAATGTCGTTTTATATTGTACTGTCTTATAGAGAAGTACTGTTCGCATTATATATGATTTCCTGCAACCATATATAACACATTCTCCCGTTCTACGTATATTAAAAAATCTACGTGAAGTAGGCGATTATGTCTGTAGATTTAGACGCAGCCTTTTCTTGGACTGCAACTTCTTACGTCTCCGCCTGCCAAAGCACTATGCTCGCAGCTCGGGCCACAAGAAGCCCTGGACAAACGTGTGACAAGCTGCCATCAATGGCCGAGCTTGACATCGCTGTTCTAAAGCACGTCACACTGAAACTTTAAACTAACAATTTTCTAAGTTCTACGGTGCTGAGAATCTGTGACAGGTTAGTTTAGTTTAGGTTTTCCATATCCCTTGCATATACTAAGTGAAGTGAAATGTGCGTTTCGCGTTCCTTTGAAGTGTTCTACCTCTTTATTTCACGTGTTAAATGATCACTTTTAGGTTATCTACACCAATTCTTTCCAATTTTTTTTAGCTGTTTTATAATATGTTTTCAAGTCAACTGACGTCCTGTATGAATTGTTCACATTGCAAAATACCTTGCCTCTGAAAACAGTGATTTCTCCCACCTACTTGTATATTTGTGAATATGTCAGGCTGTGCTAGTATACTCCATTAAACAGGTTGTGTTTGGTTGTGGGTATTGGTAAATACTACTAAGTGTCATAATTCAGTTCTCGACGTACTTTTCATTAGTATCACATAATTCCAAATTCAGGAAGCTGGTGGGTGGAATTTCATCACAGCACACGGTAAATCGATGGCCAGAACCAGACTGTTCCAAGTCCATTTTACTATCTTTTTTTACCAGGGGGAGCAATTTTAAGCTGCTGACATTCAAAGATTCCTGAAGCAATGTGGAATAGCTTCATAGGAACCTTGTGGAGAGGAATATTTACAATTTTGTTCGAATCATAGTCTATATGCAGACAAGAACTGGAACACAATGAAACAGAGATTTCTTTTCTATAAAAAGTTGGCCCTAGAACAGTCTGGCCAGCGAATAGGGATTATAAAGAATGGACACTTCGCGTCGGTACCTTTGATGTAGCCGGACCGATTTCAATGACCTTCAAGCCAGCTAGAGCGTCAGATTCTGCTTTCTCCCTAGAGTTGGCGCTGACATCACACCAGCTAGCAGTCGACACAGCGGAAATATAACACATACAATTAATACATCTAGGTACATTATGTACTCAAATAAAATAAATTGGATCCATAAAATAATAAATCCGTCATTAACTGTAATGTCTAGACTCTAGAGTTCCTTTATAATGTGAGTTCAGACGTTGACCCAACAACAATTAAAATATGTAATGATTTGATAGCGCTGAAAATGGAAAAACAAAACTCTTACGAGAAGTAAAACCATATACCTATATTATATTATATACAAATATTAAACAAATTCGATACTTAATTTTATAATGCATTGTATTATTTTATAATATAATTTATGATATCTGAAATATAAAATATTATTATTACAACTAGTTTGTCACTGAGAAATAAGGAAAAGCTGTTAACTTGAATTTATTTGAAGCAAAGCATTACTGGATTATGCAATAAGGTAGGCGATGTTTGGATCCTGTGCCTTAATTCTATTCTCAGTTATTATCTCAGCCTATGCTCGATTACACTAACCTCTAGCGCTTGAAAGTGGAACTAGCCGCTGGCGCACAGAGAAACAAAACACAGGAAAATTCGCTCAGTGTCCATTCTTTATAATCCCTATTCGGTGGTCTGGCTCTCAGCTATCGAGACACACATGCTGCTCACACACCTCGGCCTTGCTAACTCTGCATGCTGCTGTCCGAGTTCAAGTTCAGCCAAACGATCCCATAAAAATGCTACAGCTCACATTCAGCAGATGAATGTCAGTTTCCTCATGGATTGTTTCAGTTGTGATGGATTTAATCAAGACGGAACCCGAGGTGGACCCCTTGGCTGCTGACGACGCAGATAAGGAGCCTTCAAGCAAGGTAAACTCACATTTCAGTAATTACACGTAAGTCGATTCACGTACGCCCCTTTTGTACTCACATGTGGATATGTGTTGAAATGTGGGATTTTAGGTTGAGGGGAAAATGAAAATTCTGTTTCTGTGTTCCTGTCATAAATGCCACATTTGGACTAATCTGTCATCTCGTACTCTTATCATGTATTATGTGGGTATTTGACGGTTTAGGCATCGTATATAAAATGTTTGTGGCGAAGGAATAATGGGGAGGTTCATGGAGACTTGAGGCTTGTATGATATTGATATCGTTTCTGGAGGTGGAACAAGTATTGCTGTACAGGGTGTGGCACGAAATAACTTACCGTAGCTATTGACACAAGCGAATCATCACACTGACCTAAGATTTGCACAATTTGCGTGCATCAGTATGACCTTATTGTGAGTGAACTTGGATATCTGCTAGGTATAGGCAGCAAGGCAGTGACAGTTAAGATTGCAACATACACACGCAGGCGGTCGAAAGGTTTAGACCTGCAATTGCATAACTGTGTGTGTATGTTCATATATCTGCAGATTCTGTTTGCAGGTCGGAACTTTCAGCTTACTAAAAGTTACGGCTTTTAACAATGAATTCTACCTATTAGTAGGTTTATCGATTTACTGTATATCGGCAGTTACCCACTTTGTGGAATATTAAGTCGAAAGTATATAGCAATAGAAAACTGAAGCTACAAGCATAATATGAAAAACTGGTGACCATGGACAACGAAGCCACTGCAGATACAGTTAAAAAGAAAATTAATAACATTCGCAGTGCTTTTCGTAAGGAACATGATTTTATTTCAGTTACAGTTTTGATACAATTGGATGTAAATAAATATTTGTATAGTGCACATTGCAGTCATTCAATACTTTCATATACTCTGCCTTCAGACCTTCGTACAGGATGTCTCCAACCTTTAGGGTCAAAATTATACAGAAGATGAACTGAGCATTTTGACATCAGGAACCAGTGCAGTGGTCGAAAATGGATACTCGGACAGCACGAGATCTTGAAAATATACGTGAGAGACGCTTCTGTAAGCTGCTTTAATTTCCATAGCAAACGACTGCCTGACAATTCCTTGTTGATATTTGTTATTGCGTCGTTGTAATGCAAGCATTAGACGGATGATCGCCACTTTCAACAAGTGCTCTGAGCTCTTAAGTTGTTGCTATGAAGTGTATGTTGTTTTGGAAATAAAACAATAGCCTAAATATCTTCTTGTTTGCAAGAGAATGTGGTTGTAACATTGCCCACTTCATGTCCATGATCACCTGGGCAGCAGATTCTTAACTGTATAGCGACACCAGGGATATTGTTCTGGATGTATCAAGGCTGATGGAGATGTAAGTTGTTTATGTGTGCTTGCAAAAATGTTCTTCAAACTGATTACTTGTTCCAGACCTTATAGCATTTCCGAACACTGGTTACGCTCAGTTTAGAGTCCCCTACCATCTGTATAATTTTGATCCTAAAGGTTGGAGAGACTCTTTATATAATTTTACATGTTTCTGGAATGATTTTTCCAAGTGCTTGCGGAGAGATGACTGCAGAAAATGTTAAATCTTCAAATGAACGGCCAGTTGCTAAATATCTTGACGTCACTACTAATCTTTCGCGCACACTGATTGCACTTCTCATTACTGTATTTTTTCTCAGAATATAAGATTTGATCATTTTCAATAATTTTTCGAAACATTCTTCATCCATTCTTTAATATTTTTTAAATCTTCACTGCTAGTATTTTGCAGACATTCCCTAAGCTCCATTCTTTCGTTCACAGCCGTTTTCGATTTTCTTTTGACGTTAAGAACAGCAGCATTAGAAACAATGCAGTCCTCATTCTGGTTTTTGTGACGGTATGCACCATTTTTACAATGGAATTGAACTCTAACTTTTAAAGATATCTGATTGCTGGACTGTGTCTGTGTTTTGAACAGACGCTGGAACTGCAGTCCTGGGACTTTTCGATCAGCTCGTACTGAATAATGTGTGGCCTGCCTCCGTTCTGAACTCCAGTGCATGGCAACCATTATAGAGCCATTGACGTCGCCCCCCCCCCACCCAATAGAATTATAACGGGACCTCGCCCATCCAAAATAATTGGAAGAGAGATTCATCACGTTAAAATACTAAGTAACTTGTTTGGAAAATGAGCTAGGATAGAAGCCGGAAATAGTTCTTTCCAATGCATAGATGTCGCAATGAACTGTTAGTGATACAACTCATCATGCTCCCGCTCTTTCTTTCCTCCTGCATTTGAGATCCGTCAATCCCCACATATGTAATGGTGCCTCAACTTCTTTGTCTTTCATCCACATTTTTTCACCTCAATTATTGTGATCAAACAATAAAAGTTAGCAAGGAGAAGTAATATTATGAAATTGAGAGTTTAAATTTACTGTGAATTCTACCGTATTTGTGCTTAATATCAGTTAACAATTAATTGTTTATTATCAGTTTTCAACATTTTTTCCAAACAATCACATTTATTTCGAATTTTAAAAGTAACAGTTACCAATGTGCTGTTTCCGTCATTGTTTTTGTGATTATCGTCCATGCAGTGTATGGTTTTCAAGTGATCGGCGATTGTGATGTAACTGTTACTGATAATGGATAGTGTTAATAGAAAAATTGTCCGAAATAAAACAGCAGTATACGCAAACAGTAGTTTCATGAAAATAAGAAAAATAAATGCATCAGACAAGGCTTCTTCCGACATATGAGCACATGTTCATCAACATCATGGCAGATGCTAAATGTGATTTCCATTATAAACATTCTGAGAGATGACAGTAGTCATTAAAATGAGAAAACAATGGCTAATAGACGTGTCTCCGAAAATTAATACCTTGCGGACTGTATTCGTTGATCAGTATCTTGGGACACGCTCGTGGTTACCATTGAAGAAAAAATGCAATCAATGTTTCAAAGAAGGAAAAGAGTCGAATGAGTCATTAAATGTTGTACGAAAGAATGACTTTGAAATTTGTATTGTAAGAATAATGTGAGCTGCTTGCTTCTTTCTTATGAGGCACACAGTAGCATATCGAAAATGAAGTGGAAGAAAAGTGGCGACAAGATGTAGGGCAGAAGGATGCATTATGATGACTGGAAATCACATTGAACATCTGCTATGATGTTGGTGAACAAGCACTCGTATCTAGGAAGCTATTGAGTTAGACCTTTCTGTCTTGTCTGTTAAATATTAACATTCCTCAGAATATTGAATGATCTTTTTTATGAAAATCATATTGATCACCTTGTAGTGCGATGTTGGTGAACAGATGTTAATTTTAAGATTAATGTTTATTATACTTTTTCGTCTTGTTTTGATGAATACTACCACCTTAAAATATTAAAAGGTTTATTTAATGTATAATGTGATTTGGACAATTACGATGTGCTATTCACTTTCAGATGGAAAGCTTCCCGTTGTCGGTATCTCGTGTCAATTATTTATACTGGCAAGAAGTAGAGTGCAGCTCTATCACTCTTGAACGTGTGCGAGCCGCGTAAACAGATAATTGACTTCTGTTGTGTTCTGTTTCTGCAGACAGCGACTGCAGATGACCTGTACGTGACAGGAATAAAGGCAGAAGTGCTGGACCAGAGGGAACTGAAGTGTGAGGAGACAGCTGTGCCTGTAGTGAAGTGTGAAGCCGGGGTGAGTTTTGTGCCTGCACTGCCTTGTTTCCATTTCATAATGTGCTGGCTGGATGCAGTAATCAGTAGCGCCCTTATCCACTCCCATGGTGCAGTTGTCTGCTGCACTATTCCTGGTCGTTGGCAGTTCAAGTCAATGGAACAGGAGCACATCATTCTGCTTCTTGTTTCCCTGCAAAGGCCAAAGATGGAGATGACGTGATGTTATTAATGCAGTTTTATTAATAATTCGTTTCGGAAACTGCAGGACCTGGAAAATCTGCTGCTTGGGGCAAGATAATGGTAACCATCAATTGGTCTTCAGCATAAACTTAGGTTGTCATTGCTCATAAATAAATTTAATAATAATAATCATCAACCAAAGCATGTATTAGGCTGGGTGGTCTGCATCTCAGCTGGGTGACCGACGTCACAAATTGCAGGATGCGTGTTCTGTCCATTCTTGTGACCTGATTTTCGCAGTTTTTCCTTCCACCATTTACAAATTGTAATATTCGTTCAGTAGTGAGTTCTTTCAGGATATCATCATTTCTTTTGTCACTCCTGCAATGTGTCTTCGTCTTGGCAGCAGTTGTCTGGAGGAATCAGATGTTTTCATGGTGCAGCCCTGTCATCTGTAAGGGAAAAGTCGGGCTAAAGTTTTATAAATTTTGATTCGGTATTCCTGCGAAGTAATGATGGTTTGAAAACTCAATTTATTCTGCATATTTGTCTCTTTTATTTAGCATCGATGGAATTGGTGATAGCGACATGGTATTGGGAGAATGAAGCCGAGAATTCGCTGTAGATTACCTCACATTCGCCTTAACCTAACCAGGTTAATCAGCTGAAGGGGGTATCGAACCCGAGCTCGGCAGGCAAGCATCTCAGCCAGCTTATAAATTTGATAATCTTGTTTTGTATGTGGAGGTGTGTACACTCTTTCTGGTAATTTGTTATTGAGGCATATTTTGCTGTGTATAGAGTGTTTTCTTTTAAATGCAAACACTTTGGTTTTATCATATGAGATATCCATATCATAAATTTTGGTTATTTCTCTAAATTATATTGTGATATTTGGAGGCCATCTTCGGATTGAGAAAATAATACTTGGTCGTCTGCATACAACATAGTGTGTCAATTGAGTTTGCATGTAATCGGTATATTGCCTTGAGGTTCCTGTCTGTACTTTTTAATTATGAACAGCAAAGGGGATAGTCCAGATCCTCGGTTAATTGGTTTCCAGGCTGTTCCTAAGTTGTTTCCTTAGCAGTTAGATACGCTGATGATCATTTGTTTTGTACGCCATCATTATGTAGAATGGGAAGTAATTTTTCTCTGTTAACTATGTCAAATATGTTTTCCTGGATATTAGTTATCAATTCACACAGTTCCTGAACACCAACCTTGTTTACTCTTGTTCAAAAAACACTTTTAGACACACACATATATATATATATATATATATATATATATATTTGTGGGTTCCCATTATCTTGCCCCAAGTAACCTGATCTGCACATAAGGCCATTCCAGTTGATGTTCGTAGCAGGACAGGTACTGTACTTGATGGAGTTGGTTGTTCAGCTGATGTGCCATCTGTCTGCTTTATTGCCTCTTTTGCAGGAAGAACCTCTTGAATTGGACATCGTCAAGGAAGAGCCAACGCTGGAACTAATAACAGACAAGGATGAAATATCACCTGAAAGGTAAGTGTGCTTTCTTCACTCTTCATTTCACTAGTTTGGTTAAGTGACGGCAAAGGAAACATTTGCAAAGAAAAAGGCTTTTCCTTGTTAGTATATTAACTTCATAATCATATGGATGGCTGAATATGTTTTGGGAACTAAATTGGCATGAAACAGGCTAATATGATGGCCAGACGCCATTTTTGTCCTGATTCTGAATACTACGTATTAGACATGACTGCTGAGTGACGTGTGTGTTGTATTGGCCCACAGCGAGGGCAGCAAACAACGTCTCTAGGTCACTTTCGAAGTTGTGTTTATTCCTGTGACAAATGTGGGAGTGCATTGTTTAGAATGGACAGTGGTTTATTTCTGGAAGAGAGGTTGGTGAGAGCAATGGTGAATTGCTCAATAGTTGAGCAGTTTCGATTTTTGTCACTGCTAGTTGTCAAATATAGGAACAACGTTTCGAAGAATGGATCTCTCGTCTTCTGTGGAAAACCTACTGTGGGAGTCCGGGCACAGAATAAAGTGGGAAGACACCTCCATCTTACAAGCCGAGCTTTCTCCGGAAGCTGCACATATTGAGTTTTTCAGGTAATCCCATTAGCCAACCCAGTCTCTATCTTCCGGACATATGGCTACCTATAGCCGATCGGGATATCAAAAAAATTCAAGAAAAATGCGCAAAGTAACATCACTGTTGGCCATGTTTACCTTCATCACCACTAGAAGCCAATAGTAGTTTAATTGATTCCTGCTTATTAATTATTCCTCTTCACCACTAGATGGCAGTACCACTTATTAATTACTCTTTTGCACCACTAGATGACAGTAACTTAGTAGTTGATTTATTTCCTATTGTTTATCATTCCACGATTTGCACTGTTGATTATTTATTAGTGTCTATTGTTTCTTGTTGTGCTATTGTCCATATAATCAGTTCACCTACTTCCATGGCATTCTTCTGTTTAGTCATATTCTGTATATATTTCACATTCCAACAGCTCATGACATCGGATTTCCCGTCCTTACTTTTCACATCGATCTGATGGTCAGACAGGTTAGCTGTTCGTAACGATCCCCCCAGTAGGTCCCCACCTGGAGGCGAAGAGAGATCCAATGTACGAAAGATTTTTGACAACTAATAATGGAAAAAGTCCAAACTGCTCAGTTATTGAACTTTATTTCTCTTTACAACATAGGTCTTATTCGTAACGAGTTCAAATTAAACTACAATAAGCAGCAATACTTACTACACAATGTAGGCCTACATATTGACTCCTTCTGATTGAGGTACACCGGGCAGTACATCTCACTTGTCGATATGTGTCAGACGAAGAACAATTGTTTGTATGCATCTGAAGTCTGATTAGCAGGGAACGGATTTATATGGACTAAAAATATATGAAATATGTAAATATATATGTAGTTATTTTTACCAAAATATGGAATTAAATAGTTTTTAAAAATATGACAGTTAAATATGGACTTAAAATTATAAAAAAAAGACTATTACGTTAAATATTGGTACATTTTAATCAAACTAAACAAAAATATAATGGACGAATCTTCCAAACTGTAGTTTCAACAAACACAATTTTTATTGTCTGTTACCATAACAATAGGTTACAAACATTTCTTACAAGTGCTGAAAAGTGAATCTTCTTCTATTGTCTCTGAGGATAGATTTATACTGACTAAAAGAGCGTTCGACGTCACAAGAAGTAACTGGTACATAATTCAATTTCACAATGTCTGCTGGGGATAAGTCCAAGTTAATCTTCACTGTTGATTCACCACTCATCACAGCAACAACCTTTTGTAGTTCTTCATATCCAGGGTTTTTGAAAGTACAGTGTCCACTTTTCTTACTGCATCTGCAACTTTACAAAACCACGATTCAGTTGTTCCACAGTATGGATAATTTCAAAACTTTCAGATAGTGAAAGGTGCCTATTTTGGAGACTTTTGAGCGTTTTTATGATGCATGAAAATGTATGCTGAATGTGAGCTAAGTCATTCTTCACACTTATGTCACAGGTAACTGTTTTCGCAGTATCAATTGAGACTGCATCTTCAGAGTCCAATGCAAGGAGAACATTGTTAATAGAGTCTATATGTTCGGCATAATATTCAACTGCTTCTAGCCATGTACCCCATCTAGTTAAAATTGGCTTTGGTGGCAATGGAATTTCAGGGTATTTCTTTCAACACGTTAACTCTACTGGGAGCTTTGAAAATACTTTTTTCACTGATGAAATCAACAAATCTACTTTAGGAAATTGTCTCTGACCACTTCTGCCACGATGAAATGCATGCCACACAAGTAAAATGAGTCAATTTAGGATATACAACAGATAATGCTTGTCCAGCTTTGACCATATAATGGCAGCATCGCTAATAAAGAATAACACATTATTACATAATACCCTTTGGCACAGGATACCCATAGCTTCGTTGAACAGTTTAACTATAGTTTTGTTATTGCACTTTTCTATCATCACAATGTAAAAGAATTCGTTCAGAATATTGTTCACTTAACAAACCGATAACTACATTACCAACAAGTCTACCTTCTTTGTCATCTCATCAATGGAAACCCAAATTGAACTATCTTTAATTTCATCTCTTATCTTCTGTATTGTCTCATCGTAGATGGATGGAGCATACGTCTTCCTAAATGTTGACTCATCCGGGATTGTATTTGAGTATATTTTTCAAAATTCCCTGAAGACCTTATTCTTTAGTTTGTAGATCGGAATATCAGCAGAGATGAGAGAATGGCACAGGTCGATGTTAAACTCAGATCTTACATTCGATGTTGTTGGTTGTGTTAAAAACAATTGTCTCTGCTTGGAATTTAGTTGTTTGTTGGCCTGATGTTTACTAGTTAATGTGTTGTTGCACCAGGAACTTTTGTGTAGATGATACTGCACACTGACACAAATTACAAAATAATATTTTATTGTCAGTTGATAAACCATCTTCTTTAAATTCTGAAATGTAACTTGTTAGTTTTGATTTTAAATTGACTGAATGACGTACTTTTGGCATATTTACCGTCTTTACATGATTTACAAAACTGAACCTATGATCTGACTGGCATTTAACTGTTGAGCTGCACAACTGAAGTCTGTTAAAAATTTTAAATTAAATTAATACAGTTTTGTAACTTACTTTCCCATTGTTGATAGGACTGCTAATTTTCAAATAACTCTGATGTTAAAGGGATTACTGAACATGTGTTTAAATCTCTATTGTTGAAATGTATTTTTAAAAGTTAATGGAATTTTGTTTTGTTTTATTGTTAAACCTAATATAATATGGACTGTTTTATATGAAATATGGAAAATATATGAAATTAACAAAATATGTACTAAACTCTAAAATATGGAAAAATATGGAAAATAAAAGTAGGATTTTTCAACCCTACACATTGTGAAACATAAAGATAATGCAAAATATAAATTATATTAGCTTTATAAGTAAATATGTATTTACATATAAATCCTTTCCCTGCTGATTAGTGTCATATGTAGCTAGTCAGCGGTGTATGCAATGGAGGGGGAAAGGAACTGGCCACCCTACCCCAATATATCCTGGCCTAATTGCCTCATGAGTGATGCCTTAGTGGTGTTACTTATGAGGTTCAAACCTATTTTCGGGCAGATGACTAACCAACAACATATTGATAAGATACTGTTGTGTTTTCTAAGTTTCATAAAGATTATGACTGAATTAGTTGCAATAGACAATAATGTACTGTATATCCTCAGAAAGAGAAAAGTAAAGGCCTTAATTTTCCCAATTAGACAGAGTTTGTATTTAGAGGAAGATCTTTGCACGTCACATTACATGGTAGGGAACTGAAAATATGACGCATCACCATTTTCATCTGCTTTGTCTGTTGGTAAATCATACAACATTGAATAGCATACGCCTATACTTTCGAACTTTCTTTGAATTCGCCTGGTACTTCCCTGTGAGATAATGCTGTTTGATAGATTAATCTGATAGTTTCTGCCATTGACGACTGTAGTTTGTTGAAGGCTGGGAAAATTCTGTTGACACCAAATTATCTTCTTCTAATTGTGGATTTCCAGTGTTGTCACTGCAGCACATTCGTCCTCATCAAATAGATTATATCGACTGCTGTCCGATACTTTTGAGAATGGTACGCTTATCTGCAGGTACCTTGCCAAGGCAAGGGATTTCCAGGTATCCTTTCCTTGAATATTTTTGTTCCAGATGGAATGTGTTTGTCCTATTAGGGACACAGCTATCCAGCATACTGTAACATATGGAGCCAATCCGACAGATCGCCTGCATGCAAACTGACTGAGTCGTAATGTAAAACATCTAAGCGTGAGATGATTGCAGGGTGCAAGGGACGGCATGTTGTTGCGAGTATCCGCCTGACTGGTGACTGCTATCACCATCACCATTACTGTCATTGGTGCTTCTGGTATCATTACTTCTGCAAGTAATGCTGCAGTAAAATCCCTCTTAGCATATCGCATGTGGTTGTCCAAAGTGAAGTGTTTGAATAGCTTACCACAGCGATCAGTTTCTCACTGCACCAGTAGGATCAAACATGTCCCTCACTTGTCAGGCCGCTGTGTGTTCTGCGCAACCCAACGGAGTGCCTGGGAGCTTCTTCACAGATAGGCTGTAGCGGTGGATGTCTGTGTTGATGCTGCAGTTCATTTTCTTGTTATGTTCGCACTGGGGTTTTCTTACGGGCATTACTTATCAGCTGCTCTAATTATAAAACGAAGTAAAATATCGAACATCGAAAAGTGGAAGGTGCTGGATGAAAGTGGAAAAGAATATGGATATTTACAGTCTCATTCGAGACCTACAAAATGATAAAGGGTGTTTTTATTCAAAATTACAAATACTGTCTAAAATCGATTAAAATTCGATTGTCTATTTCATGAATCAATTTAAGTCATTCGTTTAACCAATCAAGATTTTTAATTGATCGACAGCTCTAGTTGGAGTAGAAGCAATTGCGACGGAATGCTCACCGTCCACTTCACACGCTATGCAGGTGCTAAGCTTGATGAGTCCAGTGCGCCTTTGTCTGCAAGTTCGGACTAGTGGGGTTCTGCTTTATTGCTGCTAACGAGTGCATGCCCCAAATTTACTATTTAAGGCGGGATAGAGGTGAAATGTTTGGCATTTTGGTAAAAAATTCCGATTTTGTGGTTTTAACATTAAAAATATTTTACAGTTTGAAGAATATCTATACAAATTTCATTTGTCTATGACACGTGGAACAGTTGTTTTCGTCGTCATTTTTAAAAGCCTGCACAGCGCAGCTACTCCCAGGCAGTCAACTTCTGGAACTCGCCTGTGGCCTCTGTTTGGAATACACAATGTTGTGTTTAGAAATGTATTTTCCTTGGAGTTGTTTGCCTGATCACATTGGCCATCACTTTGTTATTGAAGACATTCGTTACACGCGAGATCCCATGTCGGGTGTTGTTTACTAACTGAATTTGGTCTGTGTTTATAATCGTTGGCTGAGTGGTTTATTTGCATAGGTCTAAATATACGGGAATGAGTACAGATGTAGAATGTGTGACAAAGATGAAGACTGTCAAAAAGAAACAGAGCTGGTCTGTCATATAAAGCTGGGCACAGTGAATGTATAGTTTTTCTTATAGATGAACCGTGTGAAATTTTTTACATGCTTTTACTCTAGATGTAGATTCATTTTCCGGGCTGAGAGGCCGTGGTCTATTGGTTGGTTTTATACCAGACGTTTCGTTTCCAACTGCGGGACCTCGGATACCACTCCACTGAAGATGTCTGCCGCAGTTGCAGACGAAACGTCTGCTATAAAACCAACCAATAGACCACGGCCTCTCAGCCTGGAAAATGAATCTACATCTATAGACTCCGGCCGTGAAAGCCTACACTGCAAGATGCTTTTACTCTGTTGTAATATTTTGATAATTTTGTCATATGTAAAGTATATCTTCTCCCAAAATATGAGAGCTACGATTCTGACATTTTAACAGAATATTCTCTAAAATGTTCCTTAAAATGACTGATGGAGTATATTATCAGTTGTGAGCTTCATTAAAGGAATATATATATATATAATATATAAAATGTCGACCACTTTTTTTTTTATTTTTCTATTTTGTTCCCTTTGACAATTTTTTTTCGAGTACTAAAAGTGATATTCAAAATTCCTTCGGACATTATATTCATGACTTACTAAAGAATAAGAAATAAAAAATTTAGTGCATAACATTAATTTTTATGTGAATAGATGCATTTCAATTTTCTTACACTTCCGAAAATTTATAGAAAAAAATTACATCTCAGAAACCATAGAGATATTGAGTTCAAACTTGCCACAGTTACTTTTAGTGTGAAATAGACTGCCTATGCAAAACAAGCAGTTCTAAGCATGGGAACTTTGGAAAAGTCAGAATTTTCACCTCAGTCTTCCCCATAAACAAATTTTTTAAGTGAGTTTGGTAGATATTTCTCTGCTAGTGTTCTCTTTTGTGTGTGATTTTTTTTTTTTTTTTTTTTCGAATTTATCAATTTCAATACCTTGGTCATAAATTTCTTCACAGAGTTCGTTTTACGCATCACGAGATGACATTTGCTGTGGAAAATCACATGACAGTTGCAGAGGATGTCGAAAATTATGACTCGCGAGACAAATTTGCCTCCGAGTATACCTTTTACGCCAATAAATACGAACCATGTTTGAATGATAGAAGAGAAAGCAATATTGACATTGAATCTGCTAGCCAGGTAGCGCACAGCAGCAAAGGCAGCAGTGTATTGAAGTGTGAAGTGTGCAATAAGAGCTTCACGAACTCCAGCAATCTGAGGGTGCATGTCCGCCGACACAAGGGCGAGAGGCCATACAAATGCGGCGAGTGTGGGAAGTCTTTCTTTGTTTCTGGAAATCTAAAAATACATGAACGGAGGCATACCGGCGAGAAACCATTCAAATGTGATGTGTGTGGCAAGTGTTTTGCTGACTTCACGAACTGCAAGGTGCACGAGCGCCGGCACACGGGCGAGAGAAGTTTCAAATGCGACATTTGCGGTAAGAGCGTCTCGTCAGCGAGATACCTGAAAATCCACATCCGGCGCCACAAAGGCGAAAAGTCCTTCAAGTGCGATCTTTGCGATATGGCTTTCGTGAACTCTACAGATTTCAAGATCCATTTGCGCCGACACTCTGGAGACAAGCCTTTCAAGTGTGACGTGTGTGGTAAGTGTTTTGTTTGCACATCTTCTTTAACTGTTCACTCGCGTTTGCACTCCGGTGAAAAACCGTTCAAATGCGGTGTTTGTGGGAAGTGCTTCTCAGCGCAGGGCAACCTCAGAGGCCATGCCCGCCAGCACACGGGCGAGCGGCCGTTCAAATGCGAAGTGTGCGGCAAATGTTTCTCGAACGCCAGTAACTTCAGAGTGCATGGCCGCCAGCACACAGGGGAGAAGCCGTATAAATGTGGTGTTTGTGGAAAGTGTTACACTGTGTCGGGGCATCTCAGAATCCACGAACGAAGACATACGGGCGAAAAACCATTCAAGTGCGATGTTTGTGGCAAATGTTTCGCAGACGTCACAAACCTCAAAGTTCATACGCGCCAGCACTCTGTCCGCAAGCAATCGAAATAAACTGTTTGCAGCTGTGCATATTGCGCTGTTGTTTGAGAGCCCAATTCATATTTGAGTTTAGAAATTTTACACAAATAGCGGGAAGAAAAAGTTTTATATATACTATGAATACATGGATTCAGAAGAAATGCGACGTAATGACAAATTTCCTATACAGTGTAATACGTAATAGTATATTATGCAACGAGCCTATAATGCTAGTAATTAAGACGCGAGTAGTTTCATGAGTTTCATACGAGCGTCTTAATTACCATTATAGGCAGTTTCATACGACTTTGTATGCTCGACCATATTTCTAACTTGAAATTATTCATAAGTACTCCTGTTATTCTTATGTGACTGACCTTGTGCAATCTCGTAAATTGTGAGATGTGCGCAGACGCGAAAGTATTGGAGTAATTTCGAGGGAAAAATTGTTCCGAGCCGAACAAAATGTCGACATTGACCTTGATATAATCTTGGTTGCTTGACGGCTGTCAGCCCACTTTGAGGTAAAATAAACATTAATCTTGACGTAAACAAAGGTTGAAATTTTTCCCTCGATTATTCAAATCAACTTTACAGGGAGTTATACCTGACATTTGAAAAACGAGATGACAAATTGAAAATTTATTTGAATAAAAACGAGATTTGAATTTATTTGTACACTTAACGCTAATTATTATAGTAACAGAACATAACCTTCTGCGAGAGTATTGAATTTCCAGCCTCCGTGACGTTTCGCCAGTTGTCTTTCGATTGCATATCCGAGAATAATCGATACTTGCGCTTTCATAATGCTAGAATGGCGTTTTCTGATTGGTTGAAGAACTGAACTTTAATGAATAGATGTACTTTAATAAGGTCCATTAAAGGGCTGCTACCAGGTGTATAATTACTACATTTCGGCATGGTCGAGCATAAAATAAATAATAAAATTATGCCGTAGCTGGAACGTTTTGTCTTATGTATATTAACTTATTGTTGTGAGAGTAATCTGTTGATTGTCGTTATGCTGCTTTATATCATTTTATAATACTTTAAGCATTTAACATATACTACTCCTCTTGGCATAAAGCATTTCTATTAGAATTGCTGCTCTGATCTGACTTTGTAATTACAACCATAATTCCGCCATTATTTTAGGTGTTAATCTCATACCTGGTTTAATAATTGGAAATATAAATTTTGAACGTTTGTGTGTACCTAAAAATATAGTTGAAGGGCTTTAAGGTAATGTTTTCTATTTCCCAGTATATGTATAGAGGTAAAGAAGAAATGTATAACCACGTCTGTACCTTTGCTATTGCATAGATGAGGACAGATTAAATTACTACTATCAGATTTTCTCAACCTTTTCCAATATTTGATTGCCTTTTCCGTGCATCCTTCATATGTGACTACACCTTCGATCTGCCACGCATAGCATACAAGACTAACGTCTGTTTTATATTGCATTGTCCCATGGTGAACCTAAACTATTATAAATGTGGCATAAATGAAGTAGGCGTGTCACTTTCATTTCTACTTAGACAACGTTTCTCGCAGTATTGTGTGTTAGATATCTCAGGCTAGGAATAATGTTATGGCTATCAGTCCATTATAGCAATTTTGCCCAATATATTTTAAGTGATAGAGAAGCTTACGTAAGGTCCAGAATCAGGGACAGATTATGTTAGGTTTGTTCAGACTCTTGATATGCCTTCCATATACGTTTCCTTGTAGATATATAAATAGATGGAAAGTGAGTTTTCGTTGTGGTGGCTGCTCAGTGACATATTAGGTTCCCTTGTTCAGACTTCGGTATGAGTTGCATTTACGCCTTTTTGGTAGGCGTGGACACAGATACATTTAACCTGGACCGAAAAAAGGAGTGCTTTCTCTTATGGTAGTTCTACATCATGTTGGTGCCACTGAGTTACTTTATCATCGCGTTTTAAAATGAAGGAAATGATCTCCAGGTATTCAGAGTAGAATGACAAAAGTGTGCAGTATACTAAAATAAATAAATAAAGAAACATATTGTGAGGATCCAATTAAGGCTCTATTAAGAGGCGATGCTAGAAATGGATATTTGGCATTTTTTTATGTAGCCATGGGATTTTTTTTACGTCTATTGATATCAGTAATGATGTGTTTCAGTTTCTTGTTTATAGGCTCAGTAGTTTAACAGTTAAATGTGAAAAGAAGATAATTTGCAGAAATGTTTCTTCTCTCCTAAATTTTAGGAATCATGTCTGAAATAATTTTACAATGTTTTTGTCGTCTATAGAAGATTTATATACCAGTATTATATTTTGCAGTTTTTATCTTATAAACACAGGGGTAAAAAATTAATCCTATTCATATTGAAATTTACATAATGTACTGACAAAGCCAACCCAACTTGTTCAGTAACCATTGAAGGACATGAATTAAGAATTTCAGTTTCCTGCCATAAAATTAGTGGAATCCTTAACAATGTGAATGCAGAGAAGTGGGAAAGAATTAAAAGTACACGAAAATGAGTTGGGAAGCTTGCATAATCACGAGCGCAGCTTAATTAATGACGGCCACCGCGGGGTTCTGAAACTTCCTCAAAGTGCAAAGCAGGCATCATAGCTCCATTTTGAAATGGAAACTGACTTTTGACCAAAAATTACCAAATTTTCACACTTCTTTCCAGGCTGAATATTTTCATAATTTGGCAACAGGGCATCATATATATGCAGCGTCTAAACAGCAGCATTCAGTAAAGTAGGTGTGCCAGGCTTTCTAATGACAGGGTTAGGAGTACACCTAACTCATCTTATTTGATTAGATGTAAACTTGTCCGTTTTATTTAAAAACTGCAAATTTTATTTTTTAAGTGACACAGTCTTTGTATGTAAGTACTTACGCGGTATTCTGAAACTCAAAATATCATTTCAGATTACGTCATTATTTTATGAACTGCAATAATTACTTTCCAATATAATTTTTAGAATAATTAGTAACTATGATATCATAATGACTACTGATCAGATATTTTGTATTCGACAGATATTGGAGAAAAATGGGAGTATAAGGGTGTAGTGCATTAGTTATTCATAGATTTCGAAAAGGCATATGACTCTGTTAAGAGAGGAGTTTTATTTGATATTCTTATTGAATTTGGTATTCCCAAGAAACTAGTTCGTTTAATTAAAATGTGTCTCAGTGAAAGGTACAGCAGAGTCCATGTAGGCCAGTTTCTGTCGCATACTTTTCCAATTCACTGCAGACTAAGACAAAGAGATACACTATCACCTGTAATTTTTAACTTTGCTCTAGAATATGCTTTAGGAAGGCCCAGGATAACAGAGAGGATTTGGAATTGAATGGGTTACATCAGCTACTTGCCTATGTGGATGACATGAATATGTTAGGAGAAAATCCACAAAGTATTAAGAAAAAAACGGGAATTTTAGCTGAAGCAAGAAAGAGACATGTTTGGAAGAAAATCCCGAAAATACAAAGTATATTATGTCTCGTGACAAGAATATTGTACGAAATGAATATATAAAAATTGGAAATTTATGCTTTGAAAAGGTGTAAAAATTCAAATATCTTGGAGCAACAGTAACAAATATAAATGACACTCGGGAGGAAATTGAACACAGAATAAATATGGGAAATGCCTGTTATTATTCTGTTGAAAAGCATTTGTATCCAGTCTGCTCTTAAAAAAGCTGAAAGTCAGAATTTATAAAGTAATTATATTGCCTGTTGTTCTGTATGGTTGTGAAACTTGGACTCTAGGTTTGAGAGAGAATCAGAGGGAAAGGCTGTTTCAGAATAAGGTGCTTAGGAAAATATTTCAAGCTAAGAGGAATGAAGTTACAGGACAATATAGAAATTTACACAATGCAGAACTGCGCGGACTGTATTCTTCACCTGTCATAATTGGGAACATTGAATCCTATATCGACCTGGTTGGTGAGTTGGGTTAGCGCTGGCCTTCTATGCCCAAGGTTGCGGGTTCGATTCCGGGCCAGGTCGATGGCATTTAAGTGTGCTTAAATGAGACATGCTCATGTCAGACGATTTACTGGCATGTAAAAGAACTCCTGCGGGATAAAATTCCGGCACATCCGGCGATGCTGCAGTTGTGAGCGTCGTTAAATAAAACATAACATTTAACATTGAATCCTAAAACGTTTAAGATGGACATGGCATATATCACATATGGGCGAATCCAGAAATGCAAATATCGTGTCAGTTAGGAGACCAGAGGAAAAAGACCTTTGGGAAGGCCGAGTCGTAGATGGGAGGATGATATTATGATGGATTTGAGGAAGGTGGAATATGATGGTAGAGACTGGATTAGTCTTGCTCAGGATAGGAACCGATGGCGGGCTTATGTGACGGTGGTTATGAACCTCAGAGTTCCTTAAAAGCCATGAATAGCTGATATCATAATGATATATTGTTTCAATATTTTTTTACTATTTTCAGAGCATTGATTGCAATGTTTATTGCCGTACTTTCCAAGAATGTTTTAGGATGTTAATTATTTATGATACTGATATCATTTATATTTACAAAAAAAAAAATGATACCGGTAATCGTTTTTTTTCTGATGGTAAATTAAAATTTATTTATTTATTTTTTTTTTTTTTTTCCACCGAGAACCAATAAAGTAATTTTTAATCAAATGTAAATATACCGAGCTAAATATAGTCCGATCTAAAATAATACAGTGCAAAGTCATAAGTTTTTTGAGAATGTTCAGCACGGAATTTATTTCCAGTCAGAGATATCATGGCTATTCAATATCCTATCATATTCACAGCTGCCTTAATAGTCATACCTGATCAGTTTCGATAGGTCTGGTGGATTGATATCAGAGAAAAGCAAAGGCATGAAAATATATTATTCTCCCGTATTGGATAGTACTATGAGTATAAGCTCCATAATGTCATTATCACAAAAAGAGTTACATTGCTGATTCCATATTTCATAAACGAGTAGTCTTCGTAAAATCGAAGGTCAGTGACAGGTAAAGTTTTGTTGGTTCATGCTTTTGATATGTCATGTAGACTATATGTTAATACACGTCAGTCCCGATTTTAGGATAAATTAGTTCGTCCAGGTTCTAGTCTAAAGTAGTTTCAATTAATATATTTGAACTTGTTAGGATGTGGGGGAGTTTAGTGGTTACGCTGACGTTAAGCGGCATTGTTGCTTGAATGTGACCGTTTTATCACAGTCTGGTATATACAGTCACGAAAGTCAATAGGTAGTAAATATGCATCCATAAATAGTTGCTAACCACTAGGACCGTTAATATCGCCTCATTACAGACAATGCGAAATAGTACCGACACAGTCTATTTTTCCTAGCACCCTCACAACTGAAGCTTCGTGACTTGTTTTATTATTACTTCTTGTTACAAGACTGCTGTCTCGTGTGCAAAATTGTAAACTTTTTGTATTATTCAATTATATAGTATTTCGTTTGTTTCTGTGTTTCTCGTTGTCATGGATGGGACTTTGTCAAGTGGTAACGTAACTCAAAGAGAATGGAAAAAGAGATTCTTGGGAGAGAGAGTGAAAAATCTACTTATTTTAATGTTATGACAAAGGACAAATAAGTCTACTTATCACTTAGTTCTGTGCAAGATGTGGATGACGCTAAAAAAGAACAAAAAAGACACTCACTGCAACAAAGAAGTGTAGGCCTAATAGGATTAGATGTAGTTGAAATCGGGGGAATAAGGAAACTTGTTGCAAGAAACGGAGGTAATACGAATATAAAATATTACGTTTCAACTGATGAAGTATATGACATTATTGACTGCGCTCACGTAGCAGTAGGGCATGGTGGTGGTGATAGGATGTTGGCTGAATCTTCTAAAAAATGTGCAAGCGTTACAAAGAAGATGATAGCGTATGTCTTTACTTGTCCATATGTGTAGTTTGTCAAGAAAAGAAGAGTAGAAACGGGGGTTGGTTTCCAAGCCGATTCTTCAGTCGGAAATGAACATTTGATCTCATCGACACAACCAGATGGAATTTTAAAATTATAATGGTGTATCAGGATCTCCTAACAAAATTTCGTGCCTTGCAAACTAAGAAGGTAGTCTACAATTTGCATGACATATTTTTCACTTTTGGAGTCTGTGCATACTACTGTCGGACAACGGCCGAGAATTTGTGAACCATGTGAGTCAGTCGGTGTCAGAGTCTGTACAGCGAGCGAATCAAAGTATTGAAACATGCTCGCTGTTGGATGAACGACCAGAAAACAACTAACTGGTCGGGAGGATTACGGTACGTACAGTTTATGAAATACCGATCGTTCCATTGAGGCATTAAACAATCGTCTGACAAGGCCTGTTTGGCGCTGAACCCAGAGTTGGCCTCTCTTCTACTTCATTGCCTCCAGAGCTGGTGAAGATGAAGAGGAGCTTTTAAAACTCTCGAGTATGAAAATATTGACGTGACGGGAATGGAAATGAATTATTGGAAACATCAGAAAACATTTACTAGAAGCACAGACAACGCAGCACAAAACCTTCAAACGCAAGCCAAGAAAATGAAGGCAACTTCTGACTGTCACACTCAGCAGCAAAACTTAAGAGACGTCACCATACCTATTCCTGACGTAGACAAGGCCTAAGGAGATATTCGTAAATGTTATTGGTGTTGTTCTTAAAGCAAATGAAGACGGATTTCACAAGAGCGGGACCAAGCATGGGAGTCTAAAAAAGTGTACTGCAGATAACTACGTCTATACAAGTAATTTTAAAAATAATCTTTTATAATTACTTATTTTTTTCTATACGTTGTCAGTTTTTTTAAAACTAGACATCATTTTAATTTCAGAACGGAATTTGATATCTGCATACAGAAGTTTTGTCTGAAGACGAAGTGAACCAAGTCAATGAGATTTCGCTGAGAACAGTAGCAGTCAAAAGTTAAGTAGGAACAGGCCGAGGTTACTTCAGTGCAGTTGCACCAAAAAGTGTATGTCAAACCGATGTCTGCAAGAAACAGTTACTTCTCTACAACTCAAAATGCCATAACAGTTTGTCATGTAATAATAAGTGAATAAATTTTTCATGATTGTAACAATAAATAAATAATTTCAGTTTAATTTAGGCCACACTAGTTTATGCTAGAGAGTAAAGTGAAATCGCAGGTCAAAATAGTTTAGGCTAGGATAAATCAGTTTGTCAGGACAGATCTACAGTGTTATCAGGACAAAGTGCATTATCCTATCACTTGTCGGATATAACAGTTTGGGCTAGGAAGTACTAATTGATCCTAAAATCGGGTTTGATCTGTGACATGATAACGGCATTTCTCAGTGGTGGAATACAAAATGCTTGTGCAGAGGTAATATTCATATTGAATTCTGATGATAAAAGTCATATTCCTGTTACCAATGCTCGTCAGTCAGTAGTTATCAGACACATAGAGTAGCACCCAGACAAATCTGTGTGTGAGAAAATGCAGTCCACACCTCTGTGGAGTAACGGTTATTACGTCTGACTGCGGAACCAGGTGTTACGGGTTCGAATTCCAGTAGGGCAAGTTATTTGGTTCACGTTTTTTCGGGTTTTCCCTCAACCCAATATGAACAAATCCTGGGTAACTATTGCTGCTGGACCCCGCAGTATCACCTCCATTTCATTCAGATGCTAGGGTTGCTACAACATCGCAGAATGGCCCACTACAAAGTGGATGTGATAGATATTGCATATATGTAATTAGTATAAAGTTTATATGTTCATATTTATTGAAAGCTAAATAATTTATATTTTGCATTATCTTTATGTTTCAAATGTGTGGGTTGAAAAATCTCTTTTATTTTCAGCTTTTTCTTTTTAGAGTTTATACAAAGAGAATTTCAGAATTTTCTTTTCAGCTGTGATGGATGTAATCAAGATGGAACCTAAACTGGACAAAATTCCATTAACTTTTAAAAATACAAACCAGTGATTTAAACACATGTTCAGGAATCCATTTAACATCAGGTAAAATGAAAATTATTGCCTATCAACAATGGGAAAGTAAGTTACAAAACTGTATTAATTTAATTTAAAATTTTTAACAGACTTTATTTCAGCTCAACAGTTAAATGCCAGTCAGAAAATATTGTTTTGTAAATCATACTATAAAGACGGTAAATATGCCAAAAGTACGTCATTCAGTCAATTTAAAATCAAAACTAACAAGTTACATTTCAGAATTTAAAGAAGATGGTTTATCAACTGACAATAAATATTATTTTGTAATTTGTGTCAGTGTGCAGTATCATCTACAAAAATTTCCTGGTGCAACAACACATTACAACTAGTAAACATCAGGCCAACAAACAACTAAATTCCAAGCAGAGACAATTGTTTTTCACAACCAATTACATCGAATGTTGTGATTCTATTTTCGACCTGTGAGTTCTTATCTTTAGAATTCTCCATCTGCAATCTAAAGAATAAGGTCTTCAGATGTTGAAAAATCATACTCAACATACAAGGGATTCAACACTTTGGCAGACGTTATGATATTCATCTACTGATGAGATATATTTTTGATAAGAATGATTTAAAGATAGTTCAAGTTCACTATTTAAGACTTGTCAAATATTGAATCACTTAACAGTTTGTTAAGTGAACAATATTCTGAACGAATTCTTTTCATTGATTTTCAAAATATTGCAATAACAAAACTATAGTTAAACTGTTCAACGAAGCTATGGGTATCCTGTGGCCAAAGGGTATTATGTACGATAATGTGTTATTCTTTATTAGCTCTGCCTTATATGGTCAAAGCTGGACACATTATCTGTTGTATATCCTAAATTGACTCAAAGTGTGGCGAATTTCAGTGTGGCATGGTCAGAGACAATTTCCCTAAAGTAGTTTGTTGATTTCATCAGTGAAAAAGTATTTCTCAAAGCTCCCAGTAGAGTTAACGTGTTGAAAGAAATGTACCCTGAAATTCCATTGCCACCAAAGTGACAATTTTAACTAGATGGGGAATGGCTTTGATGGGAGACTGAATTTCTGCCGAACATTAGACTTTTAACAATCTCTTTTGACTTTTTAGATGCAGTCTCATTTTTAATTGTTTAAGTTTGTGACATAAGTGTGAAGAATGACTTAGCTCACATTCAGCATACATTTTCATGCATCATAAAAACGCTCAAAAGTCTAAAATAGGCACCTTTCACTTCTGAAAGTTTTGAAATTATAAATAGGTTTTAACAACTTCGTTTTTAGATGCAGTAAGAGCTTCTGGACACTGACTTCAAAAAACCCTGGTATATGAAGAACTACAAAAGGTTGTTGCTGTTCAACAGTGAAGATTAACTGGGTTATCCCAAGACATTGTTTGAATATTGCCAGTTATGTGTGAATAAACGCTCTTTTACGTCAGTATAAATATAAGACAATACGAAGAATCATTTTATAAAATTAATGAAATTTTGAAATATTGTTTGGTAACAGACAATTTGTGTTTTGTTGAAATTTTGGAAGATAAGGTGCTGTCCATTATATTTTTGTTTATTTGAAATTAAAATGTAAATATTTAACGTACTTACGTCATTTTTTATAATTTTAAGTCCATATTTAATTCCATATTTTGGTAAAAATCCATATTTAATTCCATATTTTGGTAAAAATAACTCATATATATTTACAAATGATATTTTTAGTCCATAAAATATAGAATTAGTAAGTGAAAAGTATTGAGAAAATGTGCTTTGTATCAACTCATGTGAACGTCCCTTAACAGCTGTTCTTCTGTATACGAAAGAGAATTTCAGAATGTACTTTTTCAGCTGTGATGGATGTAATCAAGATGGAACCTCAACTGGACCTACTGACTATTCCAGTGATATAAAGAGAAGATAAAATTCTGCTATCAATTAGTTTAAGGGTTTTCCCTGCCAGTGCAAAAATTCAGCTTTATTGTTATCTATTTTCGAGAGTAGAAAATATTGTCTTTCACAACCTCCACCGAAAGTGAAATGGAAAAGAATAGAAGAGCGATGAATGCTGGGCTATTCTGAATGATTTTGGTGCCAAATTGAATGCTGTGAAAGGCATTAGTATTATGAATGTTGTGGGATTCTATTTGGTGAGAATTACGGTTTAGAATACTCCATCTGCGATCATGGCTAATGGCCATATGTGTGGAATCAGCGGCAAGCAAGGGACTTCTAGACTCTGCCATTGTTATGATATTCAGTAGGCTGCTGGGATACATTTTTGTGCAATGATTTAAAATTGTGACAGTTCACTATTTAAGCCTTGTCAAATATTGAATCACTAAACAGTTTGGCATTAAAGGCTCAAAATCTTTTAAAGATTTTCAAAAAATACATATGTAAAATTACTTCATCTGCCTTTGATCAGATCTCAGAATTAACACTGAATTGAGTAAAAGCATGAATCAGGTATGCCTATGTTGGGATTGATCATTAAATGCGCTGGAAGGTGTGGCCAGTGTTGCAAACTGGACGGAAATTCCGTCAAAAGTAACGGAATTTAAATGTAGCAGACAGGAGACTGATTTTCTGGAGGGAATTACGATTTAGATCGTCTTTTGACTTTTTAGCAGCTGTCATTTTTAATTGTTTAATTTTTGGGGTAGCGTAGACTAATCGAGATTGGTAATAAAGGTTTGCTTTTATTTGCATATTGAGTGGGTTTTATTTTCTTTTTTAATTTTCGCGGATTCCGACGGACTTCCAGGTAGACATTAAGGGGCACAATTTGACAGTTCAACACTGGGTGTGCCAAGAGTTTCAATATTGCCATGATGTGGAATAAATTGCACACGTCAGTTATATAAGATACGAACAATCATTTTATAAAATTAATGGAACTTTGAGAATAGTTGTTTTCAGTCGATTTATGTGTCAGAAATTTTGTGTGTTTGCTGTAATGAAACTATTGAAATGCAAAAATAACACTCCCTGACGTCTTACGTACATAATTAAATTTTTAACTCTTATAATATGGAGTAAATTTAGGGTTGTCAACTCTGATAAATAAAATGATATGTAGTAAATACAGAATCTATTAAGGAAACAGTGGGTGGTGCCTGACGAGAGCAATAAAAGGCTTCGCCTAACAGCAGTCTTTCTTCGGTAGCTACATACTTAGTTTTCCAAATTTGCAGCTTTAAGCAGCGCAGGTCTGTTTCTTCTGCTATAACACGATAATATCTGTGCCACTGAGTTTAAGGGTTTTCTTGCTACAAAATTCAGCTGCTATCATTTCCACGAGGAATTCTCAATACTGCCTGGATGATGCATGATCGTGTTCCACAAAGTCATTGAGACAGGAATGTAGATGTCCTTATTCAACAATATGGATCATTTTCCAACACTTGAACAAAGGAAGTCTTTTAATTTACTAAGGCGACCATAGGAAAGAAAAGTCCTATGTTTTGTGCTTTACTTAATATTTCTACACTTTTGGCATAAAAGGAACAAGTTTTAAAGCTGAAAAATACAAAAAAATTACCATATGTTTGTCTGCTCAGAATTAACCCTTAAGTATTATGGACTTTTATTGTCACGAAATACATACCTGAAATTATATATATATTTTAAACATATATGTATATATATATATATATATATATATATATAAAAAAACAGTTACAAACAATAGAAACTACAAAAAAATGCAGTAATGACTTGCTACTTTTCCCAACGTTTTCATTTTTAAACTTATTAAACTATTATCATGTTTCATATTCTAAAATATTAAGAACTCTGAATATAATATTAATATTTGCTACATTTCAACATGTCAGTGAAATATTTTGTTGAATTATTGTTCAATTTTATGGAAGGTAAAATATTTGCTATATAAAAACATACTTTTCGCTCTCCAGTTTTCAAAAATCAAAGAGCGCAACACTTACAACACTGCACTCCTTCAAAGGATCACTCAATCTTCGAGCATACAGCTCACACAAATTTTCCAAGCAAATAGGAACTCCACATCAAGAGCATAGATATTTGTTTTTCCTCTTTAAATGTAGAAACCATGTTGCCTAGAAGGTTCTGCTTTTCCCTCCTTTTTTTTCATGTGGAAATGACGGTTATACCACAACAATCCAAAAAATTAAAAGAAATGACGAAAACTTGTATGTGAAATACACGCTCGCAACTACTGTAGTACATTGTGAGACCGCTTCAAACAAACTGAACTGAATATCACTTGAGAAAGAATTGAGTTAACCGCGTGGCCTCGTGGTGCAACTGAAAGGTAGAGAAAGCGACGGAGCAATTGGCTTGAAGAGAGAAGGGGGAAACAGGGCGCGGTCTAGCAGATGGTCCACAGTACGTAAAGGTTACAGTGTAAAATGTCCCACCAAATACAGAGAAATCCCTTTCACCTCTTATTGTAAGTCTTCAAACTGATTTGGTGCAATTATTGGCCACAAATGGTTGTTACCTGCCACTGGCCTCAGTATATCCAGCTGGGCGGTGAAATACTGGCTAGTTGCATGGCTGACACTCCGATATGCTATTCTCTTTCAGAAGTGAAGCATTGGCTTTTGTTATACACTCTTCATTGTGCCTTCAGTTCCTGTGCAGCTTATCACACATGAAGTCACTTGCTACATTGCTCCTTACTTCTGCAGGAAGGAATCGATGCCACGTGGATAAAGGCTGAGTACGATGTGACGTCAGAGCTGATATCTGAGGAATCTCCAGTGTCTGTTAAATCTTCTGTGGTGAGTGGCGTTTCTAATGTTTTTTGGTTCATTTTCTCTATTTCATTGGAATTCTGTTCGTCAGGATTATTCCATAGACTACTAAGACCATTTCTGTGGTGTTTGGTCAGAACATGGTAACTTCAGAAATGCTGTTTTGAACTTTTCACTTTAACTTTAAAAATCAGGTTTCTAGTTTACATGCAAATGTGAATGAAAACAACATAGCTTAGGACACTGTATAATTATATGCACATGCAGGTAACTGTAGATAGCAGGAAATGGCGTTATCATGTTCTGACCAAACACCACAGAATTGATTCTCAACATTTACCAGGTAACAACATTAGAAATTTTACAGCTTGTATACTGCTACAAATTTTTATGCTATTTCTTGTGATTACGATTTAGTTTAATATGAGTTCCATTTGAAGAATGTTAACTTTTAAATTTATTAATTTTACGAGGTTTTACCAACTGCGATATTTATCTAGAGTCTGAATGATATTACGTTGATAATGCCAGCAAAGTTAATCCAGGGTCCAGCATCGAAAATTACTCAGCATTTCCTCTTAATCGGTTAAGGGAAAACCATGAGAAACCTCAAACCATATAACTTGTCCCAACCAGTATATGAACGCGGGCCTGCTATTTTCACGGCCAGATATGCTAGCTATTATTTGACAGAGGTGTAAGTGTAAGTTACATGTTAATTATTTGATACCTCGTATCATTGTAACTTACAAATCATGTTGCTCTTATTCTTTACTGTCCTTGAGTTTGTATCGCATTCAGGAATCAGCTTGTCACCTTAAACTGTTGTCGATATTTGTGGCTTGTATTCCTGTTTTACATTTCCAATATCTCTTGCTACAATATCTGTGAAATTTTGAAACTTTACGTAGCTGTTGATTAACCCAAACTACAATGAGCTTAGCACTGTCACAATAATGGAAGAAGCATTTATTGTCATTATGTCTCATGAATATCCAAATCAAGAAAGCATTTGTCAGGAATTTTGTTGATAATTGTAACCGAGAGTTGTTAAATTTGAAAACTGGGAAAAAATCTCGTAGACGTTGCAGAAATGTGGATCTACCGCAGAATATTTATTCAGCTACGGATATTAATTTTTACGAAATATTGAAGTTTTAAATAATATGGAACATCAATGACGAAAGGGAGAATAAAAATGGAATTCATTGGTCATACAAGCAAACGTAACTTGTTTTAGGTAATATATTACAGGAGAAAATGCTTGGCAGGAAGGAAAGAACGATGCTGAGAAGGAAATATAGTACATCACAGACAAGCTCGGTATAATCAAGTGCAGCGGCTGCAAAAAACTTTAAACAACAGATAAACAATATCGAAGAGAGAAGACAGAAATTTTAGAATTTATTGATTACAGTGCAAGACAGTGATCGAGTGCCTACAGAACAAGAAATTTCCTTACAATTTAGAAATTTCGACACGATGCCTAAACACCTTATATTACTTTTATGTGTCTGCTTGTACAGGAACGAGGTTTCCATGAACAGCAGACAGCTGTAACGAAGGCGGAATGCTCTGAACCCAGTCCGATGCCAAGTAATATCTCCAATGTGAAGAGTGAAGCTGAGGTGAGTAGACGCAAGAATGCTGTTTGCTGATTCATTTTTTCTTCTTTTTTAATGTCGGCCAGTGTGTGAGATGGTGCCGTCCAGTATCATTATGAATTTGGGAACCATGACAGCCAAATTTGGTTACAGAATCCAGCTGTGACGGAGGGGGGACTACTGACCAATGATACCTCACTTCTCACTTCTGCCGTAGTCCTCTATGGGTTGTTCCACCACAGATTTAATTTTTTGTAATGTTGGTTCTTGGAATGATATATTTGCAGCTCTCCTGCTTTCCTTTCTTTCATTTCCCATCCTGCAGTGCAGTTCATTATCTGCACAGTATAATACGGACATCGTGCACACATAACTTAAATTCCTTTATAAACTTTAGCTTACACTTTTTCGTTAACAGTGATGTATTTCTAAACAGCAAAGTGCTGGGATTGTGGGGTATAAACTTCTATTTCTTCAGAAGCACATAAACACAATAGGAGCAACTTCTTCATGCTTTTCGACCTGCACAATTACGTGTTATGGTTACCAATAGTTATTAATGGAGAAAAATTCGTTCCAGCGTGGATGATTAAACCCAAGACTCCCAGTTCTGCGTACTGGGTGTTGTGGCATCTCAGCCAGCAATGAGTGTGTTCTTTGTGTAATGGGAGTTGACTTAATGCAATATGTAATAAGGGAAAAACGCCAAAGGAGAAAGATTCGATCCGGGCCGTGGATTGAGCCTCGGCGTAGCTCAGTGGTTAGAGCGCCCGGTACGTAGGACTTGGGGTCCTGAGTTCGATCCATGGTGCTGCAGGGAATTTTTCTCCATTAATAAGCAATGGTAACTTCTTGATACCATAGAAAGTTATCCTGTTACATCTGAAGAGTACATTTCACTATTAAATTCTTTGAATATTAATAAAATATAACTTCTTATAGAGAAAATTTTACAATTATATGAAACAAGAACAGTGACCTGGTGCTGCCAGCCTCAAGTACACTCCCCCTGTACTTTAAGCAGTTTTCAGTGGACAAACAGTGTTTTTGCTTTATCAACATTTTTTCTTAAATTTAATTGTTTTTTTTTTTTTAATTTCTAATTGTCTTATTTACGTATGAAAGGAATTTATATATTTTAGAACTGTGTTCTTTGTAATCAGAGTTGTCTAAAATATTCTCATATGATTGCATATTTGACAAATGTATGTATCTTGTAAAAGTTGCTTCTTTCTCTTTCCATTTTGTAACACGTTGGAAGCTTTCGATTTTTGAGCTTTTTTTAGTTTTATTTCTCCATTTTTAATTACTGAAGTGTTCACGCCAGAAGAAAGTGTAGAGTAATTTTTTTTTTTGCAGAATTAAGTATCTCCGCAAATGCTTTGCATTTTTTGTCTATTGATTTTCCAGATCTGAAGTCAAAATTTTCACGTTTTCCTTCAACAGCTTCTTGATATTTTTTTAAAATTCCAATGTAATGTGAGTTCTCATCACATGCAATGAATGGAATTAATTGTTGTGCTGAATCTCTGGTTTATTCACTTCCCTCTCAGGAAGAATATCTTGATGTGGACCTGGTGAAGCAAGAGCTCACTCTGGAAATAGCAGCAGAGGATGAAATATTGTCTGAAAGGTCAGTTTACTTTACTTCGATATAGTTCAATTAATTGACACCAAAGGACATCTTTGTTGTTATGTGAAAACTCTTTTTCTTGTTAATATTAATTTGTCGCCTTGTTTTTCACACGTACATACTGTCGCAGAGTTAACTTTCCTGATGCATCATTTCCCAAACCAGTTATATTTATATCACCTTCGTGTTTGACAGCTCTCCATAATTCTTCGTATCTGGTGGTGTTCTCCCATAGATCACAGCACACATTAGTCGCGAGTTAGCTGTTAGGTTAGGTTAAGGTTCCAGGAGTGACTTTAGCTTGAAGAGGAAGGCACTCCAAAGAATTATCTGGACAGTGTAAGTAAACAAAATCCAAAGCCATAAACCAGCATTTGAGGTGTTGAATTATTTACTTGATTCATGCTGAAAATAGCCCATTATTTATTTACATGATGAATAACTGATGTGTTAAAAACCATATTAAACCATTGAAAAATTTATATTAGTATTATTATTATTATTATTATTATTATTATTATTATTATTATTATTATCATCATCATCATCTTCTTCTTCTTCTTCTTCTTCTTCTTCTTTATTACTATAATTATATTAGTTTTGTTCCAATTATTGGTGTTATTTATGGAGACCAGATTCACATCGATAAAAAAAGAGGACACAAAGCTTAAAAAAGGAGAACATTGTTGGAAAAAAGAGGACAGAAACCATGTACTTTGATTTAGGACTAGGCCTATATTATATTATATTATAAATTACGTCAATATCTATTTACTTACAAAATATTTACAGTACAGTTTTAGGCTCATATCATACAAGTATGTTAATATTAAAAAATTATTATGGTAAAACTTGATAACGATTTTGCAGTTAGGTACATATGAAAGTCAAGGGAACTATAATTATTAAAGTGGACAGAAAATATCTATTTGAATGTATCCTTAGGCCTATATTATACTTAAAATTATGTCAATATAGATATTTTATGACAGTATACTTATGATAAAACTTAATAATATAAATGATTTTACAGATAACTACATATGAAAGCCAAAGGAACTATAATTATTATCAAAATACATAAAAAGACCGCACAAGATGTGAATTTAATATTACTTTGTAAGCAAATACAGTTACGATCGTCGACAAAGAGTATATTCCTTCCATGCTGCCACGTACAGGCAAATTACTTGAAAAAAGCGGCTAATCAGATAATTTCAAAATATCAGGTACACAAGACACCAAAAGGAGGACATTTCTTGATTTTTAAAAGTCCGCCCGGACAAACGCCTCAAAAGGAGGACTTGTCTGGACACCCTAGTGTTAATAAAGTTGTTATTGTTATTATTGACATCGTTGTATTATTATTATGAGAGGATTTTATTATGAATATTTTTAGTCTGATTATTATTATAAATGTGAGTCTTAGTGTCAGATTTTCATGATTGTCATTTTAATTATTATTATTTTTATTATTATTATTATTATTATTATTATTATTATTATTGCTAAAGAGACTGATGTGTTGAAGTTTGCAATTCAAGGCAGTTTTTTAAATTAATTAGATATTTAGTATTATAGTATAAGTTATTGGAATTTATGTAGATGACTTGATGATGAATTTATTTTCGTTACAGGATTCCTTTTACTCGTAGGAATGAAGCACATGCAGCCCAGACGCCATTCAAATGCGACTTTTGTGGCTCGTGCTTCTCAACCGCCGGATATCTGGTAATCCACACGCGACGGCACACAGGTGAGGAGGCCTTCATGTGTGGTTGTGGAAAGTGTTTTGTGGGCTCAGCAGATCACAGGGTTCACGAGCGCCGGCTCAACGGCAATTGTGATATTTGTGGTAAGGGCTTCTGCAGTGCCAGATATCTGAAGATCCATATTCGCCGCCATTCAAGCGAAAAGCCTTTCAACTGCGAACAATGCGGCATGTGTTTCGCAGAGAAGGCAGATCACGAGCGGCGCCACAAAGGGGAGAGACGGTTCAAGTGCGATGCTTGTGGTGAGTGCTTCTCAAATTCCGCATATCTTAAGATTCACTCGCGCCAGCATTCGGCAGTGCAGCCTTTCAAGTGTGAAGCGTACGGTAAGTGTCTTGCAGATGAGTGCCGGCACAGGTGCGAGGAATGCTTCAAGTGCGATGTTTGTGGCAAGTCCTTCGCAGCTGTCGCATATCTTAAGATTCACGCACGGCGCCACGCAGGCGAGAAAACTTTTACGTGCACAGATTGTGGTAAGAGTTCCGCAGAGCCGAGGGACTGCAGAGTGCACGAGCACTGGCAGACTGGCGAGCGACTGTCCAAATGTGCCGTTTGTGGTAAGAGCTGCTCAACAGCGGCATATCTGACAGTGCATTCAAGACAGCATGCGGGCGAGAAAGCTTTCAAATGCGACCATTGCCATATGAGTTTCGCGGACTCCACAAACCTTAAAGTTCATGTTCGCCGTCATACTGGCGAAAATCATACAAATGCGATTTGTGAGGCAAGTGTTGGTCAAAATGCAGTTCTGAAAGGACACGGGCTAGGGACCATTCGTATGCAATCTTAGCGTGCATTGCTGGCGGCATCTGGGCTATTGGGCAAGTCATTGCAGAGTGTGTAACTTGTTTCTTGGTTGCGGTTATCCCAAATATTCACTGCAATATGCCCAAACTGAAAATTTTCCAAAGAATAAACGTGAGCATACCGAGTTTAATAGCAATCGAATCACCCATTCCCTGCTGATTATAATGACTGGTAAAAACAAAAAATGTCAAAATATAATAAAACGATTTCCAACGCAACAATGTTGGAAACGAATTTACGGTAGTTACTTACAAATGGCTTTTAAGTAACCTGCGTGTTCATTCCCGCCCTCACATAAGCCTGCTATCTGTCCCTACCTTGTCCAAGATTAATCCAGTCTCTATCATATCCCACCTCCCTGAAATCAATTTTAATATTATTCTCTCATCTATGTCTCGGCCCCCCCAAAGGTCTTTTTCCTTCCAGTCTCCCAACTAACACTCTATATGCATTTCTGTATTCGCCCATACGTACTCCATGTCCTGCCCATCTCAAACGTCTGGACTACACAAATTCAATAGTTGTGAATTGAAACTCCTGAGGCAATTCCTCAACTGGAAAAAAATTAATCTTTAATTCTCGGAAAATAGTTGCAGTTACACATTTTAATTTTAACAGTGTTTGTTGACACTGCCTCTTAACATGGTAAGGTTAGAAGTGGAATAATTGCGGCATTAACGTAGATATTTATGTCACAAATATTCTCATTGTTATTTAGCCAACTGTCCGAAGACAGGTCTGATCCTCACAAGTGATACCAAGAGGGTACTACGCAGGAGGTAATGGGGTAGGATGGCAAATTACTTTCCCCCTCCATTGCATACATCGCCGACTAGCTACATATTACACTAATCAGACTTCAGATGCATACAAACAATTGTTCTGCCTCTGACACACATCGTCAAGTGAGATGTACTGCCTGATAATAGATGTACATATCAGCCAGAACCTCAATCAGAGGATTTAATCTCATTATAGCAACAAAATTTACTGGGTAAATGCAAGGGAATGAATGCAATGCGCGCTGCACAAGTGATAACAAGTTTGATTCGATAACTATTTTATTGGATGGAACTGAGGCACATTTGTGTGAAGGTAGTATTGTGGAACAGAGTTGTGATAGCAATAAAGAGAAAAGCTACCAGCACCCAACTGAACAAGCAGAGCGTGTTGTGCGTATCCGGGATGAAGAAATGTTATGTAATTTAACACAGCGCAGTAACTTTAGAAGGACTGTCAACAGGACTCAGAATCGGCGCAGGCCACTGTGTTCTCAGTGTCCATAGTGATATAGATTTCAAATAATCGAATCGTTCCCAAAATTAAACGCAATTATTAATTGCTGAGGACATGAGCATACATGGATTAAATTGATAGGCTCCTTTCTTGCTCAGTTTACTAACTCGCCCCTTGACATGGAAAAGTTGAATGCTGCGCGTTATTCTTTACAAATTAGAACGTTCCATTTTGAGCTGATTTCTTGACACTCCTCCCTGAAAACTCGCTTATTGCAAAATCCCACAATTTACTGGCATGTAAAAGACACACACACACACACTCCTGCACGCACGCACACACACACACAATTTGTCTTAACAGAAAATGATGGAAGTTCTTCAGTATTCTTTTGAATAGCTAGCCGCGAAACCAGGTGGCCTGGGTTCGATTCCCGATCAGGGCAAGATACCTGGTTGGGGTTTTCCCTCAACTAAATATGAGCAAATGCTGGGTAACTTTCGGTGCTGGACCCCGGACTCATTTCACCGGCATTATCACCTTCATCTCCCTCAGAAGCTAAATAACCTAAGATGTTGATATAAGCGTCGTAAAATAACCTAATAATAAACCAATTTGACAATGAAAAATAATTTATGTTGTAGTTTTAAGTAAACCACGTTTAAAGTAAAAATTTCCATACAAACTCGCCTGCCTATTAGAGAAAAATTGTTTCAAGCCTGCCTGTTGCTTGTCCTCATCTTCTCTGTCCTGCCTACGTAATACTGTCCTCCTCCTCTTGGATCTTGCCTCTTTGGTTGTGATTGTTATCCCTATCTCATTTGCAAAGTGCCCAAGTTCGCCATGTATTATATCCTATTGAATCTGTATCCTTCAACACCTGCATTCTTGCAGTGTAACCATAGTTAAATATGAATACAGCATCTAGTACACCAAATTCTAATGTTGACATGCCAACAAACACATTTTTGGGCCTCTACCAAACATCGTTATTGAACATCGTTAATATTCTGACTTCTTCTCAAACATTTTTTTTTTTAGTAAATTCAAGTGGCAAGATCTTGACACACAGGCTTGATGAAATTCATTTTACTACAGAACAAGCCGAACCACAGCCTTCTAAGACAATTAGTTCCAGAGATAATAATTTTTTTGTGATTAGTGGTAAATTTTTTCTCTAAAACATAAATACACTGATATACTTAAAAATTTATTTAAAATAGTAAATATTCGAATACTTTAATAAACCAAACACCAAATTAAACAGAATTAACCATACTTTTGTAAAGTGTAAAAAATTAAAATGTCAATTTTTTTCATTTTGTGTCTTGATGACTCTTCAAATCTTTGCACAACATAATGGTACTAGCTCATTATTTTCTAGTTTTTTAACTATTTATTTGCTTTATAAATTCAGTTACTTTCGGGTATTCTTGTTCCCAAATACACGTCGAAGTTTTCTATTCGAACCAGCCATTTACCTAATGATAGCACCCTCACATATCTGAAATCAGTGTTATTGACCAATAATTATAATTTATAATTTTTTCTCATTCGTCTCATACACAGTATTAGTCTAACTGCACATGGCATTCTGGGAATTGTTCTTTCTCAGTGGAGAACTTCATTAAAATGGTCTTATGGTTTCTGGTATAAGATTTTCTATCCAAAAATGTTCCAAAATAGTACAGTTGAAGAACAAATTAAGATCATTTCAATCAGCAAAGAGATTCATCCATAAAATCGTCACGAACACTTCTGAACAACTCCTAGAAAGGACTTCAGGTAAAGAGAGGAAGGAAGCCTTTGAGAAGTGTACTGGCAGCTGGTGCAGAGTTCTGCTGGTTGGCTCAACATCGGAATCAAACCACGCCCTCATTTTTCAAAATTTACATTTTGTTTGTCTTTTTATTCTTTTGTGTAAAAGTAATTTGCAATCTCTTATTTATGTCTTGAGCAAGGTTCAGTGCTCTACGGCACATGGAAGCAAAAAACCTGCGACCTATTGAAATGGCTACACTCTTGAATTTGAATTGCATGCAAACTTTAAAAGCTCTTTTCTAATTTTTTCCAAGACATTTCTTCATGTTCAAAGTGTAATTGAGGACTTCACCCAATAACGGCGTATACCCTTATATGCCCGTTTTCTGACGATCAAGGGATTAGATAGTTGAATGCGTATAGCATACTGTAGTAAATTTTCGTAAGTCTAGCTTCAATGACGTAACACAGGACACAATGTTACGTGGTTACGTTGAACAGGTGAACGCACCTACTACAGCAGCAGTCACGCTATTTGCTGTTGCAAGCCGTGCTGTAGTAGGCTGGTATTCGATGTTTACGCTTACTTCAGGTTATCAGATGCAGCAGTGAATCATGACCGAAAATATGGGAGAAAAGAAGCTTGTGAGCAAAACTAAATGGAAAACCGAAGAAAGAAAAATTAATAGAAACAGAAGCAAGTCACATACAACTTGTACAGACAGGGAAATGGAAGAGAAGTCATTTATACCTGTAAAAAGATTATGTATGAAAATGTGTACACATGAAATTTCAAAGGACGATCAACTTTTGATTTTTAAACGCTTTTGCGACATGGATTCGAAATTAGAACAATATAATTTTATTACTCAATTGCCTTGAAAGAGTGAATCTAAAAACTAAGAAGCTTCAGTCTTTCAAGAATAGGGTAATGTTTGGAAAGATAGTGTTTTCTGTAATGGACGTAAAAAAATTGATATTGTCAAAGTTTTCTTTGTGGAGTCTATTGCAAATTTCAGAGAAACGATTAACAAGAGTTCAGAATAAACTGGTTTCAGGTGACATCCTCAATGATAAAACGGGTACACACTTAAATCGTCCTCATACAATCATGATGCAAAAGTATAAACAACTGCAATACACTATATGAGGGGTATTTTCACCTTGAACCTCATAATCTGCATCATTTATTTCCCTCAAGATTTGGAAGAAAATGGAAGTGTTCAGCTGAAACTTTTTTGAGTCGAACAAAAATGAACCCAGTGCCTTTGAAACCCTTCAAGGCGGAGGACTGAAGGATCTCTTAAAGTTTTTAGATGAAGGTGGCCAAAGTTGGCTGAATTCAATGCTGAATAAATTCCGGACATCATCACATAATGGTGAAGATGACTCTAGCAACAATAGCGATGATGTATAAAGAAGAAAAAGACATAAAGACGAGAAACCCATAAACTAAAAATATAATGTTATTTTGTAGGCCTACTTGTGTGATTATTCAATATTTTTATTTAGTATGTTATGATAAATGTATATTTTATTTTGTTGAATTTATTTTATTTTACTTTTTAAGACAAAATTATTAATAAAGTACGAGATGTTCCCATATATAATTAATTTTCATGCAAAGTTAGACACCTAGAACATCAGAATAATTGAAAACAGTACTAAAACATATTGTCGCCGGAAAAAGGGCGTATACAGAGTTCCATATTATATTTATTTACTAATATCAGAACATACTATTTGCTGTTATGTCTCAATAATTTTATTTTAAATATCCTCGAAACTATTTCACAGTAATGAAAAACTTTTTACGCAACTATGATGAACCTGACAGCTTACAAACATTGAAATTAGTTTATAGTAGAACTACATTTTGCTGTATACGCCCTTATTCGGGTGATGTCCTCAGTTGTTCTTACTCTTTACTTACTAGGAATATGAAATTTTTGCTGCATGTTCCCTATACTGTGGATATCAAAACACAGTGGCATTTTTTTTTTGTAAAGTAATTACCTCGAAAATTAAAAACTGGTATATGTTTAATGCACACTCAAATTTTAAATTCTGTAATTGCATATATAAAAAAAAGTTCTTCCATTTGTGTACTTGAGTTCACAATTTTAGATACTGGTACTTAACCATTTGAGAAAATTGTAAAAATTGAACATTGTAGAAAGAGAGTAATACAGGAAGTTAAATTTCATGATAGAAGCTGAATTTTGATACATATAAATTTGAATAACTAAAAAAAAAAAAAAAACATTCATATGCTCATTATGCAAATTATAACCAAGAATAATTTATAGGAAGGAGATGATAGCGACTGGATTAATCTTGCTCAGAATAGGGACCAATGCCGGGCTTATGTGAGGACGGCAATGAACCTCCGGGTTCCTTAAAAGCCAGTAAGTAAGAAACAAGGTAATACAGTGAGGGGTATGTTTCCCGAGTTCGAACATCAGTAAGTTATAATTAATCTGACTATGAAGGAGGTTAAAAAAGATAGCAAAAAAATCACATAAAGTCTTTATGAGTATGAGCGTGACCTTTATTTAACATTATAAGTGTTATGGTTACTTGATGGACCTTACTATACAAACACGTAAAATTATAGTCATATAGGCCTATTTGATTTGTGTCATATCAGATTCACAGCAGCCTTGATGTTGGTATCTGATCAGCCAACCTTTGATATACGTGTGTTGGTGTTGCACTGAAACCAAAGCAAAGGTATGTAAAATCACAAATTATTTCTAATATGAGAATAAGTTGCATGATGCCATCATCACAAAAGACTTATTGATGCCTAGAGCGATTATTTGTTACGGCAAACATGCCTTTATTTTTATTATTAGGTAGATATGTAATACTCTTGATTAACAATCGAGTTATTTCGTCTCTTGTTCCCAGTATTTAGATGTGTGATTTTTATTTTGTTGAAGTGCTTTACAGTGTGTTACATGATTTCTATCCATTCCTTCTGCTTTAGAACAATTTGGAGTAGACAGGATACCAATGTAAATGTTAACCCAGAGAATCGTGACCAGTAAGGAATCTGAACATGGCTACAGCAGATTTACGTGGTAGATCAGGAATAATGACATTTCTAGTAATTGGTAAATATTCAAAGCAACTACTTGTGTCCTTTCGAGAGAAATGCATTCCAAATTACCGTAAATTTTTTCAGTGGGAATTTTCTGTATTATTTAATATTTGGCCATTACTATTATTATTAATTTTTCTTTTAATAACCTTTTTTGTTCAATAATATGGATATTATAGGTTTTTTATTTTTCTTCAGTTTTGGTGCCTTTCATTTTATGTCGGCTCTCTCAGTGCCACAATGTGCGGGAAATCACTGAAGAACTGTGATTTTATTTAAACTTTGGATTTGTTTAATCATCCAATGAATTTCTTCCATTTTTTTTGTCATTTTTGGTTGATTTTGTTGTGGTTCTAGAGTTACTTAATATGACTATATGGAATATTCTTGCAATGATGAATCCAAACAAGTACATTTTGATGGGATGTGTATAAATAGCTTTAACGTCTCCATAAAAATTTGTGGTATTTTTTCCCACATTCTTATAGAAAGAAAAGAATTCACAAGTACCACCTGTTCCATCTCCTTCCTTAGAACCCATGAGAGAGCCATCTGTGTATATCTAGCCTACGTCCAGTTACTTAATGGATGTGTTATATGTAGAGTTTCCAATGTTAGATTATTTGCTTCTCGAGGAGAAATAACATTCTTGTTAAAGATTTTAAGTAGGCTATAGCCAGCATTGTATTGTATATCTACATGATGAATCAGGGTGATTAGAAAGAGGTAAAAAATTCTCTTTTGTTTAGCTATATTTAAGGTGCATCTACAACACTTCTAAAGCAGTGAATGCAAGATCGATATTTAATATTAATTAATATATTTACACAGTGAAGATGACGTTCAAAACGGCGCACCTCGTAGACACAAAATGCGTCTTAATTGTGCGTACTTTATTAACTTTAATTGTTAGAATAATCTTCCCAGATTGCATGCGTACGTGCATGGAAAATTGAACCGTTTAGATGCAGCTTTAGAGTTTCTTTCACTTTTAGTACTTCTTGTCTTGGGTTTTTAGCGTGTATTTACTCCATTTTTCAGAATTTGAAGGCTTACTAATTTTTCATAAGTGAATAGTTCTAATGTAATTGGTTTATTAGCTGTTAAGTAGTTTGTAATAATATAACTGGTGTAGTTTTAACTGCACCTGTTATCAGACATAAAGCTAAATTTTGAATATGTTGAAGTAATTCTTTATTTGTTTTAGGCACGGTATTATTATTTCACCACAGTATTTTAAAACCGGTTTTATGTACACATTTTAAGTTGTATTCAATGTTGTTCCAGAGCTTCCCCATTTAGTTATTTAGTACCTGATAGTCATTTTAGTATTTTAGATCTGTTCAGTTACTGTTTTCTCATTTACATATTTTATATGATTTTTCCAGGTCAGTTTATATCTTCCCATGTATTTTGCATTTTCTGTTCTTTGTACCGTAAATTAATATCTTTATTCCAACTGGAGTTGACCTGAAGGAAAATAATTGGAAATTAGCTTCTCCTGTATTTGCAATCATTAAATTATTTGGACATCATTTAGTTGGTGTAAAGTTGCCTCCAATTTCTTTTTATTACCTTTTGTGAATTTAATAAAATATCTGCCTCCTAAAGAAGAAGTCCCCTCCTGGAGATCCGATTGGGAGACTGTTTAACCTTCGGGAGGCATAACTTCACAGGTAGTTGGGCCAGTTACAGTTTTCTTTTGTTTTACACCTACAGTAGTTTTTAGGATTGGGCAGCTCATCCAATTTCAACACCACATGCATCGTTGGCCAGCGGATTGCTTCAATCTAGTCAGGTGGACTGGCATCACGTATCCATTGGTCATATTTGCTATTTGTCATTTGAGAAACGCTTGGTAGAGCAGGATGCTGCTGAAATGGCATTGCCTCCATTTTGGTGGAACAGTGACACCGCTGTGACTGGGCCCCACAGCCTTGTTTATTAGAACAGGTTGCCCACGGCATGGAAATTGAGTAGGGGAGGTTATGGAATGCACTTCACTACTCCTTGCAACTCCATGCGAAATACTATTGCATCCTGCACCTAATGTCTTGAGATGTACAAGTAAGTGTCGAAAATTTTATCTTGAAATTATTTGTGGCTGCTGACTAAAACTTCACCACCACACCACCATATGCATCTTGCCGAAAATGAGGGAAAAATAAATGTACTTCTTTTGGAGTAGTTTTTTTTTCTGGAGTATTGCCCTACTGAATATATTTTTTCCGAAACCGTTATTTCTTGTATCACTGTCTTCCGTCTCATCAAAGAAATAAAGATGGCGGGTTTCCGGGTCCCTAGCTTTGACTGTTGATTATGATTCATCTTTGAGGCGCAGTAACATCCCATCTTTGTTTATGTATTTATATTGTTGTGTAATATAGATATTTCTGAAAATAGTTATTAAAATCTGAAAATCGAGACATATATCCTGTGATGCTCACGGTATTCATCAATGTTACGTATACATTGAATTGTAAAAACGAATAAGTAGGCCTATATGGTACACAACTGTTAGGAGATTAACTTGATACTGAAAGTAATAACTTATGAATTCAACAAAAAGAAAATATATATGTATTGCGAATTATTAATCTCGTACAAACTAGGTCCAAGTATCAACTGTCACACAAACAATTGATCTGAGCAACACTAAAGGATTAGCTACAGAAGGCTGTTATCCTACAAAATGAATTGTATCAATTTCATATTGAATTCTCTTCTACTGATTACACGATAAGTACAGTCGTGTTATGAAGTGGTTCTTTAATATTCTTGAGTTTATAAGTAATTTCGTATTTAGGAGTAAGTAGCAACAGGATTGGCTACAGCATCTGTCAAAGAGGCCAGACACCAGATTAGCCGAAAGTAAACACTTAGGCAGTCTTATAGAATAGCATGTCGACGTAAGTTGGATACTCACTCTAACATCAGCAAGTGGGCGTGTGAGGTGAATTCACAATGACATAATGTTATATAGGTAGTTAGGCGCAGTGCCTTTCTTCTCGAGAAAAAAGTGATGTAACTATGAATAGAAATGTATTATACGATTACCGTCCAGTGCATCGCGATTGGTCCAGCAGTGTTACCTAACCTAACATAACTATGAAAACGACAATAAAAGGTTCCGGAAGAAAAAGCACTGGTTAGGTGTATGTCCAAAATGTGTGCTGTATGTATTATGCGGAGACCCAGAGAAAGACGGAAAATAAGGAACATTGGAGAATGCTGGGTTTGCAGTCAAATACTTGCCTATGGGCAGAACACTGTCAATGAATGTAATCTTTCGTCTACAGCTGCGATTTTTATACGAATATGAATTTCTGAATGAATGTTTTCAGTTGTGATGGATGTGATCAAGCTGGAACCTGCAGTCGACCCTTTGGCTATACAGACAAGTGATACAGAGGAGGAGAAGCCTTCATTACAGGTAAACTGAAAATTGTGTGTGGGTAACTTACGCTCAATATTTAACAATGAAGTATTCTTCCTTCTTAATTCCCAATATTTGGCTGTAAGTCTGAAGAGATTAGCAATTTGCCAGCTGTTGTCTGAGTATGGCCACAGGGTAGATCAGGAGCTAATTGCTGTAGTTTAAATCTTCCAGTGAATTTTTCCATTTTAAATTTTCGTGTTCTACTAATTTGTTGTGATAGTTGGAGTTAATTCTCCTTTTTATAACCCCAAGATGAAAGAGGTGGGGCAGGAGCTGCTTGCCCATATTCTTCCTTGGCATATATAACAAATTTTGATGGCGAAGTTGAAGCCATTTACACACTACATCAAGATATTGTGAATTTTATTTCCACTCAACAATAGGATTTTATTCTTCCAACAATAATTCCTTTCATTCACCTTAAACGCTCTCGTCAACAATAGGATTTTCACTCAACACAGTATTCGTTATTGCACTCCACTGACGGCAATGACAATTTACTGGACTATTACGAACAACAATGAACTGTTAATCTTAACTAATATTTACAAAGCACTATTTACAAATCAGAACTATCAGTTCTCAGTTCACAGTTCTTCTAGCTCAGTCACTCGAGTTTACAGTATCTCGAACCACAGACCTTCAGAGACAGTTCACTGTACCGAACTCAGGTCCCTCCAACTGCGGTCCACTGCACTCGAACTCAGGCCTTTTTCGGATGCTGACGCAGTTGCGGACGCACACTCTAGTCGAACTCCGGTACACAAGACTGGCTTGCTTGCTCTGGCTTACTCACTGACTGGCTGACCAATCAACTGAAAAAACTGCTATAGTTCGCTGGCGTTTCTTCTTTATAGCGAAATCATAGTTGCGAGAAATTTCTACAGGTGTGCAGAGAATTATCTGGATATCTCCACTTCGACGGACTTCTGGAAGAGTCGGGAGGGTCCGTCTCCCCCTTCACTCCGTACGATTGCGCGCGCGCACTCTCCTCGTCGCGTAAGCCCTTTCCCTCTTTCTCTCCGCCGCGCGCCGTCCCTCAGTGCTCCGTGAAGCCCGCGCGATCTGCTTTCTTGTGGGACGCTGGTCGTGAGTTCGAATCTCACGTCGCTGTCACAATAAATTTGTTTGAGTACAAGAACATAGGAAAATAAATTGAAAAGTATTCATGTCAGTTTGTTTGTGTGCAGCAATAGATGTACTTAATCTCAATTGTAGTCCCCAGCCTGAAGAAACGTAGACTGTGTTCAATAATTTCCATGTCCCGTGCTTCTGGCTTTCAGTCGTTCATAACGGTCCTCGAAAAGTAAAATAGAAAAGAATTTAACATGGCTGAGTGCTGGTCTACCCTGAACACTGTCAAGGACCATTTGCCAAGGTAGAAGCTTTCTTAACGTATAAAGAGCGCTATGTGGCTCGATCTTGGTGAGTATCCACACCAGCACATCTGACTGCAAAACCAGGTGGCCCAGGTTTGAATCTCAGTCAGGGAAAGTTGCCTGGTTAAGGTTTTTCCCAGGATTTTCCTTTAACCCAATACGAGCAAAGGCTGGGTAACTGTTATTGCTGGATCCTGGACTCATTTCACCGGCATTGATTTCATTCAGATGCTAATTAACCTGAGATGTTGATACATCATCGTGAAATAACCCACTAAAAATTCTTCGTAAGTAATATGATTTAAAACCAGCAGTGGAGTGATGGCATATTTGACCGTGAAATGTGTTCATATCCTGGTTGAGGTTTTTTTCAGAATAAGAAGAATCGCAATTGATATAGCATCGTAAATGTCTTCCCCCACCTTGGCCATTTTGTGATCCCTGTCATTAGAATCACTGGAAAGCGAGACTCAACACTTTCCTGCCTCAAAAAAATTGACTTGTGACCTTCTGTTAAAACATCCAGTATACTGCTGGGCACATTTCTGCGAAATGTTTTTAAGAACAAACTATGAAAAAGAAATATTACTGAAATCACAAGATGTACATTTTGGAATTGATTAATTGAATGACATTATCCTAGTGCCTACTGAACGAAATTGCCCAAAACTTATAATTGTCGACACAGACTTTATATTAAATTACGAATTTTTTATGTCTCTTTGTGCAGGAATTGGATTCATTCGACCAACACAGCACTGGGATAAAGGCTGAATGCCTTCAAGTGAGCTCTGAACCCACATCAGACGTGAAATTTGAGGAAGTTTATATTTCCGATGTGAAGAGCAAAACTGAGGTGAGTGGACAGAACGGTGTTGGCTGATATTTACTGCCAGTGTTTGCTCACCTGCAGATTGGTGCATCTTACAATATCATGACGGGATGGTGGTGATGTTGATAATTATAAAAAATAACTCTTTGAATTCTCTTCCTTTAAAATGTCATTCAGAACATACAGGGTTTAATTATCGTTTCGCAGCATGTAAAATCGGTTGAGTAATTGCTTGTCTAATGTTGCGCCATATCTCTGTTTTCGTCATTCTTCATTTCCAGGTAGTTTCATGTGACTTGGGCTCAGTGAAGGAGGAACTCAAGCTGGAGACAATAGAGGAGGATGAAGTCTTGGGTCAAAGGTGGGTGTAGTGTCTGTATCTTCACGTCTTGTTGGTCTCAATTGAATACTGGTATAGGAAATACATTAGCTGCTGCTCTGAACTGTAATTGCACGCAAAAATTAACTACAAGATGCCATATCTCATACCTCCTGATCTAAACAGTTACATGCAGTCATGGTTTATGTAAAGAGTTGTTGGGGGCACGACGCAGTACAGCCTCACTTCAGTTTAGATGTCTGAATGATACATTTCCTCGTCGGTGGATTGGAAGAGGAGACACTGTTGTAGTGCTCTGCAGGGTCAGCCATCTTTGCTGTGGGATATCTGAAATCTGTTTTCATAAGAATTCACTAAACACGATTATTGATTCTGTTGCTGTGATCAGCGTGCGGCAGAATCTCCGATGCATTGAGCTTGATGATCGTCATTTTGAGCAGCTTTTGTGACGTGGAAAATGGTGCATTGTTAACCACAGTTTTGAAAATGATATCAAGATAATATGGCAGTAGTGAGTCATGCAATAGCTTTGTTATACCCTTCATCCAAGTTCCCAACCCCAAAATGTGAGTACAGCAACCCGCTGCTTCATGTGCAATGTATGCAGTACATGTTTGTTTGGCTGTGATCCTTCTTCGGCGTCCTTCAGTTCTTGCACTGTTATTTTTCCTGTATAGCGTGAAGGGCATCACTAATCGCACACGACTTGTCCCAAATGCCGCACATTTAATATTATGTGAATGGCAGGAGGCATATATTGATTTTTTTCTACATGGCAGAGTTCATTCCATTTCTCGGTCCCTGGTTCAGTACTCGAATACTGAAAACTGCATTCATTATTACCTCTGAGAATTTCTGTTGCATTTTCACTGCTCAGTCTTCCTCTTAATATCTATTCAGTTTTTTCTCGCGGACCAAGTATTTGTCTACTACTCAAAGTTATACTAATTGAGTATGTTTTCGTAACAGTAATACCTCAGCGTAATATTGAAATTTTAAATTTTATTACCAATTATAATTCCGTTTTCAGCAAGTGGCAAATTGGTTAAGATTTTGTGATTCATTCTTCACATACAACTTGTGATTATAGTGAGGATATCTTTTCACCATAGCTCTGCTGTGACAAACAATCTGTCGTCACAATGCGCCCAAGGTGCAGAACAACTGTTCAACACAGGGGGACAGAGTTTCACAATTAATCTGCGACCTGACGGCAACCTGCACACTGAATCTCCAAGCGACACCCAGGAGAAGAAACACAAATGTAACTTCTGTAACAGAACCCTCGCTACTTCTCACTCTCTGACGAGACATTTACGAACACACACCGGGGAGAAGCCATTCAAATGCGATGTTTGTGGTAAGTGTTTCAGATTATTGTACGCGCTGAGAATCCACTTACGTGTTCACTCCGGTGAAAAGAATTTCAAGTGCGAAGTCTGTTCTAAGTGTTACGTAACTAAGAGTGACCTGAAAGTGCATTGTCGTCAGCACACCGATGAAAAGCCATTTAAATGCAATGTCTGTGGTAAGGGTTTCTTGGAAACTACCAGCTACAGGAGGCATGCGAAGATACACACAGGTGAAAAACCATTCAAATGCAATATCTGCGGTAAGAACTTCACTTCTTCCGGAAGCCTTAAAGTCCACGGACGTCAGCACACTGGCGAAAAGCCATTTAAATGCAGTTTCTGCGAGAAATGTTTCTCAGAATCGGGCACGTTGAAGAACCATATTCGCATTCACACTGGCGAGAAGCCATTTGTTTGTGGCGCATGTGGTAAGACTTTCCGCTACATGAGAAATCTGCAGTGTCACGAACTGAAGCATTCAGGGCGGAAGCCATTCAAGTGCAATGTTTGTGGAAAATGTTTTTTTGAATCTCGAACGCTGAAAATTCATTTTCGACAGCACACAGGCGAGAAGCCTTATAAATGCGATGTATGTTCAACGTGTTTTTCGCAATCTGAACACCTGAAAATTCATTACCGTCGGCATACGGGGGAGAAACCATACAAATGCCTGGTCTGCGGAAAGTGTTTCGTGCATTCTGGTAGTTTGAAAGACCATTCGCTACTGCACAACTCTAAGTAATGTCTTGTATCCCAGGAAACAGGAAGATCATTTCGGATAACAAACTGAGTTAGAGGTCCTGACCTGAATGCTGTAAATAAACTTATCTAAGTTTATAATTTGAAAAGGTAATGGAAATTACGGGAAAACGGCTGAACGGATTTTAATAAGTGACCCCTCAATTTCATGCCTGCCATTCAAAGTTTTTCGAAAAAATAGTAGTTTTCAGTGAAATGTCAGTTTTCCTACATAATGTTCCTATTTTCCACAATCCATCTGTTGTCAGTTTTGAGAACTAATTTTATTGAATCACGGCGACTTGATTGAATTTCAGAACAAAAAAAACACTACAATAAACAATAGGCTATTACAAGAAGGCCATGACCTGGAGGATTGCCGACATATTTAGAGCTCAATTCAATTTGTTATTAAAAACTGATTCTGCAGTGTACAATTTTCTGAGTACAGCTGTGTGTTGGATATTCAAATCTACGAAACTTGAGGTGGTTTGGTGACATTTTTACGATTATAAATTAAATATTATTATAGCTAATATCATGATGCGTCTGTTATTCATTAATTGTACATTATATTGATGATATGAAAGTAAAACGTTTTGAGGTTATGTAAGTAAGTGTAGAGAATATCTTAATTTAGATCTTCATTTCTATAATTTACTGAGTGGCTGCTATATATAACTACAAAACTTAAGTAAAATAATAATGGATATCCCTTAATAATATTGTTATTAAAAATCAAATATTTTTATACTTATTAACCCAGTGGGGTTGGGTCTTTTTCATATACTTAATGGCGGTGTAGTGTACATATTGATATGTGTCATTGTCTTCAGTATTGGCTTGAGAGAGCGCAAAAATTACATTTCCTAAGGAAAGATCAAAAGGTATTACTTAGGCCTACTCATAAAATAAGAGGCCTAGAAAATTTTATAGTCTCCAGATCATTTCAGCAAGATCTCTTGGCAGGATAAAATGATTTTACGCTCTACATTTCAAGTTCTACATGCAGCAGCTACACGAAAATGCTATTGTTCGAAAGCTTAGCAAACCTGATATTTTTTTAACTTTCGCCTACAATCCACAATGACCTGAAATAGCTACTGCTATCGTCCTGATAATTGATACTTGCGTTTTCGCGTTGAAACTCAAAAACTGATGTTGGATAGGTTCAAGAAAAAGTATTTGGCCTAAAAAAATCCATTCAGAGGGAGTATGTTTCATTATTATGGAAGCAAATAAGCATAAAAAAGACAAGTATTCTTCATTGAAAATAAATCTGAAAAATTTTTATTTGAACGTCTAACGAACTTAGTTTGCAACAGAATTTGCTGCACAAGCCACTAGTATACATATATTATGTAGATGTAATTTTTCCCGAAGTTACATTTAATTGTGATTGAAGATTAAAGAATTCCGATTTTTTTAATAGAACGAGGCCTGTAGCAGTTCCTTCACGTGTGTAACGAAAATGAGATATTGATGCAGTGCAGTTATTCATTGAATGCGTTTTATCTGTGGTTTTCCTTCTGTTTGTTATCATATTACACAATTTCTCATTTTTGTCTTACTGAACTGGCCGTCAATATATGTTTTGTCCAGAAGTTCGTCATCTTCATGCTTAGTACAGTTTCTGTCAGTTTTCGTGGATCCCAGCATTTGCTTCCTCTTTCCAAGCATGTCTGCGTCTTCCCAGATCCCAGTGTCATTGCAGTTGTTACGCAAGTGATAAATATCAACAATCTTTTCATTCTGCGGGCATGGTTGCTCCATTTTCTATGACATTGAGTAATATCGTTCATTATATTTGAAATATCGGTATGTAAGGGTATATCCGAAATAGTTTCATCAGTTGTTTCTCCAGCCTATGCATTCCTATAATAGTCATAAAGATTTCCTATATCCAGCTTTTGATATTCTCTTAGATTCTTTTGTGTGTACATGGTGCGCCAGTTTGAACGGCATCTTCACTACATATATAATAGATGGGGAAGGGCACATGTATAAATTTGAGATAAGGAACCATGGTCTGGAAATGACTGAGTCGAAAGTTATAAGCAAAAAAATTGTGTGGAAATGGAATTGTAATTTCGCACCACGTGCCCTCCTTCCCTTAACCTTTGAAACAGTCTTGGAAAAATGGTAAGGGCAGGATGTCTCCTGATACAATCTGTGAGCTTGTCTACTGTTCCCATTGGCTCATCCGTATTCGAAAATCAGGTCTGCTTATTCCGCTCTCGTGTACTCCTCCATTTCACTAGGACTGATCGACTGGACACTGCAAATTGTACACATACACTGCTGTCTAAAGACGTGCATATCAGGACCGACCATGTCCGTTACACATTACGCTATCTGCATTGCTTTAGTGTAGTTTCCTGTCCCCATCCCTTAGACAGCGCACTGAATGGAATACTGTAAGTAGACAACGTAAACAACGTCAGATGAATACAGTATGTGTAAGATGTACAGATAAATACACATAAATAAGGTGTACAGAGGAATATAATTATTTCATTTCTACAGAACTATTTTTGCAGCTTTCGACTCGGTCATTTCCGGACCAGGGTTCCTTGTCTCAAATTGATACCTGAGCCCTTCGCCATCATCCCTGAAAGTTTGTAACACCACCTCTCGGAAAGACCATATATATATACGGTCAGCGCATTATTAAATATTAATCTTGGTCGGCATTGGTTCTTTTATGCGTAAATTTCAACCCAATACGAGCAAATGCTGGGTAACTTTCGGATCTGTGGACTCATTTCATCGGCATTATCATCTTCATTTCATTCAGACGCTAAATAACCTAGATGTTGATACAGCGTCGTAAAATAACGCAATAAAAATATATATATTTATATTTATTCATTATTATTAAGTATTAATGTTGCATGCATTGCTTAAATGCGTAAATTTGAAATTAAACGTTTGTAGATCAGTGGCATGACTAGAAATTATTGAGAAATTGTGATTTGCTTGCATTTTATTATTGTAACTTATTGGATTTTTAATATTAAATTATTTGGTTTATTATTATTATTATTATTATTATTATTATTATTATTATTAAATTACAGAACTAACACATACATTTTACTTGGCATTTTGAAGCTGAAGGGTGGAGACTCCGATATTCTTATAGAAAATCATAGGCCTATTAATACGAGCAGGTTGATTTTTTGTTTTATTTTCTCTGTAATCTGTTTGGAATTTTGTGACAACAGCCAGAAGACACTCGTTAAGAATCTGCTGATCTGTAAATGGCTCAATTCCTGCTACATGTTACGGTGCTTTTTTTGTCAATTCATTTTCACGTACAGTCTTAGAAAAAAAAGTTATATGCCATAGATACTTTAAAAGTCCCAAAAGGCGGCAGTGCGCATGCTCAAGACGTACAACGACATACCTCAACTAGTCCTTCTCTTGTGCACCAGGTGGCACATCTCTGATCATGTGCACTGTCATAAACACAATATCACCAGCAAATAATAAGGTATCTGTTTGGGACAAACAACTTATCGGTATACTTCCATGTGGTTTCAATCTCCATTCCTTAATAATGTGTATATTATAAATAATAGAGGAGATAAACTACAACACCGACATGGTTGGCGAGTTGGTATAGCACTGGCCTTCTATGCCCAAGGTTGCGGGTTCGATCCCGGGCCAGGTCGATGGCATTTAAGTGTGCTTAAATGCGACAGGCTCATGTCAGTAGATTTACTGGCATGTAAAAGAACTCCTGCGGGACAAAATTTCGGCACATCCGGTGGCGCTGATATAACCTCTGCAGTTGCGAGCGTCGTTAAATAAAACATAACATTTAACATTTAAACTACAACCCTGTCTCACTCCTTGATTTATTCGTTTCCATTCCGAATATTTGTTTTCAATCCTAACCAGTATATAATTATTATTATAAATATTTAAATAGCTGTTATTAATTGATTTGGAATGCCATCATGTGCTAAAATATTCAATACTTTGTTTCTATCTACTCTGTCGAAGGCTTTCTTCATATCAATAAACGCCAGGTGGGTTTCAATATTAAATTCTCTATGTTTTTCGATCAAAAGCTTCATTGTAAAATATCCATCCGCACATGATCTGCCTTCTCGGAATCAATTTTGTGCTTCATCCAGTGTAGTGCCATATAATTAGTTCAATTTAATTTTTAGTAATTTTGTATAAATTTTGTAGCCAGAATTGAGAAGGTTTATTCCTCTAAAGTTATGACAGTTGCTTATAACACCTTTTTTGTGTACCGAAATTACTATTGCTCTTTGCCAACTTTCTGGTGCAGGATTCTCATCATTAAATATTCTGTTTAAAAAAGTAAAAATCTATTATTAAAAGCATCTCCTGCATACTTGAATAATTCCAAATTGATACCATCTTCCCTGGGTGCCTTATTATTTTTACATTGTGATAGCGCTATTTGTAATTCATTTAAAGTAAAATTTTCCGTGTCATCATTATAAGAATTTGGAGAGCATAAAATTGCATTCTTTTGCTGCCATAAAACTTGAAAATAATGAGCCCATTGCTCCAAATGGATTGTATTAATTTTAACTTTTTCTTGTACCTCTCCATTCAATTGTTTCAAAATTTTAAATGTTTTTGTGTTTGGTCTAGTAATATCTGTTTCCAGCTGAACAACAAAGTCATTCCAACATTTTCTATGATTATTCTGACTTCCCTCTTTGGTTAATCCTCTTTTCTTCGTATATTCCATTTCATCAACAAGCGTACCAGTTGATAGAAATTTTTTTAATGCTTCTCGCTTCTTTTGGCTTCATTATCGTCCCATTTCCTTAAACCACGTTTTCTGTTCCATTTCTTTTTAGTTCCTAGACTTTCCTTTGCCGCTGTAGTTATTATATACTCCAAATTACTCCATTCTTCCTCATTATTACTTCCTATTTCTGTATTTAGTAAGTTATCTATTCTCTTGTCATAGAGCCACCGAATACTTAGGTCATTAAGTAAACAACAAATCTTGTAAGTGAGTTGGAGCTCCAAGTGTTCGTGTGAATGTTGTAGAAGGTCCACAATCTTCATCAGGTCTCGTAGCATTCTCCTTCATTTGATGGAAGAGTGCAGTAATACGTGACACTTCAAGCCGTAACGTCTGTCTCTTATTCTGATGCGACATGAGCCTCAGTTTCTCCTTCCCTATTTGCATAGGCCTGCTGAACACAACAGTTTTCTTTTGGCATTCGAATATTAGGACAATCACTGAATGGTGTGCGGGTTGTAATTGTCTGCAAGTCTTTGAAGGTGGGTAGTAACGCCCCCTCCTACAAGTTGCCATTCGTGTTCTCGGCAGAGGCTGCATTCTTATAACATACGAGTACTAACGTAATGTACAGAGGGTGGACAACGAGTTAGGAATTAAAAAAAAAAAATGTATCAAACCTCAAAGCCCTCTCGTGGCAAATAACTAATTTACAATCATAATCATGTCAAAAGAAATATTTCGTTTTCATTTTCTGACTGTCTCTGTGTTCTGGTGGTCAACATGTTGACTTCAAGATCTAGATATCTTGGGTTCAATTCCCGGTCTTGGCTCTTGTGGAATTTTCCTTGAAGAAAACTTCCCGGATATCTAGAAATGTGTTGCGGGTTATTAAGCCTATATCAGACTGCCACTGGACATCACATTGTTGGCAAAAAGTCCTAAGAGATGTTAGAGTGTTAACAATGAATTGTTATATTCATTTGCACTAGATGTGTATAATGTTAAGATTTTAATAACATATTCCTAATTCGATACACAGTTGTTCTCTGTGGCAAAAATAAAAAAAAGGAGAGAGAAGCAAGTCAATAATCGGGGTTTACTGTAGTAACCGATAATGGGTTTGAATCAGTTAACGTCCACACCTGTGGAATAATCTGGGTTTACTTACCTGGTTGATTTTTTCCGAGATAACAAATGATGTGTTGGATCCCGGAGAGATAATCTTTCAGATAAATAACCTTTTGATAAAGGTCGCAAAATACTGTGAAAAAAAAATCAGTTAGCTTGTTGGAGTGTTGGCAAGATCGAGGTTATCAGTGTCCACACACAAACCAAACATTTGGCGAAATGTTCAAAATATCTGAGGGTTTGGAGAGAAATGTGAACATTTTCAATTAGATTAGATTAATCTATGACTTGAGTCTTTCCCGGTGTTTGATGTAGAATAACTCTTCTTGGGTTCCCAGCCAGGTGAGTTGGAGATTAGCTTCAAGCTTTCGACAGCTAGCTCTGCCATCTTCTTCAGGGAATTGAAGTGAAGGTCCCACATCACTTCAATTCCCTGAAGAAGATGGCAGAGCTAGCCGTCGAAAGCTTGGAAGCTAATCTCCAACTCACCTGGCTGAGAACCTGAGAAGAGTTATTCTAGATTAGATTACTTCATATATCTAATTAGTTTTCTGAACCTGACTACCGGTAAATGTACTGAATAATTCCTTATACAGTGTTCGTATAGGATGCTCCATTTATTTCAAGTAAAATTCTGTAAGATAAAGTCATCGTGTTTAGAATATCCGAGCAGAACAATCTTGCTGTGTTTAAATGTAAATAAATAATGGAACATATTTCTTGTTAATTCTTCTTTTTTTATGCTGTAGTAAGAAAGAACAATATTTTATTTGGCATTTAATTATAATCGTCGTTAAATTTTCAGGATTATTATATTATCTAAATGCTTCCAGCTATACTCTTCTGAAATCTTACCCCTGAAGTTCTGTAGCGTCCACTTACGCCTACTCGTTACCTCTGGTATCCCCACAGAAACAAAGAAATCTGATGAGCGAGCTGCCCATTGTAAGTCACATCGCAGGCATCATGGAAAAAATGCTTTGAGCTTGAGTTGCACTAGTTCGTGATACAGTGTGTTATGGTCTATAACGAAGTACTTTAATCAGAATGCATTTCTTGTACATTTTGACACCACTATACTATATTCATCACTGAAATAATAGAATACTTCAATCTTTTGCATATGCCTGTAGAAAAGATTATGATATAAGTAATATGTGCTCTCAAAATGGAGAGAAATCAAAGATTTTTCGGTAATGATGTAGTCGGCCAGGTTGCCATCTTCTTGTAACAAAGGTTCACTGGACGTAGCAGTACTTTGCCATGAGAGTACAAAGAAGCTCAAGATAGTCCTATACCAATTATAAGAACGAGTTTAAAATTTATATTGTAATGTGTGCCCTGGTCTGGCCGATACTTATTAATTACCGGTACCAATTGTTGAAGACTGCGATGTAATTCTTGATTTATTTTGTCTGTACTGTTTAATTGCTATATGATATTGCAACTGTCTGTGGGTTTGATTTTAGAAATCTATTATTCCGTGGTGATTCGATTACAGCTTTCGCCTTTATTTAATTGAAAATTAGTTTGGTAATTATTTGTTTTCGAGAAAATGTAACTGCATTGTACTTGTGTCTTGTTTAAGGAAATAATTGAATGACACAATAAAAGTAACGGGGTATTTGCCAGTGAAAGTAAATAGAAACAGTTTTGTTTATTATAGGCCGCCAGAAATCAAGTCGAGAAGTGTGATTGGAAGATTTCAGGGCGAACATAAACTAGATTAACCTAACTTCTGGAAATTTAGGGGTAGTTCAAAGCATACTGATATTGGTTGGAAATCACACAGGAGAAAGTAAGTGAATGCAAACGATATTGCTAAAGTAAATAATTAGAATGTACGATTAGTTTTATTGAGTCGAGGAAAACCAAAGAGATAATCTCGATCACATTCGACGACACCGGAGATTCAACCCGGGACTTTGTGAACGGCGCTCTCAAACGATAGCGTCTGAACAATCTCTCTTGTGTTTCATTTTAATATCGAGTGAACTATTGGATAAATGGATTCTGATTCTGATCGTGACGTGAACAGAGGCTGTTTTGAATTTACGCTCAAAGTGACTGTGCGTGCTGCAATGTATCGTGAGTAAATTAAAGGTTTTAGAGATACGGAGATACCCTACTAAATCCAGATGTAATTTTTATTGCAAGTAATGTAATGAATACTGATTGTGCAGGGGGTGGTAATATTGGAAAATCGCGATAAAATGGTCACACAGATATTCTAGTAGTATGTCATATTAGATCCGAATTAATCAGTGAACCGCTACAACGTCCCTTCTCGTTCCTTGAATGCAGTCGGACTAAAAACTTAGTGCACAGTGTGTCTTGTCTGTATTTTAGTTGTTTCTACAATATCTAAAAACTATTGGGAGGGAAAATTTCAGTATACGAATTCGTCACTAACAATTATATCTTAGGATAGTAAAAAGAGCAGATTTGTCTGCGTTTGTCGAATACGCATCATCATACTTACGAAAAAAAAGGCACTTTTCAGTGCCAATAATTTATTTTGTGTGCATAAGGTTGGAATTTTGAAGTAAGGGGGAAAGGAAAGAATTCGTGTTCTGGAAGTTATCCTCTCATATTAAGACTTGTAATTAGGACCAGATACATAACAAATATGGGAAATGCCTGTTATTATTCGGTTGAGAAGCTTTTATCATCCAGTCTGCTGTCAAAAAATTTGAACGTTAGAATTTATAAAACAGTTATATTACCGGTTGTTCTGTATGGTTGTGAAACTTGGACTCTCACTTTGAGAGAGGAACGAAGGTTAAGGGTCTTTGAGAATAAGATGCTTAGGAAAATATTTGGGGCTAAGAGGGATGAAGTTACACGAGAATGGAGAAAGTTACACAACACAGAACTGCACGCATTGTATTCTTCACCTGACATAATTAGGAACATTAAATCCAGACGTTTGAGATGGGCAGGGCATGTAGCACATATGGCCTAATCCAGAAATGCATATAGAGTGTTAGTTGGGAGGCCGGAGGGAAAAAGACCTTTGGGGAGGCCGAGACGTAGATGGGGAGATAATTTTAAAATGGATTTGAGAGAGGTGGGATATGATGATAGAGACTGGATTAATCTTGCACAGGATAGGGCTTATGTGAGGGCGGCAATGAACCTCCGGGTTCCTTAAAAGCAATAAGTAATTAGGACCAGGTAATGCATCAGTTTTTAGAAACCAGCAGAGCAATTTATGCAGTAGATCAGACTTCTAATCTTTTGAAGTCTGTGTAAAAGTTGAAATTGAAAAACGAAGTAAACCGAAGATGACAAAAACTGGCACTTGGCAGCCCTAGTACCTCACTTTCGAGAAGAGTCAATAAAGGTTCTTGACCACTGAAAGTTTTACAGTAAAGTGCACTCTCGAGTGGCACTTCTGAATTTTTTAAATAATACAAACAATTGAATGTAACTTTAATCATAGTCTGTGACCCACAGAATTACACTTTATTGAAAGTTTAGTATTTGGCTTCTTCCTTCTCAGTATGGGCACATTTATCACTACAGTACGGTGATAAAAGCTCTCAAAATGAAGATGGTGTTCCATATACATAATATAAAACATATTCCAGCGATGGCACGATAGCCTGTAAGCGATCAACCAGACTGGCATCCATAGAAATTCAGGGCATTAGTTGATCGGGTACCAATAATCTGACACAATTCCCTCGGGTAAAGCAGTGGGCCCCATGTTACATTTTGTAGCACACAGGGCATTTTCACATGCCATCTCATTGATTCCCTTGTGACGTCATAGCTATTTTATATGCATGATTAGGTCTGCGTGGAAGAAGAATTCGCAAGCAAAAGAAGGATGTTCCTTACCAAATACGACCAATAATTGTTATGTACATGTATGAGGCCTTCGCCATCCTTATTGAATAAACATTGACTGTAAGTAGCCATAAAGTAAATAGCCTATCTATTAATTTTAGAAACATAATTCGGCACCGTGGATCGTGTCCCAGTGTAGCTCAGATGGATAGAGCGTTCAGCGCGCATAACTGAGAGGTCCCGGGTTCGATTGCCACTGCTGGAACGAATTTTTCTCAAATTAATAGATATTTACAGTATGGATACTTATGCAATGAGGACTGCGAGGTCTCATATATGAATATATATATATATATATATATATATATATATATATGAATGTTAACGGTTTTCATAAACTGTTATCGAAAATCGCCATCAAGTCATTTAAATATGCGCTCCTGCATACATGGCTTAAAATGCAGGCAGCAGGCTATTGATAAAATATAAGATGAGAAGAGTTTGGCCAGCACCGTGGATCGTGTCCCGGTATAGCTCAGATGGAAAAAGCTCTCAGCGCGCATAGCTGAGATATCCCTGGTTCGATTCCCGGTGCCTGAACGAATTTTTCTCAAATTAATAGATAATAGCTGTTATGATGAGAATTCTCCAAATATCATTGTTATAGTCCACACCTGTGGAGTAATGGACAGCGCGTCTGGCCGCGAAACCAGGTGGCCCGGGTTCAAATCCCGGTCGGGGCAAGTTACCTGGTTGAGGTTTTTTCCGGGGTTTTCCCTCAACCCAATACGAGCAAATGCTGGGTAACTTTCGGTGCTGGACCCCGGACTCATTTCACCAGCATTATCACCTTCATATCATTTAGACGCTAAATAACCTAGATGTTGATACAGCGTCGTAAAATAACCCAATAAAAAAATTATTGTTATATCAATATTTTATGACAACATTGATTAATAAAATTGTGACCTGTTCATATTTGATGAAGAGGTGCATCTGTCAGCCCTGGGCCGAGATGGACGAGGAGGCAAAACTAAGGAAAGACGCGTTTGCAGAAGAAAGTAAATGTCTTCCCTTTCACAACATGGATGAGAACGAGACAGACTCTGGGAGTGACCCGCTGGCAATGGGAAAAAGTGATGATACTTATACAAACAGTTGTAAACTTTTGTCTCAAGATGGTCACCAGATGGGTGACAGGAAGGCAGAACTGGAGGAAGATCCATTGGCAATAGAAAGAAATGATGGCACATACGTAGAAGAGAATTATTTATCACAGGTATACTTCAGTCTTTTCATATCCTTATAGGTATACTTACAATAACAATTATAAACTTCACGGCTTACGTTCATCGTGTGAAGCCAGAAATGTATTCTGTATGGCGCATGTTATAGATAAAGATCTCAATCTATCAGTGAGGCTGGTTCTACTTCTTTAGTATTTGCATTGGATCTTTCTGGTCAGCTTAATGGGCTCAAGGTGTTTTAAGGTAATTTATTAGACATTTCTAGAATAAACTTCGGTTACTGTTGGTTAACATAAAACCACAAATTTAAATCACGCAGAAAGTGTGCACTAACTCCTGGGTCTCTAACGTCTTGTCAACCCACTTGAGGTATGTGGATATAAAAGGAAATAATTGAGCTGGGGTCTGGTAGAGTTCCTGAGTAGCTCAGTCGGTAGAACGTTGGCGCGCTCAACTAAGAGTCTCGGGTTCGATGCGCGGTCCTGGAACAATTTTTTCGTTGAAATTATTTACGTGCATTGAAATTCTTTTAACACTTGTGCGAAATTTACTTTTAACATAGACCTTCAACTGTTTGCGCCAATTGTCAATTATTCCAACAAGATGTGACATCGCAGCATTTCCACCCAGTCAGCAAAATGGTTAAAACAATTGCTGATCTATTTTTTTTAAATTATTGCGTTGGTTAAGATATTTACACATATTAAACATCTTCAGTAACTATTTTATTGACAGTTGTATGAAAACTAAGAATTAAATTCTCCATAGTTTCTGCTAGATGAGTGGCACCGCCTTTTTACGCATTTTTGAGGGAAAAAACTGTATCACTGAATATTATAATGAATTTTCAGTATTTTAAAAATAAATAATGTGCAGATCTATATTCATAAAATATATGATCGAACTAGAAAAGAATATAGTTTCATCTTCTTCGTCAAAACCCAGAAACACATTTCCAGAGCTAAATGAAGAGTCAATGAAACTCTTCTAAATGAGAATCTGAATTCTCATACAAAAAAATTGTCCTCTATATCGTGCAGTGCGTTACAGACGCCATACTTCTTAAGTGATTTAACTAATGTCTCAGTTTTCACAAGATGTCATGAAGATTTGCCCCATTTGTTAACCCAGTATTGGCATATTACACGCACCTTGTTTTCCAGGTCAGTAGTTTAAAATAACAAGGTGAATATTATACGATAATTATTAAGCAGGGAACATCTTGGTTTAAACTGAAAATCACACGATCTGCACACTACTGCTTCTATCATCACCACCACCACCCCCACCACCTCTACTGCTATGTACAGAAGGCTATTTCACGTGAGTTATATTGAGAAGGTAAACATGTGGTCATGAATAAATTGGAGGTATACCCAGCTTTTAACTAATCTTGCTTTTTCGAGTGTAACGCAATTATAATTTTATTTATAACAATTGGTAATACGCAGTGGTGATATTCGGCTGGTTCAGAGTAACCTGTTGTTAAATTATTTGTAGGTAGGTTAGCTATATATATACATACTGTCTATGCTTAACACTGGTACACATGAGGGAACAACTCTTGGAATATCACTGCTGGTAACAGATATTTGAATATGAGATTGAAGAATAAGTAAACATAAAATGAATTGAAGTCCCATAGAAAGTTTGAATTTATTTACATTTAGATTAATTTTCTTTTTCCAGTCTTTGTTGTCTGTTCTATATAGCCAATCTTGCTTCACACTGTTCATTCTTTCCCGCAAACAGCACCTGGGATAGACATACAAACACACTTGTAACTTCCACTTCGTTGTGTTTCAGATAAAGAAGGAGTGTTTGGATTCCGGCTATGATCTCGCTTCACAAATTAAATCTGAGGAAAATCCACAGCTGGATACGATTTCTGGTGTGAAGTGTGAACCCGAAGTGAGTGCTGATCATCTGCTTTTGATTTAGAAATAAACAATACAGCATTACTGTTAAGAACGGAGCTGCTCACTATTAAGAAGCTGTGGGTTATAATTGGTATTGCAATTGCATTGCATTCCAAGGTCGTATGAAAGTAGTGACTGCGTGTCTTTCAAGGAACATGGTTCTCTTGATATACCATCAATTCAACCTTCGCAATGTCCATCATGTTTTCTAAATTGTGACAGGTCACTTCTGAATCCTAACCAAAGTAAAATATGTTGAGCACACATTTAATTTTGAAGCCAAGAAGTCTCCACAGATGAAAATGTCATGGAATAAAGTACTACAACTACTACTAATAATAATAATGATAGTAATAGTACCCAGTATTACTTCTATCATTGCCAATGTTATCACTACTTCTACTTCTACCTTCTACTATGTCTTTCTGTTACTGATACACAGACTGCCAAGATCATTGTACGTCTTCAGGATATCCACTGCCTCACCCTGAAGGCATCATGAAATTTATCTAAGTGTGATTCATTTGTTACAACATTTTTCAAAATATTGCAGAACGTTTGAGTATTGGACTGGATTATTTAACTTCTGCTCAGTCTCACGGCTGGAGCATGTGTGACGATGTATGGAAAAGCAAATATAATTTTAAAGCAAGCCCCTGTACCAGATGTTACACTGCAGAGTATTTTTTTTTTTTGTATACAGACAACTTTTTCTAATGAGATACGTTTTAGCCCTCATGTGTTTGACTTAAATTAGATCTCGTAATGTTATAAGGTCCGAAGTTGTTTGCCATTCACGTCATTTGTGAGAGGGAAGTATTGCATAATTTGACACGCATCATCCTTATTCGACGCACAATAATAGAAACTAATGGAATAATTTTATGGGACAGTAATTACATTGCGGTTGCCATGCAAATGCATGCCGTACGTTATATTCGATATGAAGGAGCCCATTCCTGTGTAAGGGAAGTCCACATAATCTTTATTGTAATCCATAGGTTTGCAATATATTAAACAAAATAATGTTTCGCTTCTGCTTTGATATGGACGCGACATAGACGCGTGTGGAACTGTTGGAAGTTGATACATGCTGGCCTGCAGATGGAGAACAATATCTGTAGCAGCCTATGCTCTTTTATGCCATCAGTTAATTATTATTAATTGTCTGTGGCTAATAGTACTTCATTACTATTATTATTATTATTATTATTATTATTATTATTATTATTATTATTATTATTATTATTATTATTACTCTTAGTATTACTGCTGTCGTTACTGTTGTTAATATTATTATTAGCCATTGAATGTTATTCATAGCTTATTTCATTCCATTTATTAGACTCACTTAAATGTTACAACAAAAATTCCTGTACAGACATTACACTCAATCACAGGGATTTCTTGAAATCTCGTGTCAGTTTTTATCTACCACACAACTGCACCAGATGAAATACATCCATAACAATATTATTCCTTCCTTTATGTCCACCAGATTATATTATGTAGAAGCTGTTTTCAGTTATTGTCCTTGTCGTTTTGAAACTTGCAAGAATTTTAATTTATCATTTGATGTTTCTGATAGAAATTCTGTATTCTCTACAAAATTACATTACTATCAGATGCCAACATATTTCTTTCATATTTTTCCTTCATTGTGCTGTTGAGGAAAGAAATCTGTACTATTGAAAAATGAGTATAATGAAGATGACTCAAAGCATGTTACGGGTTTTGTGTACATTCATGCAATTTCTGTTCTAGGAAGAGCCTTCAAATTTGAATACAGTGAAGGAAGAACTACATCTGCAAGACGCGACATATGATGAATTTTTGGGTGGAAGGTGAGTGCAGCATCCAAGTTATTTTGTTGATATTTTCATCCTCTAACTCTTTTAAGTTAGTATGGACTAGATGTATACTGATATAAATTTTCTCTTGAAGGGAGGAAGTCGTTTGTGTTTTGTTACTATCTGGAAAGGTTCCAAGAATTAGGCTAAAATATTTTTTAATCTTAAGTAAAATTAAAATTAAAATATTTTTCTCACTCGCTTCCTCTTCTACTCTGCCAGTGTAGGGTTTTCTAAGGGAACGCCATAGCATTCAATACAGAGTTAACTTCCTCGCTTATCCCCAGTTCACTTAATCGTGGAGAGGCTCTGATGTTTTCCTCCCATGTTTCTCTTCTTCTTTCTTATTCTTCTTCTTCTTATTCTTCTTCTTTTTCTTTTTCTTCTTCTTCTTATTCTTCTTCTTTTTCTTTTTCTTTTTCTTCTTCTTCTTCTTCGAGGTGAAATGTTATGAGGTAGAATTTAGAAAACTCAGAATTTAACGTTTCATGATATTGTGTAGGATTATTGACGTATTTATGTAAGAAATTCAAATTGTCTGTAGCTCTCATGTTTCACCATATTGAACTGAAAGAATTATATAATCTGTTATTACTTTTTTGATTGGCGAGAGTTAATAGAATAATTATTTAATACATCCCAGAAAAATTGTTGCAGGTAATCTTGCATTGTTGGCTTGAATCTTATGTTTGTTCGCCCCCATAAGTTTCTAATAAAATATATTTTTATAGATGCGATTATCGACTGTTCTTTGTATTTGCAGAAATTCGTTAACTTCAATTGTTCATACATTATCGTTTGAATTAAATGTTTGAAAATCACTGCAGATATCTTCATTCCTCTTTCATGCAGCTTTCAACTTCTGCATGTGCATTTCTGATATTCCAATTTTCCGTTCACCACAATTTGTTAAAGATCATGTCTCACATTGATAGTAAACAATGGAACTGCAACAGCGTTATGAAACTTGAGCTGGGTTTTCTTTTGTCACCTTCTTTTGTGCTCTTTATTGTATCACAAATTTGTTGATATTATCTCACCTTTCCATATCCATGTTTTCCCATTGTGACATATGACTACTCAAAACATGTAACTTTTCCTATTATATTAGATCTTATTAATTTATTAGGTTATGTTCTATTCCGATAACCTAACATTTTATTTTTTTAATTTATATATTTAAACTGTAATTCTGTGTTAATTTCGAAAACGAATAAGTTGCTTTTTGTACCAGGATTTGATTTTCTTAGAAAATAGTAATGATTGGACATCTGCAAATAAAAATCATTTAATTCTTACTTGATTCACCATCATACAGGTTTCTAAAATATTTTGCCATGTATAAATTGCATCGCAAATCAGTATATTGAAAAGACTCCAGTATTAATGTCTGTACATGTTTCTGCAGTACTATATCCTTGATTTATGTGAATTTTTGTATTTTTATGTAAACTCAGTATTGTCTTTATTATAGGAGTCAAGTTCAGTATTCTAAATTTGAGATGCATATCTTTTTTTACTTTCAAGATTTCCCACACTATAGGACATAGTCCACATCTGTGGAGTAACAGCTAGCGAAATCAGGCGGCCTGGGTGCGATTCCCGGTCGGGGAAAGTTACCTGGTTGAGGTTTTTTCCAGGGTTTTCCTTCAACCCAATATGAGTAAATGCTGGGTAACTTTCGGTGTTGGACCCCGTACTTCTTTCACTGGCATTATCACCTTCATCTCATTCAGATGTTAAATAACCTAAGATGTTGATAAAGCGTCGTAAAATAACCTACTAAAGAAAAATATATATAGGACATATGACCTTAATGCTAAACTCATTCACCCTGAAGAATGAAAATTGTACAGTTCGACTTGTTGAACATTAATTTAATGTAGGCCTCCGCGTTTTATAGAAATGCAACGTTGCTTCATTCCAGCAACAAGGACAGCAAAGAAACATCACAGTTCTGTCCACTGCCAGCAGAACAACTCACAAACTTTGGACATTGCGACGGAATTTGCGTTTCGTCAGGTGAACTTGTAGATGAGAGCATATCGGCTACTCAGAATTACGAAGAATGTCTCACAAGAAGAAGCAACTTGCACACAAACCCCTGTGACAGTTCAACTAAATGCAACGTATGTGGGAAGGTTTTGTCTCATCCAGATGCGTGCCAACACGCAAACAAGAATTCTTTGAAATGCGTTGTGTGCGGAATGTGTTTCACGAAACCAGGAAAGCTGAAAATTCATGCCAGCACGCACACAAGTAATTGCTCAGACGAGAAACGTTTCAAATGTGACTCATGTGGCAAGTGTTTTGCAAAATCTGATTACTTAAAAAAACACAAACGGCAGCACACGGGTGGGAAACTTCTGAAGTGTGATGTTTGCGGAAAAAGCTTTTCGCATTCCGGCAATTTCAAAAGACATGTGAGCCTACACACGGGGGCAAAGCCGTACAAATGCGACGTTTGCGGCAAATGTTTCTCCCTCTCCGGGAGTTTCAGGCGACACGCAAGCCTTCACTCCGGTGAGAAGCCTTTCAAATGTTCTGTGTGCGACAAATGCTTCCCTCATTCGGAAAATCTAAGAAAACATGAACGGCTGCACTCCGGAGAAAAGCCTTTCAAGTGCGATGACTGTGGGAAGAGTTTCTCGCATTCCGGAGCCTTCAAGAGACACGTGCGACTCCACGTGTCAGGGAAGACTTTCAAATGCGATGTCTGTGAGAAATATTTCTCCCATACTGGAAGTCTTAATACACACAAACGCCTGCACACGGGGGAGAAGCCTTTCAAATGCGATATCTGTGGAAGATGTTTCTCGCAGTCCGGGAGTTTCAGAAGGCATTCGCGCACGCACACCGCTGAGAAGCCTTTCAAGTGCGAAGTGTGTGGCAAGTGTTTTACAAATTCCGGCAATCTCAAAACGCACGCTCATCAACACACAGGGGAAACTCCCTTCATATGCCACGTTTGTGGGAAATCCTTCGTCCAGTCGGGAAATTTACAGGCACATCTGCTGCTTCATACCGAACAGAAGCCTTTCAAATGCGATATTTGTGGGAAATGTTTTTCGTATTCTGGCGGTTTAAAAACCCACGCACGTCTACACACGGGAGAGAGGCCATTTAATTGCGATGTTTGTGAGAAAAGTTTCTCTCGATCAGAAAACCTCAAAACTCACATTCGCCTGCATACAGGAGAAAAGCCATTCAAGTGTCACTCTTGTGGTAAGTGCTTTACTCATTCGGCAAGCCTCAAAATACACGAACGACTACACAAGATTCAGGGTTTCGAATGCAAAACTAAATCTACCAAGAAAATTTGAATACCAGAACGCTAGCGTGGAAGTGAGAATATTTTAAGTGTGACTTTCAACAATGGGTTTCATCGTGTAAAAAATATCAATAGACCTATTATTTAATATCTGTATTCATTGTGCTTTTTATGTACTATAGAAAGCAGTCCTGATCATTTAAAGTATTAATACATTCTATTAGGCATTCTGGAAATCTTGCAAGGAGATTATGGAACTGCAGCGGATAATCTCGCGAAATTTGCACATTCTGAAAAAAGTCGAAGTTCAATTTGTTGAAAATATATTGTGATTCTGACATGAATAAAAGCTACGAAAATAGTTACATTTTCAGTAGATTATATTTCCACATGTATACACTTCGTAATAACACTTGGAAATATATTTGTGATACTGATTGAAATTACTTTCAACCATGTTTCATATACTGAAATTATTAGCATAATCAACATTACATTGTACCCTTCATATGCAATGGATTTCACAAAATTCAGCCCTCATGTTCTGAACAGTTTTTTTATTTACTAATCTTAATTGTGTTTATGCGTCAGCGTATTGACGAAATGTTTTGAAACAATAACAGTTTTAATATATTCTATTCAAATGCAGATGTAACATCTGCGCAACGAAGTGAAATGGGCTTTATTTATTTTATTTTGTTACTTTTAAGTGCTGATGTAATGATATTTCAGACTAATAAATTTCGTACAGATCCATTGTTTTACTTAAATCGTTCCCTGTTTGTATCTAATGGTTTTCATTGCGTCTTCCATAACTGAAATATATAATCTGATCTCTTCAGTATATGAAGCAAACCAACAGGCATGTGTTAGGTAGAATTATGCAATTGTTTTTAACATGGAGACATGCATTGCTCTTTATTATTTCCGAATAAATATGAATTTTTTCATATTGCGAGACATCTTTCCAAGGAAATTAAGATATTTCTTCTCTAAAATGCTCTCGAAGATTAATCTCTTGAGCTTTTTGCTCTCCGAAGTCACGCCCCTAATCTAGCCCACAATGCGTTGCGTTTGTTTATTGCTGCCCCTAGCGTCACGTACTTACAGACAATTCATTACAACCTCAAGCTCCGGGTTGCCTGTTCAGTCTCATACTTTTTTCCGTGCGTAATAAATTAATACTATACCTAATGCACCAATTGTGACAAAGCTAAAACAAATTTATTAACGTACTCAAGAAGAATAACGGTATGCAGTAATGTTAGCTATACGAGATATGTTCACTGGCTCCACATATGCAAACCTACAGGAATATACCTTGTTTGAGTGACATCCTTCACTTTGGGTATAGTTCAATTACGTCCTTGCTGGGTAACTTTAGGTGCTAGATCCCGGACTCATTTCACCAGCATTACCACCTTCATCTCATTCAGACGCTAAATAACCGCAGATGTTGATAAAGACAGTCGTAAAATAAATACTAAGATAAAAACAAAATTAAAAATTACGTCCTAATCTCCTCGGATGTGCATGATACAAATGCTGTCAGAGTGAACACCGAGTCAAATGTTCTCCGTAATGGTGCTTGTTTGGACATTAAGACAGTTTGATTATTGAAGACGCTATAATTTATAAAATCTTGAAAACAATCTTAGTGTGAAATGTAGTGTATATAAAGCAAATCACACTTGTAAAATGTTGTTGTTGTTGTTTTCTAATGCCAGGCATTTGACAATAAAGTCATTTGACCTCTTGCACTCCAATATTTTTCAAAGATATTATCATGGCAGCCACTGAAGCACAGATTTTGAGCTGTTCCGAATCCATTTCTTGGTTTGAGTTGCACAATGGGCAGTTAGGGGACATTGGGGGACTATTTTACCTCCGGATAATTTTACTCATTTCATATTGGAGTGAAAATGGCAAGTTGTAGCCGATTTAAGGGAACACCATATTTTAACGTTTTGGTGGCTACTTCATTCACACACAACCCCCAGAATGTCTGGAGGACCACACCTGCTGTTGGTCAACGGGTCCATTGGACCTAGTTGGGAGATCTTGTTGATCACCAGCTTTCCCTCCTTAAGCCACTGGAGGACGATTTTAGTGCCATAGCAGGTCAGCACTAGGAACAGAAAAGTAGAAAGAAGAGGAAGGAAATGAAATGCACCCCTAGACTTTCAAATGCTCTAATGCCATCAGGGTCGAAGGAAGTAAGAGTTCAGTCGAGGACTGGATAGGAAAGGGTAAAGAGGGAATTAGGTATTGGATAGAGGAAAATTATACCAAATTCCATTAACTCATCAAGCTGACCAGTGCTAATTGATGAGTAGCCCCTCCTTTTAGTTCAGCTTGTAAAATTATGCTTACTAACAGGTGCACCACGGGAAGGTAGGGATGGGACATTGGGTATTTGTCCAGGTTGGTTCCTTAAAGCCTTCAATGTGAAGGATCAATGGCTCTCCCCCTGTATCCGACAGATACCCTTTCTCAGCCACACTTGTAAAATGTAAATGATAATATAATTGCTAGGTTTCTATTTCTGTTCCATGTAGTTACTGTATGTTTTTTAACAAACTAAGGTTTTGTTTCCAGAAAATTGTGACAATACACCATACCAGTACAGTTGACTTTAAAACTTAGATGTACAGCAATGGCTATGTGTCTTCTGTGAACAATGGTTGATAACGATGTTTGTTCATTACAAGTTCTTCATTCATAGTGTTCTCCCCAAGGGCAGATCCTTCGCTGCAAACCCAGCATTCTCCAGTCTTTCCTAGTTTCTACCTTCCTCTTGGGCTGCACATGCAATACGTGTATATTAATATTGTCTATCATTTGATATCTTCTGCCTCAAACTTTTCTCCCGTTCACCATTCCTTCCAGTGCATCCTTCAATAGGCAGTTTCTTCTCAGGCATTGACCCCACCAATCCCTTTTTCTCTTCCTGATCAGTTTCAGCGTTAGGCCTACTCTTTCTTCACCCACTCTTTCTAGCAAAGCTTCATTTTTTTATTTTGTCTGTCTATTTAACATGTTCCATTCTTCTCCATATACACATTTCAAACGATTCTGTTCGTTTCTCTTCACTTCGTCTTAATGTCCATGTTTCTCTCCCATAAAAGACCACAATCCACACAAAGCACTTCAGTAGTTTCTTCCTCAGCTCTTTTCCAGAGGTCTGCAGAAGATACTTCTTTTTCCATTAAACACTTTCCTTGCGATTGCCATCCTCCTTTTGACTTCCTGGCAGCAACTCACGTTACTGGTTAAATGCACCTCAAGTATTTTCCATTTGTTCTGCTTATTATTTCAATTCTCATGTTTTATTTGCATTTATCTTCATCCCATACAGCTCACAGCTGGCATTTATCAATATATCTTGATTAGTGTAATATATAGGTAGTCGGCGATGTATGCAATGGAGGGGGGAAAAGAACTGGTCAACCTGCCCCATTATCCCCTAGCGTACTTCTCTCATGAATGGTGCCTTGTTGGTATCACCTGTCTTCGGACAATTGACTAAATAACTATATTCTTCTGATTTCCAAAATGCCAAAATATTAGCAGTGGCAGTGTTGTTTTTGGCAATGTTATCATCTATAAAGGTTAAGGAGCGTCGATCATGTTCTTCTAGCCGACTTTAAGAAACTTAACCCAATCTCAATCAAGTTAACACCCTACGCACTCGTAAGAAAATTCACGTAAAGCATAATAAGCTATTCGGAAGTGACGTAACCATAAATATAAACATATTTTAAGTAACGCGAATCACGATGCACAAATTGAAAACCGGTCTGGCTATTACAGTCATATAGCCAAGCCTCAAGTGAGAGCACGTAGCATCCGTTCACAATGTCTTTGTTCTGATTGTGAGTTATAATTTCTCAGAATTCATGAAGACTTGGGCCTATCACGAGACACGGAGGCGGGTGAGAAATAAATTTAGATGTATTTTTTTGTAAACAGTTATGTATAGGGCAGATGTGATTACTGCCGTAGGCTAGGCTACCTACTGGAAACATGTTTTCAATACTGGCAGACTGTATATTGTAGGGCCATTTTAAATACTTTTTCGGTCATTAACTGTATATCTGTTGACAGTAATGGCGACGTGTAGTGCAGTAGGCCTATATTTCTATTAGTGGCGTTTTATTTATGTATCGGTATCAGTACATTATTAATGCGGTATGTTTTACGGCAGATTGCAATAGACTAATTCGAATTTTGTTGCATTAGCGTGCATTGTGTAGGGTTATGTTAGAATATTAGCCTTTATATTGGGTTAGGAAGAGAAGAATTTGATATATTACTTAAAGTTGGGTTGGATGAAGGTCATATTCAATAAGTTATCTCTTGTTTTGTGATATTACATTACGTTATAAAGCATTAGGCCTATTACGATTGTGTTTGGTCACATTAGATTAGATTGTTGTAAAATCACTGCATTTTACGGGAGATGGGTTAAATGAAGAGATGGCTATGTGATATTAAGCCGAGGTATGTGACAAGATTAGTGTGTTATTGTGGTCATTTTAAAGATACGATGGAAAGGTATGATGTCATACAATTCCTGGGCCTCAGATCACTTAAATAATTCCCTAAACTAACACACTAATCTTGTCACATATCTCGGCGTAATGCCACTTAGCTAGCCCCTCATTTAACCCATCTAATCCATAAAGAAACTGAAATCAGACATTGGCCCCCTCTCTCTTCCATGACATGAAAGCTTTCCATCTTATCTTTAAAATTAATTTTAAGTTAATATTTTAAAGTTATTTCACTTTTGGTTTTCAACTATACACACATCAATCGAATTGTTTCAAATGCAAATTTTCTATGTTAAACTGTTAAGCTGCAGTAATTCGGTTTAATATTTACGCTGGGTGCCATTTCTTAGAAATCCTGATAGTTACACGCGTTTTGTTCGTCACAGGCATAATTGCTACAGAGAGAGTGGCGTGGACCAGCCTGCACATTCATTAACTGCTTGTCTTTTTTTTCTCATTCTTGAAGGATCTGTCCCTGCCCTGTCACGAAATGGATGTAATAAAGACCGAACCAGAAGAAGACCCATTGGCAATAGAAGAAAGCAAGGATGGTGTCGATATAGAAGAGAAAATGCCTTTTCTAGAGGTAAAGTGAAAGATAATGATGATCAAGTATTATATTGTTGCGTACCAATATCATGTCATTTTACTTTATATTAAACAACAAACAAAACGAAATGTACAGTTCCTTTTCTTTGCATATTTAGTGAGTTGCTCGGATTATGCATGTAATGGAAGCTGCACTGGTAAGAACTCTGCATTCGACATTGTTAGTTCTCATTGTCCTAATTGAGGTTGCGCTAATGAAGAAATAGTCTCATATTCGGATATTGAAAGATTTACTCCTTTCTATAAATTTCCTCGATATTTCAAATACAGCATTCATGCATCTTTGTGTTGTTTACTTTAAGGTATTTCTATACTTTTGCGTTACCATGTTAACGTACAAATTTAAACATTAAAACTTTTTATAGCTAAAATTTTAAAATTGTTATGATTTAAAAAAAAAAAAAAAAAAGGTAATGTGCCTTATGACAGACTGGCCCCGTTTCAACACCGGCTTGGTGTCCTTCGAACTTCGAACATTTCTCGTTTCTCGCCCTCACGTTCAGTTTTACACCACAGATCTGTATAGGTGTCCCATTGTCACGTGATTTATAGAGGTGCCAGAATGTGCGAATGTATTGTCTATGTCAGTTTTAAGGACATAGGCATATATGAAGCTTACAGAGCGCAATAGAATTGTGTAAATATTCATTGAGTAGGTCGAAGGACACTAACAATGACACCATATCGGTGTTGAAATGGGGCCCGTCTCTCATAAAGGTACATTACCTTTTTTTAAAATTGTAACACTTTTAATGTTTTAACTGTGGGAAGTTTTAATCAAGTGTTAAAATGAACATAAGAAACAATGTACAAATTTATTTACATCCTTGAGTTCTAGTTGAATGACATGTATAGTGTACGAAAAAAGAAACTTGAGTATCGGCGTCAATTCACACTGCAAAAAAAAGGCTGAAAATGGTGGCCTGCGGATAGGAATGGCAGGTGTAGGCAGCACATGTGTCTCATTTGTGTGTGTTTCCTTATTGATTACAGAGAAAAAGCGAGTTTTCGTAGGGTCGAGTCAGTGACAGGTTAGATTAGGTTAGGTTAGTTTATCCTTTTGGTATGTCTTGGAAGACGTATTCAGAGAATTCTGAGTATATGCAAGGCATACCAAAAGCCTAAACTAACTTCACCTAACCTGTCACTGTTTCGACCTTACGAAAACTCGCTTTACCTCTGTGCCGGCCCCCGCTTTCACAGCAACTTTTCACTTTATTTCAATGCGAAATTGGTGTCGGCCCTCAGTTCTTTTCTTTGCAGTACATGTGATTCAACACTAATACATTTGACCTCAACTTGGTAACGCAATTGTGAAGAAATATTACTTTAAGAATATCTCATTTAGTTGGTAAGGCATAGTACTCATTCCCCTGCCTGGTGCAGGAAGTAGCCCACCGAAACTCTGTGTCATGTGTGAAGTATTCACTCATCATGGTATATTTTCTTCAGGAAGAGGACTTAAGCCTACTGAGTTCACATACGGGTGATAACAAGATGGAGTGTGCTGACCCAAGTTATGAAATTAAATTGGAGGGAAATCCAGTGAAGTGTGAACCAGAGGTGAGTGAACATTTACTGCCTGGAACAGGACAGGGTAAAGATAACGACGTATTGCGTTACTTGGCCTTACATCAACGCCACGTGCCAGAATATGCGAATGTATAGTATATGCTAGTTTAGAGTCTTAATGACATATAGAGCTTACAAGCACAATAAAATGTTGAAAATGATCAATTTTTTTTCTCTCTCTTACTGTAATATTTTAATAAATAAAATTTGTAGGTGTAAAGCATTGTATTTCTTCTACATACGAAAAATCCTTTTGTATTAGAGGATAATTGATTTACATTTTTTTTTCCCAAATTCAAGATGAAGGTTCTTTACGATTGTTTCTGTGGTAACCCAGCAATTCTTTTTATGTTCATTTTTTTCTTCTTATTTTATTGCCGAATGTTTACAGTATCATATTGTTTCAGTTCCATTCTTTAGTAATTAGTGTTCAAACAGAACTCGGATTATTTTAGAATTGTTTGCGTTTTAAAATTTTTGTCAAAAGACTATTCAAGAGACTGAAGTGATTTCGCATAATATTGCAGCTATATCTTGGACAAACACAATAGAATAACTATTTGTTCACTAGGTTTTAGTTATGAGGGGAATTGATCATTCGCCACTGCCAGGTTGAACCGAGAGTGCAACATCATCACTCGGAAGCTATTGGAAATATTGATTACATTTTTCTGAAAAATACATTTTTCTGAAAAATATTCTACCGTAATTTGTACATCAACAAAAAAGCGAAATAAAAATGATATTTACTTTTTAAATGCCCAGAGCTATACATACCACCTTAAGCTAGCATTCATTATTACACTCAATCATATTAGTTTCAGGTTTTAAAAAATTGTGTTTTTGAATTACTGTTTGTTTCCTTGGTATAGTTTTAGTTACTTTGTACTGTCTTTATTTTTTTTTTAGATAATTTTTGGTTTAAGTAAGGTTTCCTTATTGAAGATAATTTTACTTTTACTTGACTTTTGGTTTCTTCTGCTCACTATAGTTTGGCTTCCCTTTTACTGTGTTTAGGTTCCCCAAGTTTAGTTTGAGTTCCTTTAGATTTCAATTTGTTACGTTAGTTTCAATCTGTTCCAGATGAATTTCAGTTTTATTTTGCATCTATAATTTATCTGCCCTCCCTACATGTTCACTATTGTTGAACAACGACTTCATCACATTTCATATTTCTCTTATTCCTGTACATCTCGACGAAAAATTTAATTGGAATTTCTTTACCGGTACCATAGTGCAAGAGTGCTTATGTATAAAAGATGTTTTAATTCTTCTACAGAAAACAAATGTGGAATACTTTGAAGGTAATATTAGACATAATTAGGGAAATCCGATGTTCGCGAACAGGACCCATTCACATCTATGAAAATTGCAACTCACTTGGCTCAATTAGCAGAAATTCGTGGAAAATTCATTCGCGAAACTCGGGTTTTCCTTGCCATTTTCTGTTATCTTAAAAATAAATTCTGTATTTGATATTTTATTTTCTAGCTACTCAGTGAGGATGTCATATTTCAATATCATACTATCTGTGTTACTATATTTAATAAGTGTATAGGCTGTGCTTGATATTGTAACTTTTGTATTTCAACAATGTGGTTTTTATTCCCACAACAAATGTAACTTTTAACTCAACAATAATGTTACTTTTATTCCTGAGTTTAAACACACACCCGTCAACAATGGGTGTTCCACTCAGCACAGCAACACAGTAGTCGTTATTGCACCCCACAGACGACAATGACTGTTCACATTTATTATTGAGAACAACAACAATGTACTCCTGATTTCAAGTAATGTTCACAAAGCATTATTTACAAAACAAAACTGTCAAAGATCTTTGATAAAAGATAGGATTTGGGGTAGACCTATATTACACTACGTAAAATCTTTTGTAAAATATTTCATCAAAGATCACCTAAAACTCACCTAATACTTGTTCCACAACAGTTAACACGTCTTCCGAGGATTTGTTGACACTAATATTTACGTGTTAAGTTTATAGGTCAGAAAGCATGGGTAGACATAACGGCTCGGTTAGAAAAGCCAACGTACTATGGTAGGAACGATCATGATTTTAAAATCAAATGTAGGAAACAGAAAACGGATGTAGGTAAATTCTCATTTTTAAATAGAACTATAAATGATTGGAATGACCTACCTGCAGCGGTCTTTGAGGGCTGTCCTTCCTTAAGGAGTTTCAAGAATAATTTAAAAAGTTGTGTATCAAGTGCAAATTAAAATTAAGGTGACATTTAACATTTAATTTTTTTAACTTGACATGTATTTATTTAGCCTGACGACTTACTTCCTTGGTTTGAATTGTAAATTATTTAAAAATAGCGTGTAAGAGGGCCTTAGACTAGAAATGTTTAGCTTAAATGTAGTTCTGTTTATAAGTATGCATAAGGGTGTAATGATTTGTCTTATTTGAACTGTTGTATCAGTGAAGCGAGGTGAGTCAGTGAAGTTATGGTTTTACAGTGCAGTGAACAGTTCCGATCAGTGATAATTTATAGCGTCAATGAAATGTGTTCTATAGTGTCAGTGAAATGTGTTATAGTGTCAGTGAAATGTGTGCTAAAGTGTCAGTGAAATGCGTCATAGTGCCACTACAGGGAATGAGATGAGAGTAAAGTGAAAGACTATTGAAACTTACGTAGGGCCTATACATATGTAGGTTGTATTGTAAAATTAGGTATTTTATTTATGTTTTGTTATTATTGTGTTAAATTATATTGTGTATTGTAAATTTATTGTGTATTGCTTATAATTTTTTTTTTTGTGTATTGTTTATATTGTGTATACCACTGCCACTGGGTGCTTGCCCACTTGCAGTGTAAATAAATACATACATACATAACACCGTGAATGAAGAACAGTATTAAGATTGTTTAGCTACGATAGTTCAGTTTCTACATAAGCATTTTACTGAAAAAAGAAACAGAAAAAGAAATGCATGTGGATTAAACGTTGGTTAAACCATGGATTGCAAAATGTGATAAGAGCTGTATCCATCAGAACTTATTGGAAGAGCTACAGTGCGAGGACTTGAAAAGTTATACAAGTTATTACAAAATATTATTATTATTATTATTATTATTATTATTATTATTATTATTAATACTATATTATACAAATTATTTATTTAAAACATTTAATTTCCTTCACACCCCTGGAAGAGGGGCAGAGAAGGCCTGACGGCCTTATCTCTACAAGGTTAAATAAATAAACACTAATACTAATATCAGAATTTTTGTGATAGTAACAGTCCAGTTATATTTGCGTTCCGCCATATTAGACTGTCATATGTTTTATAATATATATTTTATAAAAGATCTTTGACAAAGAACTCTGATAGTGTAATACCAGCCGAACTGCTAAAAGACTTGCTACGAGAGCCAGCCTACAACCCAGTCAAGATCCTACATAAACACCAAAAACTGTTTGATTGGGCACAAAAAACATTTGTAACGTGTCATTTATATTTTGTCCCCTGAATAATCACAAAAACCACACTGAAAATCTGCAGGCCAGATATCACAATCTAACTGGTACTTTAAAATTACATTCTTTCATTACGTTGTCAAAAACGAAGCTTTAGTAAAACAATTTTCTTTCTAGAAAGAAGGTAGACGAGTGAAAATTTGAAGTGTAGTGTGACTGAAAACAGACGTACAAAATGTACAAATACTTGAAGATATCATAATAAGTGAATGCAAGTGTAAGTTAGCAGTGTTTCCTCGAGTGACTTGATCTGAACTGGGTGTAATGTTGCAGTTTCATTGGGTCATCCAGTGCCGGTAAATCTCCCAGCGTGCGTGCAATGCTTCCCGTCCACTGCTGCTGCGCTGGTCTGCTTTACATTGCCTTGTAAATAATTATATTTCCATTAAACTATTAGAGATCCCATTGTAATTTTTTCTGGAATTATTAGGAATACTTCAGTGTACTTACCAGGAATTTTTTTAGATTTTTAATACGGCTATTTCACATTGGTATCTAAGTTTTAATAATTGAATCATAAAAAAAATATTTGTAATAATTATTTTAAAATCAGTTAGTAAATATTTAATAAAAGACAGTATATCCAGGTTTTAAATGCATTTTTCAAAAAATTTTTAACATCAATATCCTCAGAAATATTACACTTGAAATGTTGCATTGTGCGATATTTTTAACGAATTTTAACATGCAATATTTTAAAAACATGTGGACTTAGGAGGAAAATAGAAATACATTTGTTAGTTTATTAGACCCACAGAGTTGGTAAAAAAATATAAACGCAATCAGAAATATAAAGGTCAAAATTTGTACAATTATGTTTGATTTGACATAGAATGACTCACATGTTAAAAGTGTTTATTTTTTTCTAATTAGATTTCAGATTGTCAGTAGCATTCCATCTGCTATAGTTTTCCTGTCCTTTGCATCCGATGTAACTTTCCCTTGGGTGTAGCCTCTTTTCTTGCTTCCACTTCACAATTCCGGGGAACACATAATTCATCTTGCTTCATTCCTCTGCTGGAATTAAATTAATTCAGTTTGTCCTTAGCTCTTCTGTGTAGCTTCCACAATGCAAGATCTTGGATGAACCTTCTCCACAATATAGCTGTGTTTTCTTAAGACTTCATCCACAGCTTTTCCTCTTCCAACCTCTCAAATATTTACTTTTGTAACAATACGCGCTTCTCTGTTCAATAGCTCCTGCCTTCTATGCAATTTCTTTAAGTTAGACCACCGTGGTTTCAATCGTATAAGTGCTGGTCCAGAATTAATTTCGGGCGTGGGTTCGATTCCGGCTTGGGCTGACTATCTGGTTGGATATTTTCCAAGGTTTTCCCCAACCATGAGACGAATGTAGGTAGTCTATGACCAATCCTCGTCGTCATCTCGCCAAATACTATCTTACTATTATCTATTACATCGACGCTAAATAATTAGTAGTTGATACAGCCTCGATAAATAACGTTACTGGTACTGTTAACTTATGAACAGTTGTGCCAGTGATGAACCACAGAGTTGACCTACATGCCAATAATCCAATCTCGCATTCACTTTTATTTATTATCCTCTTAGCTATCTTTGCCATAATGTACTTCTGCAAAACAATTACCTGGATGGTAATGGGGACTGCACATTTGTATTTTAAATCCACATTATTTTGCAAATTTTCTGAATTCTCTTGAAATAAAATCGTTTCAGTATCTGTTCTCAATACTTCAGGAATTCCAAATTTACAAAATATTGACTTGAGCCATTTCATTGAAGAACGTAAGTTAATTTCATTTGTTTTGTTTTAAATGTTCTTATCAGGAGGCGTCGTATATATTACCTACAGTGAAGGAAGAGCCAAATCAGGAAAACTGGAAAGAGGATCATCAGCTGCTCAGTGAGGGGTATGTGTACTTTCTTCTTATTTACATGAGTTCACTTACATTACGAGAGAATATAAAATGTAATATTATAGAAGCAGTAGCTGTAAGATCAGTATTAAGCTTTGCCTTGGAGATTCAAATATCGTGTAATGCACAATTCCTTACTCAGCAACTGTCAGAGCCTTTTTTATTGTTGCGTACGTGCTGAGGTAAGAATGCAAGTCGGCCTCCACATAACACTTTGGTTACGTTATTGAAGAACGACAAAAATTGTTTAAAATTTATTATTCAGCACTAAACTAAACACTAACTTACAGATGTGCATTTCACACTGTTTGTCCCCGTGTCTATAAGTGCTTGCATAACAGAAGTATTCATGATTTATTTAATATTTAAATCTGTTTTGCATTATCAGTTTGGGATAAAACACACGTTTAGTGTCCTCCGTAACTGTATAACCACGTTTGTGTAAGGTCATGGTTTCATGTAATGTAATAACCTAGGCTACACTTCAGTTTCGAGTATAGTTCTGACATTATTACATGAGAGAGAGAGACGGAGTTTTAAAGACAAACATGGAAGATTTTGCGCACGCGTAGAACAGCAGTTCTGCAGAATCGCACTTTCAGAAACATAATTTTTAAGGGGCAGGACTTACAGGAATGACCAAATATGTATGAAAATTATTTTTATTTTTAACCTAAAAATGCTTTATAATATTGACTTCATTTGAGCGAAATTTGAAGGTCGTTAGGAAGAAAACAATTGCTTTTACGTCATTTTTAATAGCTGCTGCGCTCCATTCCCCTTGAATATCCGCAGTTTGTTTATTCTACGTTTTTAAACATTTAATATGTAATATCTCGGTCAATAATAGAATAACACTTTAAAGTCATATTCTCACATTATACATGAATAATTCTGTGAGAGGAAAATGTGAAATTGCAGATTAAAGAATAAGTTCAAAATAAATGTGCAATTTGTCTTTCTGTTCATAAAAATTCAAAATAAAAATGAAAATATGAAAATTAAAATTTGTAAAAATCATAAAATAAAATTGATTAGCAGTCTTTTAGCTTTCATTTAAGACAAGATTTGTGATTCTGTGATACTCTTGAGATTAGATACATTATTTTCTTGTAATACTGCATTTTTTTACGTTTATGTCTGGGACTGTACCATAAAGGACAAAAATGAAAATGTTGTATTTAGAAGTCTTCATACATTGATATGAAGCTATGTTAGGGGAATAAGGCTCTACTTAAAGTAATATGAGAAAAGAGATTTCCTGTAGGTCCTCCCCTTGAAATAAAACAATCACAAAACTCTGGATTTCTGAATAATCAGACATATACTAAAATAGAATAAGTATGGAGTTAGAAAGTCCAGGAATAATTTATAGGGCTCATTTCTCTGTTACAAGTAACAACGGTAAACATGTGCGCTTTATTACGGGTTACAGTGGAACTCCCCACCACCACCCTGACATCACTAATAAAATGTCAGAACTCTAATACACTTTTCGTTGGTCATCATCATCCTTGCATGTATTGGGCCTACTGGCCCATTATGGTCTCTTGCCAATGCTTGAACAGTCTGCCCAAGGATTGGTAATTGAAAATTTGGCGTGGAATTCTAGAACGAGGCATTCTGATGACATGTGATCGCCAGTTTTGTCTGTATTTCTGTAGGTATTCCGTAATCGGTTCAATCTGCAGTTCTTTCATAATGTCAAAATTTCTAATGTGATCCATTCTCGGGTATCCCGCTGTACGACACATAAATCTCATTTCTGCTGCCGTTAATCTTCGTGAATCAATATTACGAATCGTCCAAGTTTCACTACCAAAACAGAGTATAGGTCTGGCCAATGTTTTATAAATTCTGGTCCACGTGTGTTTTTGTACTAGGGTTGGTATGAATATCTGATTAATTATCTCCATTACTATGTTGAATTTAATAATTTTCTCATTCAAATCCTTTTCTTCTTCATAAGAAATTTGGTAATGGAGACAACTAAAATTTTTAACTTGTTGGATGATCGTATTATTGATGCAGAGTTTGCTACGGACTGGTTTCTTTCCTAAAAAAAGCCATCGCTTTAGATTTGTCAGTTGAAATTTCGTTGGTAAAACAATTAAATAAAACATTTTGTTCAGTGATATTAGAAATACACCATGAGTTGAAGAATTGCCAACAATTACTAGTTAATATTTACTTATTCTAATATGGCAGATAAGTGCGATGGATTTAAGCTCAATATATAAAATATCAAATGTTAGGGCACCATGCATCGACGTCCATTAGAGAATCAGCACTGATTTCAGGTGTAATGAAATTTTGGCCAGTGCATGGAGACTGATCTCACAGCATTGTCATGAACTTGAAAGCTGTGATAAGTAGCGAAATCTGGTGTAACATCTTTGCGGGGATTACCGTTGTACAAGTTGGGTAAGGCGTGTGCACGTCAGACAGCAGTCAGCTTATTATTATGGAGTGTGATTACACAACTTAGTTCTATTTTTCAAGGTTTTTTCTTTATTCTGACTCATTCCAACTCACTCTTTCTTCGACAATACTCCTCTTGTTTCCCTAGATTTTTATTCAGACAGTTCCTTCACTTTCTCAACTTTTATTTCTGAATACTTTTGCGTTTTCACTATATTCAACCCTGATCCCACATCGTTGTAGATCTGGACATATTTTCTTCATCCTCTGGACTTGTCTGTTTTATATCGACTTGCCAGTTCAAAAGAAAAACAATTTTATTAAAAATGCAAAGGTTTCACATAACTGCATTTTAAAGTTTCATGTTGCTACAACAAATCCAAAGATCATTGAAATTCTGTTAATGATGTTTTATACTGTAAGTTTCAATTAGAATTATCTTAATTGGATTTTCACAGTAACATAGAACCATAACGAATAGAAAGAAGAAGTGTGCGCACTCCTATCTGTTCAGCATTGTCGACGGTGACCAAGAGAATTAGTGGCGCTGCGATCGGTATTGCTTAGTTGGAAGCGAATATCCATAAAAGAAGCAGTAGAGTTTTCGTTCATTTCGTTTGCCTTTTTAGTGTAATTAAGTGCGTTAAATACTTTAAGTGCCAATGTACTAATCTGCAGTTATTCATACACGAGTGACAAGTGAGTAGCTCTCACGATTTATTTATTAAAGGACGAGATTATTATGTTTTTGTCGTGTTATATTTGAAGCAATGCCTTCGTGTTTTGTTCCGGGTTGTAGGGCGTGCGTGTTTCATTTGCTTATGCAAACAGAACAGACAATAAAAGAAAAATTGAGCGATGGAATGTGGGGCGACATATTTCACGAGTGCATAGACAGTATTACCTCAATTGTAATTCAGCCAACGGGAACAGGATGCTGCTGGGATCATGCCATGGATATCATACCGAAACTAATTTTTCACTATATGAAATGTCGGTTCTTCTTCCGGACGAAACAAATCCGACGAGAACTCCAAGCTCCGAGAGCCGCCAAATCATCTCGTAAATTCTCCAAAGTGTCGGACAAGTAACTGTTGGTGAGTACATATTGCATGCCTACAAGCAGCCCTAAGTTAAGTTTTACATATTAAACTATTATTTGTTTTACAGTGTGATGTATATGAATGTGTTTTTCTTTCAAATATTCTTAATGTTGTAAGTACAATGCCAGTTACGTACGTATATGGAGCGAAAGGTAAACAGTGCAACTTACGTTAAATGTATTTACGTACTTACACACGGAACAGACTGAGCGAACTCTGCACTAGCGCCGCGTGGTATCGGCCGTTTGAATTAACAGAGTGCGACCACTACTTCGTTCTATTCGTTATGATAGAACTTTAAAATGCATTTATCTCAAAATGTTACATTTTGAATTGTTTTCCTTTTGAATTGGCTCGTTGAATTTTTCTCTTGAAAAGTGCCATTCTTTCTGGTTTATTCTTCTTAGGTGTCCATAAAAAGTTAATTGTCTTTTCTTCATTGTGGTCGAGATTTTCTGAAACTTTATACTTCTTGGTTTGATCTAAAGTGAAGGATGGACTAGCTTTTTGTATATTGTTTAATGTCGCAGAATCTTTCTGAAAAACTTCCATTTTTCTTTTGTATTTGGGAGAGTCCAGCTGTTATCTTTTGTGCATATACTGTAGATATTCCATTTTGACTAGTATAGAATAGTATCTGAATTTCGTCTCTTTAGATAGAGATGTACTTTATTATTATATATTTGAAGAAATCATGGACGTCGCTGTTAGCACAACTTGCAATGCTCCCTCATTTCAGAATTGCAGTTAAAAGTGACGACGAAGTAACACTGGAATACTTTGACCTTCCAAGGGAAGGTTGCGCTAATGTAGAGAAGGGTTTCCCATCATGGAAAGAAGCCTCAGACAGGACTGTAGACATCCAAAACAACGCAGTGACACAGTCCGACAGTTCGGTGCAATGCGGTGTTTGTGGGGTGAGCTTTCTGTGTATGACTGATTTGCGAAGGCACTTGAGCTCTTACCATCAGCAACGGGCCTCCTCTCACTTCGGTGAGCTGGGAATCGATTTGAAACTGAGTAGTGAAGAGAGATCGTTCAGTTGCGACGCGTGTGGCGATTGTTTCTCTCACGCCGGAAGCCTCAGAAGACACGGACGCCAGCATACCGGCGAGAAGCCATTTCAGTGCCAGAAATGTGGGAAGTGCTTCACACGTACCGAAAGCCTGAGAATGCACGAAGAGTCGTTCAAGTGCGGCTCATGTGATAAATATTTTACGAGTGAAAAAGTGTTGAAAGCTCACGAGCGCCAGCACGCTGGGAAGGAAGCCTTCAAATGTGACGCGTGCGGAAAGTGTTGTGTTGACTCCGGACATCTCAAGTGCCATGCACGAAAACACACCGGCGAGAGACCTTACACGTGCGAAGTTTGTGGACAAGGTTTCTCGCACTCGGGAAGTCTGACCAGACACAGGCGGATGCACACCGGAGAAAAACCCTTTAAATGCAGTGAATGTGGGAAATGTTTTGTGCACGCGAAAAGCTTGAAGACTCATACACGCAAACACACGGGCGAGAAGCCTTATAAATGTGAAGTGTGCGGAAAGTGTTTTCTGCACTGGGGCAGCATTAAGACTCACGCTCGCATACACACCGGGGAGAAGCCCTTCAAATGCGACGTGTGTGGGAAATGTTTCTCTCATCGTGGAAGTTACAAAATTCATACGCGTATACACACAAGAGAGACTATAATACCTTGAGGTTACCTACAAATTGCTTTGAGGGAACCCGGAGGTTCATTACCGCCCTCACATAAGCCTCCATTGGTCCTTATGCTGAGCAAGCTTAATCCAGTTTTCGTTATATCCCACCTCTCTCAAATCAATTTTAATATTATTCTCCCATCTGCGTCTCGGCCTCCCCAAAGATCTCTTTCCCTCCGGCCTCTCAACACGCATTATATTGTGTGTCAGAATTTGTAATTTTGTTATATTGAATTTTCTATAAGAATCAATGAATATATTATGATGTAAGTCTTCATTGTATTGTTCATGCGCAGATTTCAGCTTTTGGATCGTGTCGTGGTTTTTAACATATCTACCAATTAGAAATTGCAGTGTTTTATCATTCTTGTGTACCTTGAATGTTACCAATTATACTTTTAAATTGCATCAGACTAATAATGATTGTCAGCTATTTATTAATTTGTTTTCATTTTTTGGTTTTTAATAGTTTGTGAGAGTGATTAATATACATTTTTATAATAATTGAAGACCTGCCCGGAATAAGGATGTAAGCAACAATATTGTAATTCATGTTTCAGGAGAAAGGACGATAATTTCAGGGGCTATATTTGCTATCACAGCCATTTAACTGAACAAGGATACAAGTTTATTCAGCCATTGGACGTAATAATTCATTGTTATAAATAAATATTTAAATTTTTATTACATATTTCAAAGAATTTGGTGTTACATCCTTCTTCTGTGGAAATCTTTAATTGTAGTTCGTACATAGTAGACTGAAGTCACAACTTCGATAGTTATTGAATACAGTTTCGGTTTAAATACAATAGGCCTAACACTTTAACATGATTATGGTGAAACTAGTGTCTCCGTGTAGTTCTTTTCATTCATTTTTTCCATTTTATGTTATGCAATATAATCGGTGCGGAATAGGCTGTACTATCTATTTTTCTCTACCCTTTAAATTTTAATTCATAACTATGTTAAAAAATAATGTGTACAAAACAGTAATCCTAAGGTGACAAAATAGACTCACATTGCTGCGTATATGGTGCCGACTGATGGAAAGGATATTTTTAAATTATGCACAATTATTCAACACCAGCATGCCGCAATGTGAAGTTATGCAGAGCTATGGTATGCGAATTAACGGTGGCAAAATGGGTCCGAGGTTCAACGCCGAAAGTTACCCAGCAATTCTGCTCAATTGGTAGAGGTAAAACGCCGGAAAAAACTCAACCAGGTAGGCTAACGTGTCAAAACCGGGATGTGAACCCGCAATGTATCGTTTCACGGTCATTCCTGCTAACCGTTTCTCCACAGTGGTAGTCCGAGTGATGATTTAGGCCTACTCTCCTCGAAATTTATACTATGGTGTCCTTTAAAAAGTGCAGGAAATTTTCTTATGGTTAGAGCGGTCTTATCCTATACATACAATTTTTTAATTGTTCTACTCATATATTTATCTCTTATTCGTTGCAAGACATTGTTGTATTTTGCCTCGTGTCTCAAATAATGTGCTTTTAAAACACTCTGCTGATGTCACAAATTCCTTATGTTTGGCATCTTTCTTTATACTCGTACACATTCGAATCAATTTCTCTATTTTGAGGATGCAGTGTTTTATAGTTTAATTTAGCTTGAACTGGTGGCGTGGCAAACTAGCACCGCACAAATCAATATTATGTTCACAGAAACATACAACACAACTTTCTTCCACATGTCCCGTTACTAACGACAACATTTGTCGACTAAACAATGTTACGTATATTTTCTTGACATGGAGTGTGTCTGAGTCACGAGCCTGGATATTGTTTTCATTCTTCGCCTCCCATGCACGTGTGTGAGTTCTTTCTTATGACGCAGCACACAGCTCGCTCACTAGCCAGGACAAAGGCCAAGATCGTTGAATCTGCCACCTATCTCTTCCACTTCTCCATTAGTCTCAACTTTCCACCCTATTTCGCTGCTAACTTGGCCCCGGCACTCTTTTTCTATTGTTTACGGTACAAATGACTCAAGAGGACTTCTAATATAACCAGTCCTCCTGATATGACTCGACTAGAAGCGAAGTAGGTAAATAGATTTAACGTGGTAAAGCATTTCTAAAGAATTACCTCCATTAGTTCAGCTAAAGGATCAGGCAAAGTGGTGAGTTATAATAAAACAGAATTATATTAGTACAATAAAATTATAAGACTGAGCAAATTAAACAGTCTAAAAAAAACTTATTATTTAAATAAGATGGAATTTCTAAGGTACATTTATAATTGGATCAGTTCCGTTATAACAATTAGAAAATTCAGTAGTCTAAATTAATTTTGTAAAATAAAATAAGGGGAAAACTATCAGGATTACAATCAGTACAAGATATATCTTGGAATAGGCCTACGTTAAGAAAAAATTTCATGTTCAGACACTTCCTATTTATTGCATTTATTAACAAGAAGGTAACATTACTGGTGAATAAAACGAAAATAAGTGAGTACTTAATTTTTCATTTCCTTGGGGGAGATGGACTTTCAAAAAGACAGTGGTATACAGAAATGTTAGTTGTATATCACGGCTTCCTTGATCGTCTGACGTTTGATGTGTTTTGTGTATTCCTTTGTCATTGTTGCTAGGAGCGTTCTGGGCATTTTGTGTAGTTTGTTTTAGTGTATGAAATGTTGTTACATCGTTTGTTCTGGATTTCTAGAAGTTTATATCAAATTAAGGCTTCGATATCCTAGTGTACGGCGGGCCCATTTCATATCGAGAGTAAAAGGTGTATTTTCCAATGTCTTCATCATTGTCTACTGAGAGATCATTTGCCATGAATTTGTAGGCCTAGCCATTTGCATTTTTCATGTGCTATAGTTTGTTTTTGATGTTTGTATAGCTGCACAAGCGTTAGTGATGCATACATTAATTTGAAGTTGACGTTCGTGATTTATTTACCATGGATGAACATTCCCAACCAGGCCCTTCTCTAATTTTCCCATTAAAGAAACATTCCAGGGGAAAAGGTTTCCTCTCCAGTGAAAAACTTACTATTTTAAATGTGTATAAATGTCTTCGCAGAGATAATCCTCATATTGTAATATCCGATATAGTAGAAGAAACAGCTAGGCTGTGCGGAGTGTCTGTGAGCAGTGTATATAAAATTATGAAGGAGAAGAAGTCCACTGGAGAATTAAGGTCACCTCCAAAGAGTAAACCTAAACAGGCAACCATTATAAAAAATATGGATGATTTTATGAAAGGTGCTATTAGAAAAAAAGTTCGTACCTTTCTTATGAGGAACGAAAGTCCTACCATAGACAAAATTCTTTCTGTTGTGAATGATGACCCAGAACTTCCAAATTTTAAACGAACTACAATGCATAAACTTCTTCAGTCGTTAGATTTAATGCATGTTAAGAGAAAACGAAGTAGTCAAAATCATGTGAGTATAATTAGCTATTATTATTATTATTATTATTATTATTACTGCTACCACAATCACCAACACCACTACTAACTATATACTACTGCTACTGCTAACCACCACCACCTTTACCAGTTATCGGCAGAATAATGATTATAATTCATATTGTTGTTACTGTATTGGTGTTTTTATTTACTTTTATCACCTTTGTTTCCTGGATTGCAATTCACATTAGGTTCGCAATGTCTTCCGGCCAATCACAGTTCTTTTGATTGTTTGCTTTTAATTTCGTAAATATTGTTACAGTATGTGGTAGTTTCAGGAACGTGAGCATATGTGGCGGGTTTGGTTGGAATAGCATTAATTATTACAGGAGATATTTTGGTACGATCCAAGGAAGAGTCGCTGTATTCCTGGTCAAGAAGTCGGATGACGTAATAGGCCTATAGCCTATGATGTCACGTATATCCCCACATTACATTGCACATACGAAAAATTGTTTTAATAAAAATGTGGCAATTCAACGTCTAACATTAATAGAATACTAAACGGAGTAGGGTAATGAATCGATTTAATGTACGTATAGTATGACGATTCATTAGTGTATAATGATGTACCGAAGTACATAGGCCTATGACATTTCCATGCAAGAATTTTGCGTTACCATATGATGAAAGATTGGTGAAGTGAAGAAAAATTCTCTCTGGCACCGGGATTCGAATCCGGGTTTACAGCTCTGGTGCTGACGCTCAATCCACTAAGCCACACCGGATTCCAATTCCTATGCCAAATGCAATCCTCCTCCTCCATCATATGATAACGCAGAATTCCTGCATGGATATATCACACGTACTTCAGTACATCCCTGTAACATGTTATGTGTATATAATCACTTAAGACTGCGCTCATGCCGTAACCAGTGCACCTCAGCAGATAGTGTGTTGGACATTGTGCCACTCGCACACAGTGCACCAAAGGAGCTTAAACTGAGAGGATTCAATACGGCATCGGAATTGGAATCCGGTGTGGCTTAGTGGATAGGGCATCAGCACGTAGAGCTGAAAACCCGGGTTCGAATCCCGGTACTGGAGAGAATTTTTCTCCACTCCACCAATCCTTCATCATACGAGTCTTCAATTGATTAGCAGATAAGGGCCGGTTTCACCAGCCTTCAGCAAATCAGTCCAAGTGAAACATTAACTGCTGAACATTAAAATATTTAACGATTCACTAAAATGCGAGCTGCTCAACAACCAAATTTTCTTAACATTTAATGAACAGTAAGTAATGGCTCATTATGGATAAATAATTGCGACCTACGAATTTTCATAACTATATCAGAATATTGGAGTAATAGTAGATTTTCAGGCGACCGTGGTCTGTTGAAGACCAAACTTTTCGTTCACTGCTGCGGTGAACATCTTCAGAATATGGTGCGGCTGGTTCTGCGTGTGCCGATTACAGTCTGCGCTGGCTGCATCGTTGTATATATAGTGCGGGAGGGGGAAACCAACATCAAACCCACCCGCGTAGCACAATTAAACAACACAACCCCGGACGCGGAGCGCATGGAAAACAGCAAACCCGCCCGCGAAGCACATTCGAGCGCGGACCGAGGCGACAACAGCAAGCCCCCTCCCGCACTATATATACAACGATGCAGCCAGCGCAGACTGTAATCGGCACACGCAGTAGAACCAGCCGCACCAGCAATAGACGCCATTGAAGATGTTCACCGCAGCAGTGAACGAAACGTTTGGTCTCACAACCAACAGACCACGGCCTCATAGCCCGGAAAACTTTTCTACTGTATCAGAATATCTTTCTACGAACCAGAGTCGTGCACAGTATTAGTTTTGTTGGGTCTCTTGGTAGTGGAAATGTTGAAATTTTGGCCGTGATTTACACGAGTACATTTATATGTGCGCTGTCTCCGTAGACTTCAAGCCGAGCAACAGCTGCATATGTCTCGTGGCACTGACTATGGCACTGCTCTCCGGTGGAGCGAGCGAGCTGGCTTGTGCGTCCTGGGACTCGAGTTCAGTTCTCGGTGACAACATTTTTTTTTATTAACGTAACTAATTTTTATACATGTCACCTTTCTTCATTTTTTTTTCTGTAGTGGAAGGAATTATTTCGCAACTCTGGCTCCACTGAGAATTTAAAAAAACTCTTGGGAGATTAATTTTCTTCCAGAAATAAAACAAAGATAAACAAACAAATTAAAGTACACATGTGAATCTAATGCTTTGTCCATATGACGATTATCGCGGAACACTGCCTTGTACTGGGAAAAAGAGCGCCCTGACCATTGAGGAACAATATGTACTCGCTAAAGACATGTTTGTGATTGAAAACGAAAATACAGGCAGCTGATGTTTATGAAATTATAATTGCTTCCTGGATCCGCGTTATGATAACTTACAAGGTACTCCTAAATCAATGTTTATGTGTGTTAGTTAGCTGCAGCACAATTTTTGTGGTGAGAGCAGACTGCAGTTCCACAGAGATGCAATTCCCAGAAACAGTTGCCAGCTGTATCGTCTAAGCAGCTGCACTGAACATTAACCTAACACGTGGCCTTTGTTGAAAATCATTTTATGAAGACTTATCCTTTTATGTGTTTTATGTCAAATAAAATTGAAACCTTGTCCCGAAACTTGAAACACAATTACGAATTAAATATTTAGTTACGTAAGAATCCTAGCCCTAATAATAATAATAATAATAATAATAATAAAAGCAGCAGGATCAGTATAGGTTTACATTTACATCTTAGTAACTTTATCCTCATCGAAGTACATTTGCATTGTTGCCTTGAGACTTAAGTAATTCCATATTGTATTTATGGCTACTATATACGCGTCCTTCATTATCATATGATGCGTTTTTCAATTACGAGTCAAGAAAAACTAGAAGCCTGACGTGTGAAGGGAATGATGCTCCTCAGCATTTGCAGGCCTAAGCGATAGTTATTTCGGTAAAAATGCCCGGATAGTTACAAAGTCAACATTTTGTAAAGAGATGCCACTTTCTATTTATCTTTTTAGGTACTTGATGAACAGCCAACATCAGAGGATAATACTTTGTCAGAAGAAACAAATGACACAAATATTACTTCATATCAACCAATTCACGAGAAGCTTGACATAAAGGCAGAAGCAGAAGACACGTGCCAGTTTGTGTCGCAAGCTTATCATGGGAAAGTCCATATCAAGGCAGAGCTCGAAGAAGACCCCTGGCTGTAGGGCGAGATGAAGGCGTAGGGGAGAGGAAACTTTTATCAGACGTAAGCTACAAGCCTTTTACTGTTTATTTACAGGGTTGCCACCTTTCCACAATCTGAAAAAGGGATATACATTATCATGGGTACTCAAAAAATGTAAAAATAATACCTCTGTAGGCTTAATTGACAACAGTAGGCCTAAATATAATTTTAAGTCACGGATGTTAAGAAGACTGAATACAACGTGCAAGGGAGTCTAATTTCGATATATACATGGGTAATTGTTCACATTATTCGACAATACGGTATATTATTTAATAATATTTTATAAATGCTACAAATAAATCTGGTCTTAAAGGTAATTTAAACATTTTAAGTGAAACTACTTGACGCAGAGTACAAGTTGAACTGTGAGCACCACCTGTTGTTATCATATCATATTAAGTACTTTACTACGTCTTCGCGTGAAGTTGATTTCTGTTTGTGGTATTCCACGAAGTTACGTACATTAATTGAATAAATCACCGAGTGTTGTGACTGTAATACAAATGAAACCGGTGACCAAAATTACATTTTTGAGAAGTATTTAGCTAGAACATAACAAAATGTGAGAGCGTGGTGTGAACGAAATGTGCAAATGAACCGTCGAAATCTGGCACAGAAAGATAAATAATGATTGAACATGCTTGCAGAAATTGATAATCTTTTCTACATCACATTTTTTAATAATATTCTTCCACCTAATACGTGAAATCCCACCGTCTGTGTAATTGTAGTCCTTAGTTTTTCTCAATTTAACTTACAACTGCATACGATTCACAATAATACCAAGTATTAATGTATCTGAACTGGAGGTATGCTTAAGTTTAAGGGTTTTTCCTCTTTTCGAATTCGTGCACAATATTCATTTTTTGAATGTACAGGTAGGCTATCATTACCGCAATAACACAAATTGGACATTAAAAAAAAAAAAAAAAAAAAAGCAATGTTCTATTGCTAATGGCACGTTCTTTAAACTGTTTGGAGTACACTTTTCATATTGGCTTCAAAAATTTCAACATAAACAATTATATTTAAAGAATTAATTTTGTAGGTGCTTTTATAGAAATACGGAAGCCTATTTTTCAAAATATCTAATTTCCTTTTTAACGTAGAAGTTTCCTAGTAGGCTAAGGAATGTGTGTATGTACCAAATATCACGCATGGTGCATTATGTAATGTATCTTTGATATTACTACTTTTTTAAAGGAAATAAATATATTAAAAAAAACTAAAGTTACGGGAATTTGCAATGAAATGATATTGTAATTTAAAAATCCAATACACCAGAGCCTAAAAATGGTGTGACATCAGCTGGTTAGGCCATAAACGCGTATTAAATTTTATTGAATGTATGTTTCACTGATCAGGGTGTATTTTAAATAAGTTTTTTAACACATGGTTTTTTCACCATTTTAACCATCCACTGTCTGAAACATGGTAGCCTTCGGCAATTTAGGTTCTGATTAGACTTACAGTCTTTTCTAGAAAATTATATGATTTCCCCACACAGTTGACTGCTTTGCGTAGACATCTCATCTGTTACTGTATCGATATCCCATAGCATTAAGAAACTGTCCAGTTGACTTTCCAAAGAAGTTGTCCTTCATTGTTCAAGGAAGTTAGCTCTTTCATTGTGAACAGCCACCTCTGCGTAGTCCGTATTTTTCTTACATTCCCCCAATAATTTGGGAAATATGACGTCCACATTTAACTGAATTCCGGACACTATCAATTTCCTTAAAATTCGACGTGTTCCACATGATTTAGAATGGTAGACAACTCTATTACCAATATGTGAGGAAAATTAAAGTCTTGTTAAACATCAAACAAGAATGAACATAATTGCACTTCTGTTGTCTTGTGTGCTGCTCTCAACAGGGATGTTCGTGAATTCATGTATTAAAGGCTTGAGCAATGAATGCTTTGTGCCACGGATGTTGTGTTGGACGTCTCTTTATAGTGTTCTGAGCTACGTATAGCATTTTTCCCATTATACGCAGTCTTAGTGCCAAATTAATTGATCTTAGGTTTTCAGGAATTCTTTTAGATTTCCCTAATGGAGAATTTCTGTAGTGTGTACTTTTGTTGACAATTTCCGCCATTTACCAGATCAATTCAGTGTAAGAACTCGCTTTATTTCAACGAACAAAGCTATATATCCCTGCAATGTTGTCGATTTCATATTGTTGCCACTTTTTTGTTGTTGATGATTCATAATTTTCAGAAATCATCTAGCAATACTATCACCTTATCAGTAATCTGAGAAATAATCAATATCCTCAACATTAGATTTACACTTCCATATTTGTACATTTAATGAAATGTCCATGTCTTTTAATATTTTGTGCGTATTAAAAATTAATATAGCCATTATTCCTCTGTAGCTACAGTGGTGTACGTTAGATGGCTGTAGTTGTGTTTGTAAATAAATATGGTCACTATTTCTACATGACTTCGAATTAAATGTCGTGATACTTTGTTTATAAATATAGACTAGTCTTATCTGGGTGATGGAATGAACGACACCTGCTGAATACGAGAAATGACGTGCTAGTCCTGCCAATAAGCATTACAAAACCTTGTTGGTGTGGACAGTGGGGACTGTTTGAAATGAATTTAGAGAAAAAAAAACAATAAATTAAACATTAGTATAAAATGATATTTTAGGAAATGAACTTCGAGAAAACTAATAATAAATTGCAATTGAAATAAAATTCAATCTTCTCTTACAAATTGTTGTAGAAATAATTTTTTAATATGTGCAATAATAATAATAATAATACATCCTAACTTTAGGATCCTGGCATTGACTCAGAATGCAAATGTACTACATGTAGCCATCATTATAACCTAAATGATACATTTTAATTTGTGATGGTGTGGTCTCTGCAGGAAGAGAACTTACTGAAACCACACACAGTTGACATGAAGATGGAGTGTGTGGACGCAAGCTATGATATGATGTCGCAAGTAAAACTTGAAGAGAATCCAGATACAATGTTATGCTCTGCGGTGAAGTGGGAATCAGAGGTGAGTGGCTTTACTTTGTGCTTAATACATTTGTAGGTCTTTGATAATTACCTCTTGTTCTCTTCATTTCTTGTTATAACTTGTTTCCTGTTCTCTTTATTTTCAGGAAGATTTGTGAATTGTTTGACAGAACAGTTGAATCTCACTGAGGCAGATGAGGTGAGTGAATGTGCGCATGTTCACACTCTCTCATTTAGTTACGAACAAAGACTGTAGAGGGAAATGAGACGATGTTTTGGAATCCCTTATTCGAGGTTGTGATTGTGTAGCTTTCGAACCACTTTAACCTTTAACCTTGTTCGATCTTTTCCGAAATTTTTCGCAACTGTAATGCCAATGTTAGGTAATCTATGAATCACCAAGTTCCATCTCGCCAAAACCACTGACACTTATGATCTCGCTGTTGATACAGGGTAGATTAAAATGTACTGTTTGTGGATTAAAATTTATAATGAACACATCAAGGTATTCAGAAACATTTGAAACAGCAGAGATACAGAACCAGAAAGAAACAAAAGGTAGATGTACTGGTAGCTCTATTCGTTTAGAGTTATCCAAGACCCTGATACTTTTAGCTCTGAACCTGATACAGCCAGCCTTCTGAACGTATCAGCTTATGCCTCTTTCAAGGTATCCTCAAAGTTACATTGCTCACTTTGTATTGATTACTTGGAGGGAAAGAAACCAACAATCGAGATACTTATTTTGACATTCGAATCAAGGAGGCCTTGACTCTTCCTTCAGATTTTGTACTTCACATTGCAACAATTCTCTACTGCATTGTAAATAGGGCTTACATTGATTTCAAACAGTGTGAATGAAGAAAACTATGTAAAATGTGGAAATCAAATTAAGTTGTAAAAGTTACTCTCAAAAACAGTGTTGTGTAGTGATGGCTTTGTAAACGATGTATGTGCATGTACGATGGAATAAGTTAAATTTGCTGATAAAATACTTTCAGGCATTGTGAACATAGTTAAATAATAATATTCAAAGGCAAGGAATGATATCACAGCTGCCAGTATACCAGTGTATGGTAAGAGAAAATTGCAGACATTTTTAGAGAAAGATGTGAAAAATGTAGGCCTAAATAAGATAAAACGTATTTAATATAGTGTACGGCCTAGGCGTAGAAATTCAGGCCTAGGAATTGTACAGTATGTGTTGAGTATTGCATGCAATGTAATGAAATTATGTTTTGATAAACAATATAGAACTGCCGTATAGATGTTGGAAATATTTAATAATAAAGACATGACTCATTTTAAGATATTGTAAATTTATTTCAACTCAACAACAATGTAACTTTATTACCTCAACAATAGGATTTGCTCTCCACACCGTAACACAGCGTTCGTTATTGCACTCCACAGACGACAATGACAATTTACTTGGACTGTTAACAACAATGAACTGTTAATCTTAACTAATATTCACAAAGCACTATTTACAACACAGAACTGTCAGTTCTCAGTTCACAGTTCTTCTAGCTCAGTCACTCAAGTTCACAGTATCTCTAACCACAGACCTTCAGAGACAGTCCACTGTACTCGAACTCAGGTCCCTCCAACTGCGGTCCACTGCACTCGAACTCAGGCCTTCGGATGCTGACACAGTTGCGGACGCACACTCGAGTCGAACTCCGGTACACAAGACTGGCTTGCTTGCTCTGGTTTACTCACTGAATGGCTGAATAAACTGAAAACTGCTCAAGTTCGTTCGCGTTTCTTCTTTTATAGCTAAACTATCGTTGCGAAAAAGTACGAGTTCTGGATAGTTCGCAATATTTCGACGCGTGTGTCCATTCTCGAATCATCTCGCCGTTGCTGCTCCCTCCTTCACAGCGCGTAGCCATGCCCCAGGAGGCAGATGCGCGCGCACCCCCCAACACAAGGCCGACTTAGCCTCTCCTCCGTCGGTTGTGAGATCGAATCTCACGTGGGCGTCACAATATCTACAGTGTGTTTTTATAAATGAATATTACCAAAGTTCGAAAAAAGTGGCCTAGCCTAACTGGATAGACCCATCAATTGGCTGAAACCCATCTTAGGCCTATGACCTAAATAAATTACAATGTAACAAATGTGTTTAATATTCACGCCTATGAAATGTACGTGTTTGAGTTTTGTATATAATGTAGGCCTAAGGAATATTTTTATAGATAATATAAAACTACAGGATGTGGGAAATAACGAGAAAAATCATGAAGACACGACATACCCCTTACGAAACCTTGTATTAAATTACAGCAATTTGTTAAGAGATGATATTATTCAAGATTTCAAAAATATATAAGAGGATTACTTTACTTCGTTGCAAATGTAGCTGTATATCTATGTATAATCCACAATGTATTATACTAGCCCCTGCATGACGTATGATTAACTTTTTAACGGTTTTCATCTGGTATTAATATCAATACTCTTCGGTTCTGTTAGTGAAGTATGACAACAGTATGACTGACAACAGCAGACGACACAGTGTTGCCAAGTTGAGCCTTCCGACCTTCTACTAGAGTCGACCGTGGTGAAGCAAAATATTACAATATGCATTAAATGTAAATTACTTAAATATAACTTACTAGACCATTACAATTAAAGATCTGTATTACAGTACCGGTATGCATGCGTTACTGGCTCTTTTCCTATCCCTCAAAACATAGTGCGACAGTCAGTCACATGAACAAAGAAGTGAGGAAGGAATAAGATACATAACCTGATTAAGCAGGACGAAGGTAGTTTATTTGTGTTTCAAAAAATTCTTCTATTGGGTAATAACATTTATTGATTAGGTATTCTTGTAATTTGTGTTTAAATGAATTTTTGGAATTTATACTCCTTATACTTTCTGGTATTTTGTTAAAATATTGACATTCTGCTATTGATAGTTTAGTAGTAAAAAGTTTCAGATTCTGCATTGTTACATGATAATTTTCTTTTGCTCTGAATTGGATTCTCTAACACTGGTAAATTATATTTGTTCCATTTTATATACATTATTGTTTTAAATATATACACGGAAGTCAGAGTGAGGATCTTTAGACAGCTAAAGACTGTTCTACATGAATCAGTCCCACTATGTACCTTATTGCTCTCTTTTAGTGTTAGTAGCTAGTTGCACAGTTTCCTAAACTGTAATTCCACAGGACATTGGCGATGTATTACTCACAGTATATGGTTCTAAGTAAATTTGAGTAAACATGGATATAAATTTATTCGACCTTTGAACGCAATACTTTATTGCTATAAATAAAGCCTTTAGAAGTAATTTTTCCACCTACATCGCATATTTCAAGAATCTGACGTTACATCTTTTTCCTGGGGAGGTCTTCATTATCCTTGATAGATGCATATAACTGAAACTCAACAATTACTTCTGGTAATTCAGCATAATGTTGATATTAAATTAGATTATGTGAAAATTTGGTATCATTAAAAAGCTGCTCAATTTGGCAATGATTTGGAACTACGTACATATAAAATAGTGAAATGTGCTGTTTTGCAATTGTAGGTGAAGATGGAAGCTACTTCGTGTTCAGGCCTAACGATTGTAATTTCCCAAAGTTAGTCTTGTTAGAAAAGTCAGCTACTTTCCTCAGACTGTGGAGGTCAGCTGCCCAAAATAAGTGAATCATATGAGTTAAGGTCTAGATCCTGCAACTCACAGTTTTGCCTCATTTCTTGTTTAATTAAATTTTACTTATTTATATTTTAAATTCTATGCTATTGTGATATAAAAACAATTTTATTACGTTTCACACATCTTCACTCTCATAGCCTGTGTATAAAATGTGGCAAGACTTGTGGTTGTCAGGGTACAGGTAATATATTTCAGTAATGGCAACAACCTTCAATTCCGCGATCCATTTCTTTCTAGGTCACAGGTCTACGATCTTCCTGCTCGATCATCTGTTTTAAATTCTGATTAATACTAAATGTATCTTGGATTTTAATATAAATCATCATTAAGGACAAGATAAAATAAGGACAAGATTTCTAAATTTTGGAAAATATTTTTACATGATGTCGTTTTATGCACACCAACCATATCTTATAGCTTTCTTTTGCAAAGCAAATATACATGTTTAACTTCAGTTGTGCTGCCTCAGAATATTAATCCACATTTCATTATGGACGTATACAAATTATAACATTTTAAATGTGTTTATATCGCCAATAGAAGATATGTTAATGCATAACATGTAGAGCTTAATTTTACACTTCTGTCATCTGCAAATAAAATTACATGAGATAGAAACAATGGACCTAAAATTGATCCCTGGGGAAGTCAATGTTTAATATTTCCTTCTAAATTCTGAATAAGTAACTTTGTGACTACGGTATTTGATATATTTATGTTTTCTTTTTGTTTACTATTTGATAAGATGTAAACTAACCTAACATCTTATCTTTACTACCACAAAACTTCTTTTTTTTTTTACAAATATATTGTGATCTACACAATTAACTGCTTTAGTCACGGCACAAAAAGCATGTAAGTTCTAATATAAAGAATTTGGGGTAATTATAGACGAGATGTCGCTGAGTAAATGATTCAATTGAATTAATTCTTGATTCAATTTTTTGAATTGAATTAAAATAATTTTAAGGCTTTTTCCTGCACCTTTCCCGTTCTTCTGTTTTCTCTTCAACTTCTCTCTCCTAGATGTCCCTACCTCTTATTGTACCACTTCTCTCCTATACATGTGTCTACTTTTTTTTTACTACTACATCTATTCTGTCACCTAATTCTACATATCTCAAACTATACTACTATATCATACAAATCCAATTTTAATTACCTTGGCGATTTGGATTGGATTTGTTCCCGGACCTTTGACACCATAATACCTTGCCTTAACACACTCGGCTAAACACCTACGTTGTGAAATAAAGTTTAAAATAGGTCTCTTATGTTTAGGGTAGGATTAAAGAAAATAAAACAGATAAAGCAAATTTACGTAATCTAAATTATTCCTGACGTTTAAAAACAATAATTTACTTGTTTATAGCAAAAGAAAAGCTGGAAAAATATGCATAAAGAGGACAACATTGACGTACATTATTTATGACGTCACATTTCCAAAGCAACCTGATAAACAAGCATTGTTGGTTGAAGCGCCATTTTCAAGATACTACGACGTAACGACAGTAATAATAATTTATTGCATTAGCCATGGAAAGTAAAAATAATTGTAATTTGAGAAAACTTTTCAGTAATTTGAGCAGTGAAGAAGAAGAAGAGATTGATTTCGCCATGTCGTATAGACTAATACCTGACAAAAGTGCAAAGAAATGTGAGTTGCAAATCAAGTGATAGTGTGAATTGGCAGAGAAGGGCAAAATACTCAAACTATTCATTCTATTTCAAGTGTAAAAAGTGTAAACAGGAAACGTCTATAACCCACAACACAAAACACAAAAATAACTATACGTCAAAGCTTGGTTCTTATTTATATGTGGTTGCTTCAAACAACTCTTCAGATAGCTGCTTCAGAGGCAGAAGTTCACTTCAGTACTGCACTAGATTATTTCTGTTTCTGCAGAGAAATATGTTATGTTATAATTACACAAAATACCAAACCCATAGGAGGAGAAGGACACATCGTGGAATTAGATGAAACACGTGTCTACACCAGAAAATATAAAAGGGGCAGACTTCTCAAAAACGAGAAAAATAGCGTATGGGATTTTGGAGGTATCGATAGAGAGACGAAAGAATCGTTTGTATTGAAAGTGGAAAAAAGAGATAAAAATTCCTTGATACCCATAATTAAGTCATTCATCAAACCACATACTAAAATTATGACGGATGGTTGGAAGTCTTACAGTGATTTGAAAGATGAAGGATATATCCATGAAGTTGTGAATCACTCGATAGAATTTGTACGTGAAGATGATCGTTCTGTGCACACCCAAAAAGTGGAACGAATGTGGAAAACGCTGAAATCGGTTTTAAAAAGAGAAGGCAGGGAAAGTGAAAATGATCATTTATACGTGTTTGAGTTCCTATATCGTGAACAACAGAAACTGAAAGGAATGATTACACCCAGTGAAATGTTTCCGCAGTTTCTACAGCATATCCACGACACATATCCAGGGTACGGAATAGAAGGATTAAAACCTAAAGACTACATTCCTCAGCAATGAGTGATAGTGTCATACGAACAATGTTTTTTTAGGAAGTGTTCAATTATTGAAAGAAAAACTTGGCGAACTATACAGTGTTACGTATTATAATACGAACAATAATTGTAGGAAGTCTTCAGTTAACAGTGAATAGTATACCTAGTGAACTATACAGCAGTCACCAAGGAATCACTCATTTATATGAACTATTGGTAGTTTAATTCTGAGCGTGTTACAATGAGAACAATGATTGTGAGAAGTGTTCAATTAGGTGAATGTTACTTATGTCCCGCCCACTATAGGAGACATGCCAGTTTTACACTAATCCTCAACATATTTAGTATAACTTGTTGCTTGCAAGCCATCCAAAACCCCGACCTCCACCCGACACCCCGCTTTTTTCATCATGTGCTACATGTCGGATCATCATCGGGGCTTGCAGCCCCAATACCCCACTTTTTACATCATGTGCTACACGTTGGATCATCATCAGGGCTTGCAGCCCCGATACCCCACTTTTATCATCATGTGCTACATGTCAGATCATCATCGGGGCCCGATACCCTGGTTTTTACATCATCATGTGCTACACATCGGATCATCATCGGGCTTGCAGCCCCGATACCCTGGTTTTTACATCATCATGTGCTACACGTCAGATCATCATCATCGGGGCTTGCAGCCCCGATACCCCGCTTTACATCATGTGCTACACGTTGGATGATCATCGGGCTGCCCCGATACCCCGCTTTCAATAAGCAAATCATCTTTGATTACAGCAGTCACCAAAGAATCGTTCACTAAAGTGAACTATTTAATTCTGAGCGTCACCTAGCAACAAGAATCGTTGCTTTAAGTAAACTATTTAATTCTGAGCGAGTCGCCTAGCAACAGGAGTCGTTCATTCAATTGAATCATTGACTCAGCGACATATCGTCTATAATTACCGAATTTGGTACTTCATCCATCAACTTAATTCGCATTGCATTTCATTTATTCTGCACCAATATGTCTATTGTTATGATGTTCTTGTGTTTGATGTGTTGGTATAAACATAAGCTAAAATTAATATGTACAGCATTTAAGTATAAGTATAATTATTACACAGGGAAAGTGGATAACTATTATTAATTTACTGTAACGTTTGTTCTGATTGATTCTTCACCACTTTCGAATGGAATCGTATTGTTAAAATTCTGACCACGGCTACCTTAATAATATCCTCAACCATGATACGTCGATCAGAATACCACGTAAGGAAGGTAAGAGATTGATAGAAATAATTTCTTATGGTTTTCGTCGTGATATAAAATGTCGAAACACTGATTATTTACGTAATATTAATGTCATTTTCGCATATTATTCGATATTTTATTGCATATATGGTGACGTTTTCTATGCATATTCTATAAGTTTAATATGCTAGACATATAGAAAATTTGTCGTCATATATGGTGATGTTTCTATGTATATTCTATAGCCTATGCTTAATATGCAAAACATTTAGAAAATTTGTCGTGTAATGTGTGTCGTCATCCCTAGTTCCCAAATTTTCGGAGGAATTGTAGTGAAAATACGCTATGCATGGGTTTTGGGTCATTACAGTATATAGGAGAGGTCAAGAATTGTGACATTTTTATATGTACACAATATTATATGGTAACAAGCCCTAGTTTGAACTAAGCGGAGACATTATTTCCTGAGTTCGAGCCTTCCACATTTATAAGTACTGGTAGTTATTACGAATATGGATTTATAAAACATGAGTACTGGTATTTATATAAATAATAGACCTAATTCTTGCAGTACTGTCTAGTTTGAACAGAGATTATAGTCAGAGTTTGAACTTTGTTCCACATCTTAAAGCTAATGTAAATTGGGAAGACTGCTGCAAAGGATGGTTAGATATGAAGGGTCAGACGTAACTGACAATATATTATGCTACACATGTATTCCACACAACTTTTTAACAGTTTTCTTCTTTTTCAGTTGTAATGGATGTGATTAAGACGGAAGCTAAGGTGGACCCATTGGCTGTACAATCATGCGATGGCGCAAATACAGGAGAGGCAAGTTCTTCTGGATACGTAAGCATCAAAATATTTATACCTAATTCATTATCTTTGCCTACTCACACATTCATTACCATGAAAAGATTTAGACCTGATGGTTTATGCAGTCTAGGTGTCCCGAACTCGTGAACCACCACTGCATGATCCGTCAGCCGAAAAAACATGAGGTTTGGTATGAGAAGCTGTCTGTGAAGGAGTTAAAGAACCAGCTGTTGGGTTAAAACTTTCATTCTGTTTCTTCTGAACTCTGTTCTCCCTGCTCTTCCTCTTTGTTCCTGTACTCAGAAGGTACATTTACACACAACTTTTAAGTGTAAATTCCTAGAATCGAACCATCCCTTCTTTTTTTCATAGTCGGAAATGTAGCTTACCACTGAGCTGCTGTGGGAGTTGATATCAGGTTTGAGATCTTGCTGACAGGTCCAGAGGAAATTCTGTTAGAAATTGAAAGGGTAAGTTAAATTTTGTTAACCCAGATAATATGCCTGAAAATTTTTTTTTGCTATTTCTGTGTATTTTACAAATCACATTTATTTTATCAAATACATAATTGTGTCATTTTGTAAATGCAGTATATCACTGATATTAAAGGAAACATAATTGTGGTGTCGAAACATTCTTGTAAATAGTTGAGCTAGAAACACAATAAACAAATGAGAATACATTTTGATTTTTTCTGGAAGAATTGCTGGGGGTACTGTGGACCCCGGACTCATTTCAAGGCATTAATCACCTTCATTCCATTCAGAAAATAACAATAATGTTGATAAAATAATAAAATAAAAAAATAATATAATAATAATGCTGTTATTATTATTACTAATAAATTATACCAGTAACATTGCTATTTTGTTATTGTTTTTTATTATTATTACTAACATTATTCTGAAGATCGATTCACTGTGGCTACATCCATTTTATGCCCAGAATGCTATTGTCACTGAGTATTGCTATTGATGTGTAAAAATGACGTAATTGACGAAAAAAGTGTTGAATTTGCGAAGACGTTATGTTGGGACAGGGAAGTAATTTCTGTGCAATCTCAGGAGAAGGTTTGAGTTCATTTTCTCAAATCTGCATTGTTATCACAATGACCATTTAGATAGAAATTATACATTTACGAAAATAAGACCTCTTCTAAAAATTCTCAATGAAAAACAGTAGAAAATTGTGTCCATTCATTACCACTGGCCAGGACATCACCAGTCTTCCATTTGTGAACAGATCTGGCTGTATTCACAGTAACATTGCTATGACCTCGTGTCTGCTCTCCACATGCTACAGATTGGTCATCCCATTCTTCCTCTCCCTCCCCTGCCTCTTCAAGAAGGCTGTGCTGAAATGTTTCTGCTCCTGCTGCAAGCTGTGAACCAGATAGGTTCGTCACGTTCGTCCCCTGAATCCTCGTCTGTCACGTGTTCAGTAGCTTTTGTACACGCCAGTATAGCGATATCTGTATTTCAGATGAAATTCCGCCCATAGTATTATTTTCAAACATAGGTAGCATTTCATTCAGGGAGAATCCACTAAAATTTGAAAAAGAGGCATAATTTTAAAATGTATGCGGATATTGCTATTGTCTTTTTAAAAGGACACACAAGTTTTCGTCATTGTAATGTTGCAATGATAGACATCTCAAACGTATTATGGCATGACGTAATATTTATGTTTATTAGGAGTCATTTGATCTATACTTATGGCTCTTAAGAAACCTGGAGGTTCATTGCCGCCCTCACATAAGCCCGCCATCAGTCCCTATCCTGAACAAGATTAATCCAGTCTTTACCATCATATCCCACCTCCCTCAAATCCATTTGAATATCCTCCCATCTACGTCTCGGCCTCCCCAAAGGTCTTCCTTATTTCTGTTAACATTCCTTAATTCCTTATCATACGCCATAAGCCTTCCTGAAAACACGGTGGTCTGTTATTATTTCTCATTCATTCACTTTGGTTTTTAATCTTAACTAATACACCATTTCCTCAGATTATATACTTACTGGTTTTTCACACTACTTACTCGATTAACATTCTCTCAACTTCCCCTTCTCTTTTCCCACTATCTTCTTTCCTTGACTTATTCTTCTTCCTCCACAGACCTCCATCTTCAAGATCTCCACTTCTGAAGTGGCTTGGGGTGACGTTATTACTGACTTCCGCTTGTGAATGATAGTCATCTGTAATAATTCAGAAAAGCATCTGTTTGAAAGCAGAGAAACATGGGGGACTCAGTTTGTCCTAAGAAAGTTGCTACTCTCAGCTTCTTCTTGTCTTCATGATTTTAATTTTTTACCATTTCTTAATTGCATCCACTGGGAAATCATGTAGGACACTTCTGTTACTTTTCATTCTTCATAGGCAGTGATAATTCTTATACACTTCAACAAAATCGGGATCTGCTCACATCTGTAATGAAGTTTAGAATCTGCAATAGCAAAAACAACTACAGTCATACTGTATTATCTGATGAACTTATTCGCACGTTTTATTAAGTCGATTGAGGTCATACACAGTCAGTTACATCTTGAGGCCATGTCTGTATATTGAGACTCTGGAACACAAAAGTTATTGGTAGCAGGCAACTCCCACAACTGAAATGTATTCTGCAGCTAAGGATGCAGGGTTAATGAATTGGTAGCACAATGAGCCGAAGACTGATGTGCGTTCGGAAAATTGACGGGCCCAATGTATAAGAAAGAAACTGCCATGCTAGCGACCTCAGCTAGAATAAACTAAACGTGTGTGTCAGTTGAATTTGTAGAGCTTGATAAGATATCATGTATGCAATGCATTGCTCTTCCCTCTATTATATTTCTGCATTAGGTATTTTAATGGTCTGCTCAATGATGTGCTATGCTGTAACAATTACATTGTACATCAGTCTTCGTGCGTTAATGCTCTCTGTATTTATATTATATTATTTTCAGGAGTCATCGTTTTGTGAGGTTACAGTAAAAGAGGAGATGAAGCTGGAAATACCGACAGAGGAATCTGAAGTATTGGCAGAGAGGTGAGTGTCTTCAAACTACACCTAGTTCAGGTGGTGTTGGACATTATTTATTTTGTCTCCTTCTCCTGTGGGATGGGATTTTAATGTCAACTCTGAGTTTTCGAACATTGCTACACATTGCTTTGGTAGCGTTCATGATGGAAGAAATACGTGCAGAATTTTAGAGGAATGCAAAGAATAAATTTTGAAATTGGGGATCAGCTATTGGCCGAGCACTTTGCTCTTTTTGACGACCATAAATAATATTGTACTTGCACAGGACTTGCGAAATCTTGGCATTTGAGTAGTGCAATATGATCTCTGTGCACTTCTGAGTTGTGCAGAGAGTGTACTGTGTCTTGTATATGTTACATTCTTTTTGTTTTTTTTTTTGTTTCGAACAAAGTAGTATCACAGTCTACTATATACAGTCACGAAGCTTGAGTTTTGAGGGTGATAGAAACAATAGACTGTGACGGTTCTATTTTGCATTGCCTGTAATGAGGCGATATTAGCGATCCTAGTGGTGAGCAACTATCTAATGTTTGCATATTTACTACGTATTGAGCTTCGCGACTGTATATACTAGACTGTGGTAGTATATTAATAATTGTTTAATAATTCCTATCCCTTACATAAGTGACTGTAATTTTGAGATAATCATGTGGCAAATTCAACACGTACATGTAAATATTGTAGTCTTTCTTTGGTTGATGTTTAATAGAGCCAATGTTGAAAATCTTTTCCATAGAATTTTCGTCATCACTTGTGAACTGCTGAAGACACGAAGAGGTCCCTGATATCACAACTCCTTTTTGTTTTTCAAGATGTAATAACTAGCCTACGAATACTTATTGTGAATTTAATTTCAGTGGCAAAACCTTCCCGACATTTCTGGCTATATCCTGCTTTATTCATTAATTTTTTTAATCAAAATCGCGAAATTGGCATTCTTTAAAGTCGTATCAAAACCAACATCCAACTTTCAGGCAATGTAGCGCTTTTAAGAATAAGAATGCATGTGGCTAAACCAACAGAGTGCTGTGAGCGGCTGCATGGTACATGATTGACTGCAGCGACGTCTTCCATTATTGTGTATAATGTACTGAAGTCATCTTTATCCCAGTTTCTATTATTTCTGTGCTGCAAGAATCAGCAGATATTGGAGTGACTAACATGCGAAATAATGTGACAATTACGTAGAAATTTAGTGTAGGGTACTTCACTAATGAGAGAGAAACAATGTCTTGATTAAAACAAAATAGTTGAATATTGTATTGCACTAACCGACAAGTGGAAATTCTCGCTTGAAAAACTGCAATCGAAAAAGTTTACTCTTCTGTCCAGACTTCCTTGTACAGCAGTTACTGTTTTTTCCTCCAGAGTGAAAGAGGAGCATGCAGTATGGTCTATGAATGCAATGTAAGCATATTTGCACATGGACTTCTCCATGAGGAAGCGTCCAAAATATTTACACATAATCTAAAACTGCTTCTCTAATCAAACTTACTTAACTTGAAGAATATAGACTAAGTAATATTTATGTGGTATGTATTCATTAATTGCAAATTAATTTTCAAGATTTTTCAATTTATTTGTAACGTTTATAACTACTATAATGTGAAAAAACATCAGCAAAGTCACAACAATGCAATTTTTGTGCAGAACAGGAATACAACATAATGATTATTTGCAGTATAATTAATACTGTAGTAAGGAACAAAGCTTCATTTCAACAATCATTTTGTCCACCATTACTGTCGATGGGCAAATCAATACTCATTTTGAAATTGAAGATTATTTTGTTCTTCTCTGTTGATTAATTCTTAACTGTCTGTCTTATGCCTGCCTAGAGGTTCAGGGCTCTGCATTTTTGGCAGTAGGCCTAAGTTCCATTTTATTGGATGTGCAGAAGTGAATACGAAAACTCCCCAGTAATGTCCATTACTGTCGATGGGCAGGCTAATTTAATACTCATTTTGAAATTGAAGCTTATTTTGTTTTTCTCTGTTGAAGTTAAATCTTAACCTTCTGTCTTATGCCTGCCTAGAGGTTCAGGGCTCTGCATTCTGTGGCAGCAGGCCTATAGTTCGATGTGTTTATTGGATGTACAGAAGTGAATACGAAAACTGCAACCCAGTAATATCGCGTTGAAAATTGAAGGTAAAAGTTTTGTGTCAGGAAGAAGTGTACAGACTAATACGCAGATATGACTCAAGGTTTTGCAAACCGAAATTGAATTTTGAAATTATAAAATGTCCTCGTTTCTATAATACCAATATTCATTTTGAAAGTAAAATGCAATTTATTTGTTTTATCTTATAATGTTCTTAAGGAGGCATGTTAGTAATACTCCTGTGTTACGATCTGTGGATGTGTACAATATCTTACACGTTTTTGCTATATTTCTTCTTACACTTTGCATAATGTGGAACTCGCACCCTAGCCCTCCCTTCGCCTGAAGGGTATAACTTTCCTTTTGCATATAATACACGAAACACCGGAGTCAGTTTCCTTCAAGTGGCATTGTTATGGTAAGTAGTATTGTTCTATACACAGCACACAATTACACTCCTCATGTGAATTCGAAAAGAAACTAAATGCATTCTTGTTTACAGCGTGGGACTTCAGAATTATGTTGAGTGTTTGTCTGGATATGTGAGTTTAGTGATAACATGCAAACCAGATGACGTTCTTGTACAGTAGCTTCATATTTTTACTTGTATTGAATGACACAATTTAAATTTCAACTCTGCTTATAAAGAAAGGAACTGGTATGACTTGGCGACAGCACTCCACTGTCACAGATGGGCTTGAAGTGAATCCGCCTTATTTTGAAAGCTTTCTACTTTACGTGATTTGAACCTGATCCTGTAATTATAACAAAATTGGGATATTTGTTAGAAGCCCTGTTTGCTTGTGTTGAGCTAACATACTGTTAAGATAGCTCACACTTTTTAATATAACTATTTTGGAGTAGGCCTTCTGTTCTGTTCTCTTTCAAACTGAAAGCTGGTCTATACACCTCTTTCTTCGTCGTCTAAAATCTCTGACGTCACAAGGAGTGTAGTGAAATAGACAGTGACGTAGCCTGTTGTTGATCATATTCATACCATTTGTTTCAGAATGTTGATATCGTATCCATGATGGCAGTTATATACAATTCCTTGTTGATGTCGATGTTAGGGTTTAGTACCCTCATTTCTGCGCCTTTTATTATTCGAAGTTTTCCCATTGTTAAGGTTCATGCTTGTGAGCCATAATGAAAGTTGGAATTGCAATTATTTTTTAAAATTTCAAAATTGTCTCAGGGCGGACTTTTACTTTTTATGTCGGCTGTATTCTACCTGAAAGTTGCTGAAATTTGGCTCATTTTTGGTCTACATGTTTGGAATTCATGTATAAGGTTAGGGGTTTATTATGTACATTGTACTCTTTGAAAATATATTTTACTTTTTACTGTTATAATTTCGAATTCTTTGCAGAATTTTGAATTCTGAAAAGATTGGAATGCCACATCTGAAGCACACCACTCCTGACAATTGTCCTTCCTCAGAGAATCCAGGTTCTAAACGTACATTGGAATCCCCGGTTTCCGACGAGGTGCCTGCAACTGAAAACTTGGACTCACACAGTCACGTAGACAAACATTTATTGAAGTGCGAGAATCCTGGCGAAATCTTGCCGGATCTCGACGGATGCGAGACGAGTTCTCCTACACATGTCCGCCAGAAGACATTCAGATGTGATCTCTGCGGGAAATGCTTCGCCAGATCAACTCATCTGAAGGATCACTACCACAGGCACACGGGCGAGAAGCCGTTCAAATGCGACATCTGTGGGAAGTGTTTCGCTCTAAACGGACCTCTCAGAGACCACGCACGTACGCACGAAGACGTGAAGCCGTTCAAATGTGATGTCTGCGGCAGATGTTTTTCTCGTCCAGCCCATCTGAAGGACCATTCACGCACCCACACTGGGGAAAGGCCGTTCAAGTGCGACGTTTGTGGGAAGTTGTTTTCATTAAACTGCGGTCTGAAAGCGCATCACCGCACCCACACGGGCGTGAAGCCGTTCAAATGCGATGTCTGTGGCAATTGTTTCTCCTGTTCGGGACACCTCAAAGCTCACTCGTTTACGCACACACGCGAAAAGCCATTCAAATGTGACACCTGTGGGAAATGCTTTTCGTTAGCCGGTGCTCTCCGAGCCCACTGCAGTACTCACACCGGCGTGAAGCCTTTCAGATGCGGCATCTGTGGGAAATGCTTCTCACAGTCTGCTGCTCTGAAAGTCCATTCTCGTAAGCACACGAATGAAAAACATTTAACTGTAAATTCTGTGTGAACGTTTAAAGACAGGAACGAAGTAGATACGACATTCGTGCCGCCAGATGAATAGATTCAAACACTTATCTGTGAAATGATTGTGATGTTTTTTTACTTTGAGTATCTGGTGTACACTTTCTGTGCTGTGTGGTGTGCGCTCCCAGAAGTTCTGATAGTAAAAACACCTGTGATGTCACAATTAACGCTTTCGCTTGGCATAGTTTGCATGAATGTTGAGAGTTCCACAGATAAATGGACGCTATCATGTTGTGATTATAACATATTTGCAAGTGTATGAAGTGAAATGCATTTGACCTGTATTTGCATCTTTGTCACAATATCTTACCACTTGAGAAGCCTCTTAACTTAGGGATGTTACCTGTTTCAGATACATTCCCACTCATACTCCACCTTTATTGCTCCCCTACCGAATATTGGCGTGTTTGGATTTTCAGAATCTCTGAATTCCTTTCTAAGATAAGCCATTTCCAAAAATATCGCATTGAACTGCCCTCATGCCCAAGATCTGCATTGTGTGTCCTGTTTGCTACTAGTAACGGATTCAGTTGGATTCATCACGTGTACGAATATCTAGAGGTTTGTATATTAATAGGCTTGCAGTGCTCAAAAGTATTCCTGTGCCTGAAATTTCCTTCTCTGCTGTTCTCTGTTTTTTCAGCCTCCTCCTGCATTTCTTTACAAATTCCTTCCATCAGCGTTACTTCCGGTCTGCCCTCTGTGTATCCCAATGTCTGTCCTCCATTCTCCAAACATGGCCATACCAATTGTTTACTGTAGCTGTAGTTAATAATTATACAATTCTGGAAATCATCTTCCTCGTAATTCCTCATTTCTTGTTTTATACACAGTGCGTTTCAAAAGTCACGCATATTTTCTGCTACAGCTAAATGGAAATGTTTTTCGAAAAACGTCTATATTTTAAAAGGTCACATTTTCTGTGGAGCTAAATGCGCGTCTTGCTGCGAAATGGTTCGATTCCCTGTCGGGGCAAGTTACCTTTGAGGTTTTTCGAAACCCAAGATGAGCAAATGCTGGGTAACTTTCGGTGCAAAGACTCATTTCACCAGCATTATCACCTTCATCTCATTCAAACCTAAGACACGTTTTCCTACTAAAAAAAAAAATATTTTAAAAGACACTTTTTCACAAAATGTTGTTATCATTGTTGTGCGAGTTGTGACGTCATAGCAAACATTTTTAAATTACAACCTGTATATTTCTGTACATCATCTGAAAGATTTGAGTATTCTCCTTGGCTTACACAAGCTGTCAGCTGTTTATATAACAAATGTGGCTGTGGTAACAAAATAAATAGTTAAAATGATTGTGTTACAGAAGCAAATGTTCAATTTATTAAATGTTCAAGATGATGCCCATTTACGATCTGGAAATGTGAAAGACACAGAACATATATCTGTTTAACATTTTCAATGACTGCTGGTGTTATTTCTCTACACCACTCGCATTCTTCTTTTCAACTCGTCACTATCAGCAGGCTTTAAAGCAAATACCTTATTTCAAGTAGCCCCACAGAAAGTAATCAAGAGGGGAAAGATGCGGCGATCTTGCAGGCCACTCTACAAATCCCCTTCTTCCGACCCGTCAGGAATTCAGATATTGCAGTATAGCAGCAGCCCTGTCTTGTAGGTAAGTCTGGAGCCTGGAGGTTTGGGTGAAGAACAGCAAGGCTTCTATTAATTCTAAGTACCGGTGCCCCTTTAAGTATGTCATGAAAAAAGTAGGGGCCCACAACTCTGCAGCCTACAATCCCTGCCCATACATCTACGTTCTAAGCGAATTGCGTGTGAGTTTCTACCATCCAGCGTGGGTTAGTGTCTGACCAGTACTTGCAATTTTGTCTGTTCACGTCTCCATTGAGACAAAATGTAGATTAATCAGATAGAAGGAAGCTTGATACGAAATTGAGGTGTCCATGGCAGACGTTGGTTTTGCCTCACAGAATTGCAATCTTCTGTCTCCTGGCTCCTGCAAGGGCTACACTTTATTATCATATTTATCAGGACGCAGCACTCTCCAGATGGTTGTTTTCGATACATCAAATGTAGATTGTAATTCAGCAAGTGAAGAATGTGGATTATCTTTCACTGTTATCAAAATTTCTAGCTCCAATTCTTCAGATGATGGTCTAGTAGATCTTGGCCATCTCTCACATGATCATTTTCATTGACTTTGTATTGTATTCTACTCATGGTACATTGATACATAGGAAGTCGACCTGGATGTCTTTCATTAAAGAGTGCACATACTTTGTCTTGTGTACGTTTCCTGTCACCATATCTGACCATAATTAAAGTCTCAATTCTCTCACTTTATCTTAATAACATCGTTATTTTCTGTTGATATTTACCAATAAACTGCTTCCCTAACACCAGGAACTCTCAACCCACTGCACTTCTCTAAGTGGTGTTGCTTGAAGCCCTGTGCTTAATGAAGGAACTGTTGAACATATTCCGCAGGCAAGAAGAACTATATCTCGAGATGACGAGATGCGCCTGTATTCAGGTACGACGTGGGTATTTTGAACAGTTAATCTATGACGAATACAGAAAATAAACGTACTGAAGAGCAAGGCCTACTCAGACACCAAGCGTTTCCAGACCCATGCTGATACAATCTTATTTTTCTTCTGTACATATTAGCAATCCATACCAGAAGTTTAATGTAGTGAAGATACATTCAATGGTAGAAATACTTGAAACGGATGGAAATCGGAGGTCAAGAATACAAAAGGGTTATGAGGTGGATAAACAGCTAGCCACAGCGAATTCCGGCAAGAGGCAAGAACCCCGGTGTGCGTGACGACGAAAGGAGGGAGTGACGACAGGAAAAGAGTGGGGATGATTGGTGATGACCTAGGAAGAGGAGAGGGCGAAACTTCTGCAGTTGAAGCAAAATAAGTAAAATGAATGTAGGTCGCCAGGTGATGGGTAAGGAGAAGGCGGGGAAAGAAGATAAAGTGAAAAGAGATGGGTCAGTAGTAAGGGAAGCACAGAGTGCGGGAAGCAAATGTATAACTATAAAGGAAAACCAACTTACAATTTAAGAAAATGGTGTGTAAGTGGTGAACAAGTGGCAAAGGATATTGAGTGTAGTGGGGAAAAAGGGAGAAAAGAATATAATGTTATAAATAATGTAAAGTGTAAGAATATCAGTGGCGTGTATTCCATAGAAGCAAGGTAAGCAGTGCATACCTGCATTTATGAGAACGAAAATGATAAGATAAACGTATTGCTTTGTACAGGATAACCAGTGATATATAACATAAAGGAAGTAATTTCTGCTATTCAGTTCGCAGCGAGTGTCCTTCATTGGGCCAATCTCCATGGCATATTTTGGTATTCCCGGAAAGGAGAACTTAGAAAAATTCAAGTTGTAAGTTTCAGCGTTGCGTGATAGAGAAAAGCCGAATTGTCTTTTTCTCAATTTCATGTAGGCCTATTTCTTTAACTTCTCTTAGAGTTTCTTCTGACAGCACTTTGCAATCTCTACGTGTAATCCGTTTTCAGTCTTGTTAAATTCTAACCAGGGCATACTTGATGAATCTCATGGTCCCTTGATACTGCTGATAACAGGTAAACAAGGTAAGATTGTTCAGATTAATTTCTTATGGATTTCTGTGTTCTACATTTTTCATCTTAATTTAATCGTTATATAAAATTTTCGAATCGCAGATTATTCTCTTCACACTTGTGGATATTTTCTAAACATCTGTGTAGCATAAATGGTTTCCTTCAGAATTGTGCTGTACATAGTGGCTTTGTGGTATATGTTTCGCGTGCCATGGTAAGCGCGAGTTGCTATTCCGGAGTTCTTTGTACATTGTTACAGCATTGCAGTCAGCTTAATGGTAATTTGTAACAATGGATATAATCAAGACGGAACCTGAGGCCGACCCATTGGCTATACAGGCAAGTGATGACGCCAATAGAGAAGAGGCAGATCCTTCTCAATTCGTAAGTATAAAACTGTGTACACTTACTGTTTTCTACAAACTATAATAATAATGGACACAGTAGGCCTACTATACAGAAACAATGGCAAATTGGCATTTTGCTATTGTATTCATGTACTATTTACTAAATATTGATAAACTTAGGCATTTTTTTTTTTTTTTTTGCGTGGATACGGTGGTTTTCAGATGCTATAACTTTTTGTAATATTGCATGTTATGTACTCGTAATGAGGTTATGAAATAGGACGGTCAAAGTGGGGTGCCATTTTCGTGTTAGCAATATTATACGGTGTATAATTCTTGACCACTGAAGCTGCATCTACACGGTTCAACTTTACACATGCAAGATTGAACGAAACGCATTCAATTACTGTGCATGCCTTTTTTCACTAAAAATGAGGTCGCATGCAGCAATTGAAAGCTACCATCGCCAGTGGATATCGTGTACATTTTTCGTTCAACAGTAGCATATAGCACGCGAATAAACTGAAAATAATTTCGCCTGGTGATGACGGGCCTTTTAAGCTGAAAGTGACAGCAAGTACGATTAGCTTTATTGAAGATTATCGCAAATTCGGCAATCTGTAAGAAGCTGGTGTATAATAATGGAGGACGTGCGCAAGGTACTACGTGAAACAAATTAAGCATGTATGCTTGTAGCGATAGTGTTCAACCACAATTTTGACAGTCAAGACAGTGAGTATTGGATTAATATTTAATATCCCCAGGTTGAATGCGTACGCGCATGGAAAATGAAACCGTGTAGATGCAGCTTAAGTTTTCCCTAATTTATGTTGTCGCTGGGTGTCTGGTTCTGTTTCCATGAATAAAGGCTGTCAGGTTGCGTGGCATGATGGGTACCTATATTCGAAAACAGTAACCACTAAGTTCAGACTTTCAGCCATTATTCTACTGAAAAATTACCCTAATTGGAAAAGCTATCGCCGATTTTCCAGACCGTAAAGGACTTCTGGAGGCTGCAGCGAACTATGAAATCGTTGTGCGTGTCATTCGGTTTTTTCAAATTTGTTGTTTTTATTATCTTACGTGAGTCAAACCTAGGCGACCTGTGCCCCTGCCATGTAGTTTGAGAGGCAGATCGTCAACTCCCACGGTTAAAGTTCTGACCACCTTGCAGCACTATAATTTGGCTACTGACCTTTGGGTGATTCTTAACATTTACGTTACCATATTAATATACAAATGCATTTATGTATGTGGCTTCTAGTTTAGTCGTATGTATCATAAACAAAAGAAAAATTGAATGACGACACTCATTTCACACTGGAATACGGGTGAAAAGTTGTTGTACAAGTGGTGGCCAGCAGAGAGGTGCTGGTAGGTGGAAGTGGGGCATTTCCGTGCCTTTCTATATTGATCACAAAAGAAGTTAGTTTTCGTAAGATGGAATCAGTGACGTGTTAGTTTAGGCTTTTGCTGTACCTTGCACATAGGCCTACTCAAAATTGTCTATGAATGTGCTCTCTCTCTTCCTAGGCCCATGTTGCATCACGCTCTAACTTTACATGGCCATTCTCAGTTAGTCAGCTGTCTGAAATCTTTTCAGATATATTGTAACATGATTAAATGTAGAGTATGTATTTTGCTCGTTGACACATTTCTGAAGTTATATTTACACATTTGAGGATGGTGCTTTCCTGAGGCTACACATTTCTCGAATTGTGTTCGAAAATTATTTGAACTGGCGAGAAGAAATAGGCTGTGTTCTCGATATGGACAAGAGTTGTACATGCTATTACGCATTGCCAGGCAGGGCTGCACCAAGTGTCCCAGAACTTCATACATCTTTGCACCACGTGTACAGAAGGTATTCTGTCCACACCTGTGGAGTAACGGTCAGCGCGTCTGGCCGCGAAACCAGGTGGCCCGGGTTCGAATCCCAGTCGGGGCAAGTTACCTGGTTGAGGTTTTTTCCGGGATTTTTCCTCAACCCAATACGAGCAAATGCTGGGTAACTTTCGGTGCTGGACCCCGGACTCATTTCACCGACATTATCACCTTCATTTCATTCAGACTCTAAATAACCTAGCGTCGTAAAATAACCCAATAAAAAAAAAGGTATTGTGAACTGCTCTGAATCTGAAATTGATGTCTCTCTTAATTTTCTTACATAAATAATGAATTAATTATTCGAAAAATCACTTGCCACACTGTAGTGCAATGATACAGCAAGCATATTGCTCGTGATAACTGATGATCTCTTTCCCGTCTGGTTTGAGCCACACTTACTTCACATCTCACACCTGGTCTGTCACAACGACAGTATTCACATTTGATACAGAACATTTGCTGTAACATCATATCTATATACTTAAATATTATACACAAGTCGTTAAAATCCGTTAATTTGCTTGCCACACTGTAGTGCTGCATATACTTGTGACTCATCCTATATCTTATTCATATCTTATTCTCCACACATCTTCTGTATACAACATTTACTGTAAGATCCTTTTCAGAGTTTATGCTATCAACTTAAATATTAAAACAAGTCGCGCAAATCATTTTAGTCAGTGAACTACAAGGGTGTTCAGGCCGGCTTCTGACAGCTATTTGTACGAAGGCATAGTTTTTTAACTTGGTTATTTAACGACGCTGTATCAATTGCGACGTTATTTAGCGTTGATGGGATTGGTGATGGAGAGATGAAGCAGAGGATTTGACATATTACCTGACATTTGCCTTACGTTTGGGGGAAACCTCGGAAGAAACCCAACCAGGTAATCAGCCAAGCACCTTAGCCGACTGAACTACGCTGATTGGTAGAAGGTATCGTTTTACAATCTAAATTCTGCTTATGTTTATATTCCTGAAATTGCAAAGCAGGAGCATAATTAACTTCAGAGAAATAATGCTTCACGCAGAATGTTGGATAGAGCAAGGAAGTTATTGTACATTACAAATTTATATTACTTACATAATATTAAGCCCCTCCTTGCTTCTCAGCAACTGATACCATAGCTTCTTCTGCTCATGCTATTGGCATTACCATAATTATATTTACAGCCAAATTTCAGCGTCAGCTTCCCTCAGAAACTTGCTTCAGACTTTCTTATGTCTAATGCTTACAGTGAAGAATTTTATAATTATGTGACTTAAGATATTTATGCCTTAAGGGCCAAAGTGTTACCTTAGTAATGCAAAATTGTAAGCAGTATGTCAATCACTAATTCTGCACAGAAGAGATTCCGAGTGTTATCATGCTGATAGAGTGCATAATGTGTTTGAAATAACAACGTGTGGCCGATATTAGGATGCTTCAAGTAGGTGGTTACTTACTTACTTTGAAATAGCTTCTAAGGAACCTGGAGGTTAAGTGCTGCCCTCACATAAGTCCGCCATCGGTCCCTATCCTGAGCAAGATTAATCCAGTCCCTACCATCATATTCTACCTCCCGAAATCCGTTTTCATATTATCCTCCCATCTACGTCTCCGCCTCCCCAAATGTGTTTTCCCCTCTGGCCATCCAACAAACACTCCGTATATGCATTTCTGGATTCACCCTTATGTGCTACATGCCCTGCCCATCTCAAACGTCCGAAATTAATGTTCCTAATTATGTTAGGTGAAGAATATTATGCGTGAAGTTCTGCGACGTGTAACTTTGTCCATTCTCCTGTAACTTCATCCTCTTAGCCCCAAATATTTTCCTAAGTACCTTATTCTCGAACACCACTAACCTCTGTTGCTCACTCAAAGTGAGAGTCCAACAAGTTTCACAACCATACAGAACAACCGGTAATATCACTGTTTTATAAATTCTAACTTTCAGCTTTTTCGAGAGCAGACTGATTACAAAAGATTCTCAACCGAATAATACTATCTTTACAAAATATTAATCCACACACTCTGGTAGGATCTTTCCCATTCTCCTCCCAAGGCTCACCAGTTTCATTGCGACATTTTTGTAATATATTTCCTAAGACGACCAGAGCTTAGAGTGTGAGATTAAATGTGCCACAGCCACAGTTACGATCAATTACTGAAAACTGATAGCAGTAACTGGTAGCATGAGACAAAGAACTTTTTTATCAAAACATGGTTTGGCTGATGGAATTGTTGTTTGTGCTTTGCCAGGCTATGATGTGTGTGTATTTCGCAGGATGGCATGTTATTGCCTCCAGGTGTTTCTCGGGCAACAGTGGAGAGCACGGACCACAACTCTGCCCTCAAATGGGAGTTGAAAAATGAGGGAACTCACGTGCCCTTGACATTGTCTGTGGTCAAGTGTGAGTACGAGGTGAGTGAAGTTTAGTGATCGTTACATTTTGAACTCTCTTTTTATTAAGCTTTTCCATTACAAACATTTGCATTGGGCTGTATACATAAAATGTCACTGACTGAACTTTCATTATTGCAGTTAATATTAGTACCGGTTTTCAATAAATAAAATAATATACAATCATTTTAACATTAGAGGGAAACATTATAATACACTTATTCCTAATTTAAATAGCTAAGGAAATATAATATTTTAAAAATTGTATTAAACTTTTAATTGATAAAGTGAAATCTAATTGAGAATCGCAGTTTAAAGATACAGACAGTGGAGAGTTCTTGAAGGAAACAGTCCTAGGAACTTGCCTATGACGTAGTTCTGTTTTTTTACATTGAATTGAAGTCATTTAAGAAAATCACAGTTGTTCAGTATACCATTAACTGTGTTATAGAGTAAAATTTGCCAATTTATTTATTAATCGTGTAGTAACTGATTGTAGTGAATTTGTTTTTCATAAGACGACATGTGATGTTTCTTAAAACGTAAAAATATCCTTTCTGTATCCTTTCTCTTTGCATCTAATGGGATTGGAATTGTGGTGACCATAGTGTAGAGGCATATTCAACTTTACTTCTAGCTACAGTTTTATATAGAGTATGAATAGTGTTTATATTTGTAAATTCTTATTAATTGTGTGCTTCATCTACCATGTGATTTAAGTATCTTGTAATACATTAGTTATATGTAAAATAAATTCCCAGCTTCTTAATTGAATAATAGTAAGTTACGATACAAGGTTGGGAAGAGCTTGTTACAAAATCGGAGGAAAAGTTTGAAAAATGTGCAGAGCGAGTTTCCGAGATTTTGTAATACACTTCATTGTGTATTGTACAGTATTTTTTGCACAATAATAGCCGGTATTTTAAACATAATATTTTTAAAAATATTAATAAACAGTACCACTAATCACACTATGAACAGCTGACTTATGTTAGCAGTGTGGCCAACGTAAAAACTTCACCATCAAGTTCAATGTGGAAGAGTGAAAATGATTCAGCTACTTGTAATATTTCGTGTTCAGTTGTTATAATTTTTAATCCTTTTTGTTAAGTGAAGTTTGAATTCTTCAAATAAAGTTCAGTACATGTGAAATGAAGTGATTTGTTTCATATAATGTATATTAATTAACAGCGCCTTTTGCTTATGAATTTTACATGCATTGTAGGATTGTAGCATACATAGAAGGCAGTAGTTTTGATTACAACTGTAGAACAGTTATTTGTAATATTCCAACTTACTTATTTAGGTGAGCAACTCTGAATTGTAAATTGGTAAACTCTGAATTCAGTAAAATCAACTTTCAATTGTTGCGGCTGTTTGCTTTATCGACGAGAATCACACTATCGTGCTAAAATGTATTACGTATGTATGTCTGTGCTTCTCTGCCGTTTATTACTTCCAGGAAGACATGTTGGACGTCGTCACAGTGAAAGAGGAGCCGAAGCAGGAAGTGTCGACAGAGGAGTCTGAAGTCTTCACTGACAGGTGAGTGGAGTGCAGGTGTTCAGCTCGTTCTGGTAATCATAACGTGGAGCATAATTTCCTTACTGACAGGTAGAAAAGTCTGATCTTCCTGCAGTTGTTGAATACCTGATTATAAGAAACTATTGAAAAGTATAAAGTGAATAAACCTCAACATGGTTTGCTAATATCGAGTATTTAGCAGCAGACTTTTCTTTAATAATTATAATTCAAGTTGCTTTGTGGCAGTTTTACCCATATCATTTAGTAGGTTGCTCAGTGTATATTTTATCTAATGCCAAAACAAGATTCTGCCTCGCCCATTATAAGAAATGCAATCTTAGTGATCACTAGGGGACGGATTCATATGCACTAAATACTGCAAATATTCATGCGATATAGCCTATGTACGGAAAATAACAAAAAAAAAATGCACTCTTAAAATTGAAAGAAAATGTAGCAATTTACTGTTATTGATGGTTTTTCTGTTCAGCCTTTCTCAGATAATCAAAACAAAATATTGTAGTTATTTTTTTTAATATGTGGTTTAGTGATTCCGATTGAAGTGATGAGTAAATTGTTGTGAGACGACGTAAAACTATATCGAGAAAAATTATTATTTTTTTTATGGGAGCTTTGTTTAAATATAATGAACGTTTTAGGTAAAGTGCTCAAAAGCTTGAAGAGTTGTTAAATATAGTGGGACCTGCCATAACAAGATAAACAAATAGAAGTCATGCATTATCAACAAAGTTTCAAATTCAAATTGCTTTACAAATTGGGATGTTGATTATTTTCTCTTTCTGTCCTAGACCAGCAACACTTGCAGGATTTTTTCCTAATAATCTAATACCAACTGCAGTAGTTTTTGCTGGGTTTCCTCCTCCACTGACAATTCTTCTGACATTGTCAACTTTCGGTTACAAATTAAATATTAAACGATACTAATTTATGAATAGATCAAAAGTAAAACTGAAAAAAGAAATTATCGAATTTTTCTTCATGTCATAAGAGGCATTTATGTCGGCAGTAGACCCACTAGCTACTTAATATGTTCATATTATGATACTAACTGTGAACTTGAATTGGTACTTATCGAAGTTGCTTTCTTAATGTCGGGCCAGTAAGTGTCAATAACGTATGCATAATCTTCTTCTGAGGTATCAGTTCCACAGCCTCGCACATTACAACATTTTTTGTCCGTTCGTTTACTTTATTATTTAATGCTCGACCATGCCGAAATGTAGTAATTGTACACCTGGTAGCAGTCCTTTAATGCATGTCATTGAAGTATAGGTTTTCGATTATTCTCGGATATGCAATTGAAGGACAACGAGGAAAACGTCACGGAGGCTGGAAATCCAATACTGTCGCAGAAGGTTATGTTCTGTTACTATAATAATTAGCGTTAATTGTAAATAATATTCAAATAAATTCAATTTGTCATCTCGTTTTTCAATTCTAAATCAATTTCCAGGTTATATCAAAGTTAGTTCATGTTACATTACATCAAGGTCAATGACATTATTGTTCCTCGGAAAAAATCAATACTTTCACGTCTGCGCACATCTCACAATTTAAGAGCTATGAACAAGGTCACTTCCGATCTTCTGTCAGATACAAATAAAATGAATACTTCTGAATAATTTCAAGTTAGAAATATGGTCGAGCATAAAATGAAACTCGCTTGTGCTCCTTTAATGTACTATTTTGTTAATATCCTTGAAAAATCACCGAATAATGTATCCTTTGATTCGTTATATTGAGCTAATTTGCTTTCAATTGATGGAATTTCAACCGAAAAGAGAAATTAAAACAAAACGCAACCAACTTAGCCTTCAGACCTCAAATGACAACACCTTCCAATGACTGTAAATAAATGAACTTAATCAGCCGACTAGTGAAACAGATCACGTGACTAGTGAAAGATTGTCAAAAGTTAGTAGACTGGTAAAATAGTTTGAGAAACAGAATCCACTAGAGCTGGTGAAATATACTCTGGTAACTAGTAACTGGTGGATATTAATCTAGTATTTTTGAGAAACTATTAAACTAGTATTTTTTAGTAGTTTATCAGTGTAATGTAGGTTGAGTGCTGGACAGGATAGTACTTGATATCTGTTCATTTATTTTAACACATTGAAATATATCGTAATGTTTCATATTCCTTGTCATGCTGTTTTGACTGATGGACATTTCTGATTGCAGCATTTTGAGTACTGAGGACGTGGAAGTGCCTCAAGTGCAGTGCCCATGTAGTGACGACCCTGTGTCCGGATGCAGAAGCAGCCTGGACCAGCAGGTGTACGCCCATCTGCTGCGGACTATGAACGAGTTGCAGTCGGAGGCCCAAGCTCAACTGAACAAAAAGGCCTTCAAATGCAATGCGTGCGGCGCGCTATTACCCACACGTGGCAGCTTAAGGAAGCATTGCCGCGCACACGTGGAGGAGAAGACGTTCAAGTGCGACGTCTGTGGGAAGTGCTTCTCAAGGTCCGGGCAATTGAAAGATCACGCACTTACGCACACGGGCGAGAAGCCGTTCAAATGTCAATTGTGTGGGAAATGCTTCTCGTTTTCACGTAAACTAAATATTCATCTCCGTACTCACACTGGTGAGAAACCGTACACATGTCACTTTTGTGGAAAATGTTTTTCGTTTTCAGGAAATCTTGTCGCCCATATTCGTACTCACACCGGAGAAAAACCGTTCAATTGCGATATGTGTGGAAAAAATTTTTCAGTGTCCAGCGCTCTAAAATCGCATCTGCGTACGCACACAGGCGAGAAACCGTGCAAATGCGATATCTGCGGGAAATATTTCTCAGATCTTCGAACTCTCAGGATTCATGAACGTACTCATACGGGAGAAAAGCCCTACAAATGCAATATTTGTAGTAAATCTTTCTCGCAGTCCAGCACTCTGCTGTCACATACGCGTGTTCATACAGGCGAGAAAAAATTGATGTGCGATGTCTGTGGCAATTTCTTCTCGAAGAAGGAAAACCTCAGAATTCATATACGTACGCATACTGGCGAAAAGCCATTCAAATGTGAGGTCTGTGGAAAATGTAGCTCGAATATGGGAGCTTTGAGACTTCATGAACGCACTCATGTGGATCATGCGCACACCTGCTCGAAAACATTCAAATGCGAGGTCTGTGGAAAATGTTTCTCCGAGTCCCGATATCTGAAGGCCCATATGCGCAGGCATGCGGGCAACAAGCCATTTAAGTGCGACATCTGTGGGAAATGTTTTTCAGAATCGCACGCCCTGACTCTGCATTTTCGTATGCACACAGGCGAGATGCCGTTCAAGTGCGATGTGTGCGAGAAAGCTTTCCCGCGGTCGGGCAGTTTGAAAAAGCACGCGCGGATGCACAGCGTGAACTAACAGCGAGGCAATCGAAACGTTGCACTGGCGCCTCAGCTATACTCAATATCCACATTATTCGATATACAGTACCTGGCCACATTATTATAGTCACTCACATTTGTACTGTACTTTACATATTACTTCCTCATTTGAACTCTGGTTTCCTTTCGTATGCAGAATTCACATTACATATTTAATTTTTAAACAATACTAAGTAAAATTACAATTATAACAATGTTAATTCAAGAAATATTGATAAATAAACTGAACAATGAAACAAGATCAATATATCCAGGTATTGAAAAACAGGCTTATCCCTCAGTTGAACCAATGGGGAGAAATATATTTTTATGCAAGATGGTGCACCTTGCCACACTGCTGGGAGAGTCAAAACGTTTCTGGCTTCCAAAAACATTCCACATTTGCCATGGTCAGGAAACTCTCCGGACTTGAATCCCATTGAGAACGTCTGGAACCTCATAACAACAGAGATGGCAAAAGAATTTATTACTACCAGAGTTCGACTTATTGAAAGGCTGATACATGTTTGGAATCACAATGAGAGGATACAGGAAATAATACAGAAGTGTATTGTAAGCATGCCAAAGAGAATTGAAGCTGTAATTAAAGCCAAAAGAGGTCGTACGAAATACCGAAATTTCTGTAAAAAATGAGGTGTGGTTGGTTATTTATTAATATTTCTTGAATTAACATTGTTATAATTGTAATTTTACTTAGTATTGTTTAAAAATTAAATATGTAATGCGAATTCTGCATAAGAAAGGAAACCAGAGTTCAAACGAGGAAGTAATCTGTAAAGAACAGTAAAAATGTGAGTGATTATAATAATGTGGCCAGGTACTGTAATTAGGGAAAAGGAACTGGCTACACTATCCCATTATCTCCTGCCATAGTTGCCTTATTCGTGTTACTTCTGAGTTTCAAACCTGTCTTTGGATAGTTGACTAAACAACAATAATTTAAAATTCCGATACTCATTTTACAAATACATAGTTCTTTGCTATTTGAACAGGGTATATTTAAATTCTATCATTTGACTTGTGTGCTCTCATGGACTTTAAAGTTCAGAGTCGCACTTCAGATACCTTGTTGCCGCTCCTGATGTTTGCACGTACCCAGTCGTAATTGTTGATGGTGGAGATTATTTTCCTTACACTACGAGAAAGTGACATTAACTAAGCGGTGTTGAACCCTTCGGGAATAAATTAAAATACTCTTTTTCAGTAGCAGAATCTGAGTTATAATTCGTTGCTGTAGCCTTGTAAATCCTTCTTAATGCAGATATATTACATATGTCTCCTTTAGTATCCGTATCTCTTTACTTTTCATACATTGACTGTGCAGTGAGTTAACAACATGGCATTATGCTGCTTCCCTCCATTTCTAAAAATTCTGTTTCATTTGTTGATTGCACGATTTTATTTTTTAGTATGAACGTATTTGTGAGAGAGTGATGTGTACTTCGGTATTTGTGTTACTCCATAAAATCCTGGTTACTGAAATTATCTGTTGAATACTAAATTTATTGTACACGTATATCTGTGTGTCCACGAATTGCAGCACTGTGATCATTACAAATAACGCCATTCTTACACTAAACGGGACATGAAGTTTGTTTTCTGTTGCTTGTGTGTCTTTGTATGTCGATAGTAACATAGCCACAGTGACGAATGACAAAGGTCATAATTCGTTTTCTATGCCGAATACATATAAGGCATATGTAATTTAGAATACATGGTCTTAATATCGAATGCTGTAGATACTTTAAGCGTGTACATAAGCAGATAATTTTGAAAGATACATAAATCTAGAAATCTTCATTAAATTTGATCTGTTATTTGGCGGTCAAATAATTTTATGCACCACGGTTTTACCAATCCCTGATACTCTATCCAATTGTCTGTGTTCACTTAATACTGTAAGCTTCCCTAAGGTTAGGCGTCACTTCATTTGGTTTTTTTTTTTCTTTCGGAAAATACATTTTGTTCGCATACAGTTTTTTGAAGGATGTCCAGTGTGACGTTTGTGACTTCTATACTGCGTTAGCCGTGGTAGAGTAGACTGAAGGAAACTACATGTATTGTTTATACGAAAAGTTTTAGTATTGCAGTAAGAATAATTAGGACTGCTATTGCTTAAGAAAGACAAGGCTGAGGATGACAATGCTTTTATATATAGGATTTCGAAAGAGCTTATTAGCGCCACATAGTGTTCACAAATCACATCTCATAGCGAAGGCTGTTACTAAATTGTTGTCATTAAAGGATCAGAGACGGACAATGATGAAAACTTAATTGTGGAAATATGAGCTGTAAAAAGAAAAATGTGAAACCACTTTACATTGTAAACGACTACAAATCTGAAATGAATCACTGATGTCCTAAAAGAATTAAGGACGACAGAAGCAACAAGTGAGACCTGTAGAGTCAGCTCATGGGGGTGAGAAAGGAAATGGAGTTCTACACATTATATTGCTAGTGGGGAAATGAAACGGCTATAGAAAGTGATTAGATTTGCCCCTGAATATGTACTTGTGTAATTTTAAAAGGAACGTAAATGAGTGTCTGAATTTTTGAAAGAACATTCCCTACTCAAACAATGTCTCATCTGTCTTCATTTTTTGTTTTGTTGAGCTGTCATCTGTCTTTCCTTGAATTCAACTGTAATGTCCATTTTTTTTCTTCTTTTTAAATGTTTTACTTTATGAACGTCTACTTCGTTTTTGTTGCGTAACTACAGCTAGAAAACTCAGCTTCTTTCATGTTCCTTATTTTAATAATTAAATGTGTGTTGCAAGGAGTAGTGAAGTGCATTCCATAACCTCTCCTACTCAACCCCATCCTCACCTTCCCGTGGTGCAACCTGTTTTTAACAAACGAGGCTCTGGGGACCGAGTCACAGCGGTATAAAAAATGGAGGAAATGCCATTTCCGCAGCTTTAGCGTCCCCTATGAGGCGTAGAGGGGATATCGTGGGTGGAGTTATCTGACAATTGGCCTAATGAACGGCAGGTGTGGTCCTGCAGGGGTTGCATATAACATGAGGAGCCTCCGTTTAAATGGTTACACTTTTTGCCACATCACATTGCAATATCTTTATGCATGACGTCAGGATAAGTAAAATATTCTAGAGGAAGAGGAGACAAGCAGAGGAGATCCTGCAATGTAATCCAGCTTCTTTCTGAGTTCAGAACTGCTTGCACTTTTTGCACATAATACGTAAAATTGACTTATTCTTCATTCAAGAGGTGAACCTGACATCTGATCAACAAGAATACTCCAAATTACGTTTATTAGCCAGGAGAGACACATTAACGTTGAAATGTTTATGTAATGTGTAATTGATTGTTCTGGAAAAAATGTGAAGAAAATAATTTCCTTGATTTTAATAATATATAGGCTACAATAATGAAATACACACTGGAAAACAAAGCAGCTGATTTGTCTGGACATCCAGCTACCCGGTGGATGAAATGGTGCTTCTTGTGCGGTTTTTCAATTGCTTCAAACCTTTATTCCTTACAAAGAGCTGCAACTCAGTGACGAACCCGTACTGATTGCCTTTTGAAGAAATCAGAGGTTGGGTTATTTTACTTCTAAATGTGCATTGTATCTGTATGTCGGCTCCGAAATAAGGGTGGTGAAACTGGGGCAGGTGTTATTACTGCTGTGTTGCCTTCTGACGGAGAGAGCTGCAATGTGACGAACTTCATGCCCTCAAGAAACAGATTCGCATTTTACAGTGTCTCTGGTGAAGGACTTTCCTCTTGAAGGTTTCCATCAGTGATACTTGCAGAAGTGGTTTGCTTGGGGCCAGGCTGTAGCGAGGTCCTCATGAGCAGCGCAGTTACACCCATTGTGTTGTTTACATCCCATGGCAGTGTGTGGCGAATGTTCCATTGTTTTGTCAATGGGCACTGTTCCATTAAACATTCTCAAAGTCATTGATTCTGGTTCACACTTTGTTAAAAAAAACTTAAAATTGTTTAACGATACGTTAAAAGTTACAATTTTTTTTAAATTTATGTAACTTAGACAGACGGCCCGTTTCGATGCCAGTACTGCGCCATCTTCACTGTCCTACGAACTACAGTTGTTCTGTTGATCTTGCATACTGCTGTTTGAATTCGTCAGTTGTAGGGGTGGGGGTGTGTTGTTCGTGTGGTAGTCACCAATAAGCTGTTCCAGCAATGCTCTGTCGACAACTAGTGATGTAAGTCTTGTTGTAAGTGGTCCTTATTTAGTACTTCATGCATAAGCACTTCCTCTTAAATGCTGAACACATAAGCGTCCTAACTGGTCTGACGCCAATTTTGATGTGTCTAACTACAAGCAAAGCAAGAGTTCCTTCACTTACAGCAGTTACATAGGAAATAATTATATAATAAAGAAGATAAAAATATTTGTCGTGAAAATCTCATTCTCCACAAATACCTCCATGCGACTAGTGGACTAACAAATATCATGGGCTTACTGCATGGATGTAGACCACTTGCTCACACTGAGCAATTAGAGTTTTAAACTTTAATATCAACCAGGCAAACAGAAAATTCCTTTTGTTAACCGTGCACTTGAAGATTTCAGTTCTGCTGTCATAGAATGTAGAAAAAATTATAATTGTTCAACTTTTTAGAAATGGAGAAAGTACGTTTTGAAACCATGCTATTAAATATAATTCACAGAACACGACTGCGGTGCGTGTCTTCAGGCCCTCCTGCTGGAGGAGGGGGAAAAAATCCGTAATAAGGAATGAGTCTGTCTTTTGTTAATAGACGTACTAATTTACTGGTGATTTAACGTACTTGTGACAAGAAGACAGTGTTCATTGTTACTAAAAAAAAACTATACTTTTCTTCACATATTTCGCTTATAAGTAGGATATTAAAAATTTGTCTACATTTCTTACGTATGTGCTCAATTGAAAGCAAAATGGATTTGGGGTCGGAGGGAGGACACGGTTCCATTGTTTCAGAATTAGGAAGGAAAAAGTCAATACGATGGCGACAAGTCATTGCTTCATACATATGCCCGGTTGCAGAAACACCGATCAAAATATGATTGGCGATCAAGGAGGGTTTGATTGGCCATCAGTTCCAGTTCTATTTCTGTTGCAGAAAGAACGATCAGTATTTGATCGGAGATCAGTCTTCCATCAGATTTGATCAACAGATTTTTGCAGGTTAAGTGACTGATCACTGATCAAGTATTTATGTTATTCTCTTTATAGTGCAGTTACTGTAATTTATATAGTAAACAGTTATAGCGTAACAATATTTTTTTTCGACAAAATGGATTCTTCTGATGAAGAAATTTCAGAATGAAAAACATATTATTAAGAAGAAGGCATTTCCGTGACATATGAATTGTTTTTATGTACGGTATAATGACAGAGAATTTGAGCAAAGATTTAGATTAAGTAAGGATTCATCTGTTTTGTTACTTTCAAAAATTCAAACAAATATATGGAGACAGACAAATCGAAACCTTCCACTTTCTTCTATGAACGAACTTCTAATAACGCTGACATTTTATGCTGTTGGAATTTTTCAGGCAGTCTTGGGTGATCTTGTTGGGGTCCACAAATCAACTGTTTGCCGAGTATTTAGCAATGTTACGTATGAAAATGCTTTGTTATCGCAGGATCTCGTAAAGTTCCCAAACTCAAACAGTGAACGATCTGAAATCCAGAGAGAATTTTCAGCCATGTCAGGATTTCCAAGAGTAATTGGTTGTATAGACTGCTCACATCCCCATCCAATCACCTGGTTGAAATGATGCTGAACTTTATCGAAATAGAAAAGGTTTCTTTTCTGTGAATATACAGGCTATATGTAGTCTACACCATCATTGAAATTCTGGAATGTTGTAGCCCGTTGACAGGGTTCTACACATGACATCACAATATTTTTATACAGTACATCTTGATTACACAACTTTTAACATTATTTTTAATGAGTAGGTTACAAGCTCTACTTGTAAACAGAGAGATGGGAAATGGAATTATTTTGGACTATGGAGGCTATAATTTTTTCTTGTCGACTATTGTAGCAAATCCCAAATAGAATCCCCTGTTTCCTTTTTTTTTTTTTTTTTCTTTGCAAAAAAAAAACAAAAAAACACTCTTTTCTTTCTACAGAAAAAAAAAAAATAACAAAGCATTCACTTATTTTCCTAGTCACCGCATTCATTTTGCGACTTTTAAGCAGCATCAAATTGGCTGTGGTTGCTAAATAGCGCTGTTGTCAAATGCATTTGTTTCTCAAAGCAGCTATTAGTAAATCGGAACAACTTGATTGGAGATTCACGTTTGTGCTACGCAATGAACAATCAAATAAATCAGACATCAACGGATTGACATTTGCATATGCCTCCATAGCTTCCTTGATACCCTAAATGAATGCGACTTAAAAAAGAATAAACCTTTCGTTTCTGTATTGTATGAGACTGGATTGTGTACAAGACAGGAACATAACCTAAATAAAATTATTACGTCTGAATTTTGTGGTGCACGGCTTTGGCTCTAGTTGGCTTTGTAACAAACCGTCAGTATGGAAGGTATATGTGTTTCTTATACGCGGTAGTTTCATAAGATTACTTAGGTATTTATTCCAGAGAAATTTTCAACATATTATCACAGTCTAGTATATCCAGTTACGAAGCATAAGTTGTGAGGGTGCTAGGAACAATAGACCGTGCCGGTACTATTTCGCATTGTCTGTAATGAGGCGATATTAGCGATCCTGGTGGTTAGCAACTATCCATGGATGCATATTTACTACGTATTGAGCTTCGTGACTATATATTAGGCTGTGATATTGCTTTTTTTTTTGTATTATCTGTAGTTCGTGTATTTGCTTATGTTGTGTAACATGCCGCGGAGATGAGTCTCCCTATCGCTGTTCTGTTTTTTTCAGAACCAGCCTAACAAATGTCTGATTTTGTGACACTGTTCTTTTAGTTGTAACAGATGCTATCAAGATGGATCCCGACCTCGACCCGTTGGCTATAGAGACAAGTAATAACATAGATATAGAAGAGGCTAATCATTTACCAGATGTAAGTGTGAAGGACACTTGGGTGAAGTCTCTCAACTTCAGAACTTTTTTTGTTTTTCATTTTTGTTGGTTGTCAGTTGCACTATCAATACAGTCCTATTACATGTCCTTCAAACAACATTTCGTGTTGGTACTGGACACAGGATTCATTGTATTGGACAATATTATGTATTGTGACAGTTGATCTTGTTGAATTCAGCCAAAAATTATAGTTAGATTCTGAATTCCAGATAGTGACTTGATATAGAGATTATGGCGAATAATGAAATAATTATGATGCTGTTAAAGATACGGTCACACTCTAGTATATACAGTCACGAAGCTTGAGGTGATGAGAGTACTAGGAACAGTAGACCAGCGAATAGGGATTATAAAGAATGGACACTGAGCGAATTTTCCTGTGTTTTTTTTCTCTGTGCGCCAGCGTTTAGTTCTACTTTCAAGCGCTAGAGGTTAGTGTAATCGAGCATAGGCTAAGATAATAATTGAGTATAGAGTTGAGACACAGAATTCAGACATCGCCTACCTTATTGCATAATCCAGTAACGCTTTGCTAGCAATTAAATTCAAGTTAACACCTTTTCCTTATTTCTCAGTGACAAACTAGTTGTAATAATAATTTTTTATATTTCAGATATAATACATTATATTATAAAATAATATAATACATTATAAAATTAAGTATCGAATTCGTTTAATATTTGTATATAATATAATATAGGTATATGGTTTTACTTCTCGTAAGAGTTTTGTTTTTCCATTTTCAGTGCTATCAAATCATTACATATTTTAATTGTTGTTGGGGTCAACGTCTCAACTCTGATTATAAAGGAACTCTAGAGTCTAGACATTACAGTTAATGACGGATTTATTATTTTATGGATCCAATTTATTTTATTTGAGTACATAATGTGCCTAGATATATTAATTATATGTGTTATATTTCCGCTGTGTCGACTGTTAGGTGGTGTGATGTCAGCGCCAACTCTAGGGAGAAAGCAGAATCTCACGCTCTAGCTGGCTTGAAGGTCATTGAAATCAGTCCGGCTACATCAAAGGTACCGACGCGAAGTGTCCATTCTTTGTAATCCCTATTCGCTGAATAGACTGTGTAGGTACTATTTCGAATTGTCTGTGATGAGGCGATGGTAGCAATCCTAGTGGTTAGCAACTATCTATGGATGCATATTCCCGACATATTGAGCTTCGTGACTGTATGTACTGGACTGTAATACGGCTATGTACCTTTGTCACATTCCTCCCCCCCCCCCCGCTCACTTTTTCACTTTATTTGCAATTTTAGCAAGAGGCAGGTAATGGGTTATATATAACACATTAATTTGTTTTAGGTGAATAGGAAAATAAATGTTTCAGAATGGTTGATTTTAAGTGCTATCTTGATCTTTTTGATATCATTTTTCAGTCCGTTATTCATGCAATCTAAAAATGCATTAGGTTATTTTTCCATTACGATGTCTTTTGCATAGCATTGCCAATCATGTCTGGAAGTGGACTAGTAGTAGGATTTCCTGCCTAACTCTGTAGGCCTAGCTCTCCACTGAATCGAATGACCTGCCCCTCACCTTGCCCGAATATATCGTCTCACCATTCCTTCCATTCTGTTAATAGCGATTTCAAGTACATTGATAGGTTTTAATGCCTTAGCATTCGTGTTATGAGCGGGCTCAGGTTCATATCCTGGTTGGGGCAAGTTACCTGATTGAGGTTTTTTAGGAATTTTCCCCAACCCATTGAGACCAAATGCTGGGTAACTTTCAGCGCTGGACCCTGGACTCATTTCGCTGGCATTATCACCTTAATCTCACTCAGACGCTAGATAAACCATAGGAGTTCATAAATCATTGCAAAATAACCAATTAAACAAAAAAATTTATTATTTATGTTGTATGAACCACAATGTTACCTGCCATGGATTCCATCTTGCAGTACCTTCTTCAGTTCCTTGATGGTAACGTAAAAAATCTTATTTTTCTATTGTGACTGCAGCTTGCACTTCAGCTGCCACTAGATTTGCTTCCAACATATCGCCAAGAATTGTAGGCATTGTGCTCATACACCTGCTGTAGGTTAACAACTAATCCCGCAGACTCTTTCTGCTTATGAGATTTCTGTGAAGTTTCACAGCATATCTTGTCTTATGTCGATAACAATAATATTGCCCTGAGGGTAGACTGTGTATAGCGGCAAGATGATAATGCTATTATATCAGTCAGTATCCGGAGAAGTCAGCATGCAGAGCCAGAATTAAGACTGTGACGTATGAAGTCGTATTCTAGTAAAGCATTGTGAATTACGAATTAATAATGTCTGTGTGCTTCGCAGGAAGAGGAGCGTAACTTTGATGTCAAGTGGAAAATGAAGACTGAGGAATCTGCAGCGCCTGCAGTGAAGTGTGAGCCTGAGGTGAGTTAAATGAGTCGATTGTTCACTTCTCAGGTTCTCGATGTTAGCCTAGTGTTTTGTTTTGCCGCAGACATTTCCATAGAAGACTTACGCTGCATGATTAATCCATGGTTACTTTTGGCACAGTATTAATGTTATACCAGTTGGCTTATGTCTGTGAGATGCTTCCTTACTTTCTGTGGCTAAAATTAAATTTGTTATAAATTCAGTTTACTTTTCCAAATAACGTATCATAACATGCGCTTTTATGTAGGTTAATCGCTGAGTAGGTGTCGATTTTACTGGGCTGTGTAATGAGCACGCAAAAATCGACTTATTTCGTATAGTTACGAACTAATTTTAAACGTTCTATAGTTAAAACGTTAAAATTGTAACACTTTTAGCGTCTTAAGTATAGAAAATTTTAATCAAGTGTTAAAGTGAACGTAAGAAACAAGGAATTAATTTTTTCTTTCACAACTTCGTGAAATGTGGGTTATTATTCGGTAAATCAACGGATATTTTTTTTCTGTGTATTTTTTTTTTTTTTTGAAAGGAAAACATTTTACAGAAATAAAAAAATCCTGTGAACTGATTTTCATAATGTCTACCCAAATGGAACACGATTTGAAAATAGGAAAACAGTTTTAGTGTTCATGTCAGCATTGCTTGTCATTCTATTTGAAGGAGCGGCAGTTCCTCTGATCCTCAGCTCTTTAACACGTGCACTGATATTCTTATTTTTAGGGAGAGGGATTTGCCGTGGTTACAGTAAAAGAGGAAGTCAAGCTGGAAGTAACAACAGAGGAGTCTGAAGTTTTGCCGGAGAGGTGAGTAATGTGCGTGTGTTCAGTTTGCGCCGGGGTCACGAGTTCAGTTAAATGCTGAAGTAGAACATTAAATGATGTGCTGTGGTTACCTTTGGACTGGTTCAGCACTGCCACAGCTTGACTGCAGTAATTTGGACGATTGTTCTTTAAGCGAATCACTCGCCGTGAGTTTCAACAAAATTCGTCTTCATGTCACCGATTTAGTTGATATGTGTTAGATAAAGTAACCCTGTGCTGTTGGCCAACAAGCCAGATGCCACAGCAGCAGTGAACGATTATCTAAGCAGAATGGATGTTTCGTGTGGTTGGCACGACGATCCCTTCAGCTCTCGTATCGGGTTTCCATAATCGGATTTCACCACCTATTTTAGGTTCGCAGTTTCATCATTATGCTGGGTAATGTAATGCCCCATACACTGGCCGAAATTCCATGAGAAAATTCCTTCTGCATGAGGATTCATATCCGATTGCATTCTGTAATTCCATAAACCACAGTGCTAAGGTATAGAACTCCCTGTTATATAAAATAGACATCAATTCTTTATCAGTAATCATTAAAAGCAAATATCGTTAAAAGTCGCAGGCATATCTCTCGATCTCTACCAACATGTGTTTATCTTACACATCGATGTATTATGATTGCACATAAATCAGTGACATAACTGCTCATCGACAGCTGAGGCTTCAAGTCGTGATTTCAACAACGACGACAGGATCTTTTAGGCTACTTTTGCGACGATTCTAACAAAAAGCAAACACCTTGGCACTTATTTTGTCATTTGCAATTAGCTTTGTAGTATTCAGAAGGGCTAGTTCAGCTTCCATGACTTCTGAAATAATGCCGAATTGTCATTCCTTATATATACTATATAGACCGTGTCGTATGCATTATTACATCCAACTGACTATGCATTATTAATGTCATCCAACTGACTAATATTATAAGTTAATTTTATTGCCTGGTTTATTTTAGTGGAATTGGAATGGTCTGACTTTTTGCCACTAAATGTATAAATCTAAAGTTGGTGCTGTGGAATGTTTCAATCCAAAATTGGTGGTGAGCTCTTCCATGTTTAACATCAGAATTTTTGTTCCATGTTTAAATCCAAAGAATGGGTTGTTCCATTCCATTTTTAAATTCAAAGTTGACAGACTAAAATTGTTGATGGAGATTATTCACAGTTTAAGATTTGATGGAGACATTGGTCCATTTTTAAATTCAAAGTTGTGGAGATGTTTATTTTTAAATGGAAAGTTGGAATGGTTGTTCCATTTTAAAGCCAAAGTTGATAGAGATATTTTGCCACTTGAAATGTATAATCTAAAGTTGGTGGGAATGTGTTCCATGTTTCAATCCAAAATTGGTGGGGATGAGCTCTTCCATGATTAAATTCAAAGTTGGTGGAGATAGGTTGTTCCATGTTTAAATCCAAAGTTTGTGGAGATAGGTTCTTCCATGTTTAAATCCAAAGTTGGTGGAGATGGGTTGTTCCATGTTTAAATTCAAAGTTGATGGAGATGGGTTGTTCCATTTTTAAATTCAAAGTTGATGGAGATGGGTTGTTCCATGTTTAAATTCAAAGTTGATGGAGATGGGTTGTTCCATTTTTAAATTCAAAGTTGATGGAGATGGGTTGTTCCATTTTTAAATTCAAAGTTGGTGGAGATGGGTTGTTCCATTTTTAAATCCAAATTTGGTGCGGATGTGTTGTTCCAATTTTAAATTCAAAGTTGGTGGAGATTGTTTAAATCGTTGATGGATGGTTGCAGTCTGGGATTTTTAATTGCAGCTCTTCAAACGCCGACTGGAATGAAACAGCTCAGGTGAAGAATACAAGACTTGTTTTAAATTGTTGCCTGGGATTTTTAATTGCAGCTCTTCAAACGCCGACTGGAATGAACCAGCTTGAAAATTGTGTCTCCTGCCCCTGCAAGTACATTCGGAACCCAGGCTTGTGACGATTTACTTAGCAGAGAGGTGAACTTGTCAGACTCCAGCGGACATACAGACAAATGTACTTTTAAGTGTAACTTTTGTGGCAAATTGTTAAAATCCCTCCATAATTCTGAATTGCATATCCGCACACACGTTGGAAGAAGGAGATTCAAATGTGACGTCTGTGGGGTAGTTTTCTCGAAGTCAGGATATCTTAAGAGGCATCTTCGTACGCACACCGGCGAGAAGCCCTTCAAATGCTCCATCTGCGGGAAATGCTTCTCGAGGTCTGGAGGCCTAACAGTCCATGCTCGCACGCACACTGGGGAGAAGCCTTTTAAGTGCGATGTTTGTAACAAGAGGTTCTCACAGTTGGGATCTCTCACGATACACGCGCGCAGTCACGTTGGACAGAAGCCGTTCAAGTGCGATGTGTGTGGGAAATGCTTCTCACGACAGGGAACGCTCTCATATCATTCCCGTACTCACAGTGGTGAGAAGCCGTTCAAATGCTCTGTATGTGAGAAGTGTTTCTCTCGGTCGGAAACTCTCAGGAAGCATATGCGTACTCATTCGGGCGAAAAGCCATTTAAATGCGATATTTGTGGTAAATGTTTTACACAATCGGGAACTCTTTCGATTCATATACGAATGCATACTGGAGAGATGCCGTTCAAATGTGATGGCTGTGGTAAATGTTTTTCCAGGCTGGAGAGACTAAAAAATCACGTTGATAAGCGCATGTGCGAGGAATCTGCCTAATGCCAACTCTGTGACTTTTGTCATACACAATATATATTCATATTCAGGTGTTAGACAAGGTTGTGGAGTTTCTTAACTTTTATTTCATATCTACATGAATGCTATCATCAAAGAATTTAAATTGTCACGACATGGGTATATAACTGATATTGGATATTACATTTAGATACTTCAATCTTTGCCTCTACCGGAGAAGACCTACAACGGTCAGATAGGTATTCAATGGAAATTTCTACAGACAAATCTAAAGTTATGACTTTTCACGAAAAAGACCCAATTCCGAGCAAAATTTCTGCCATTAATAAAATATTAGAAAGAGTAAATGAATTCAGTTATCTTGGTTATAAAATATCATTTATGGCAGAATCAGATAATACTAGACAAAATTCTTAAATTTAATAAATCTATGGGTATCATCAACAGCATTATGAAACCATCATTAGTCCAAAGACATGCACGTCTCCGCCTCTATAAAACCTTGACAAGACTTGGTGTATGTTATGACTGTGAGGCTTGGACTACGGAGACGTGATGAAAATCACATTACTGCCAGTGAAATGAAAATCCTGCGTCGTACAGCACGTTATACGAAATGGGACAGGAAAAGAAATGATTTCGTGAACGAGCTCCAAATGATGCCTGTTCTGGATTATGTACATTAATATCAAAGCACTTGCCTCGAAAATATAAATCGAATGTCGAACAACAATACCAAAACCTATCCTGAACTATAACCCAACAGGAAAAAACGGGATGTCCTCAAAGACGATGGAAAGAAAACTTTAGTAACAATTCTTAAAAGGACTATTACCTGTGAGGATGATGTTGATAATGGATTCATATGAGTTAGAAGGCTTTCAGATGGCTCTCCAGAAAACATTTCCTACATTCAGAACGTCCAAACACGTGCATGGAGATGTGACAAGCAATGAAATGCGGCATTTGAAGCAAATTTTTCTCACAGAGGCCACATCGCCAGGTTCACGCACTTGTTATCAAACGCAAGAAGCATTTCCTTTAGAATAATATAATGAAGCCCGTGCATTGCTAATGGAATCTTACTACTGCAGTTATTAATGCTGTGACAGAACCTGGAGATTTTTGACTTCATGTAATCCCTGGACCAATGTTTAAAGCATTTTCCACTGGGAATGGCTCCAGGATGTCACTTGTCATAGTGCGATGCAAGACCTCAACACTTCTTCTTGGTATGGACAGTTCTGTTGGCAGTATCGCACATGGTGCTTTGTTTTTCTGATCAGCAGTTAAAGATTTTGGCACCCATTGCAAACTTCCTGATACTGCAGCTTTTTTTTTGTGTAGAAATTTATATAAACTTCCGTGGCTCATATTTAGTTATAAACTAATTTTGCTTATTGTTATTCTTCTATTCTGTCACAGAATAACACCACCATGTTGGATTCAATTTGCGTGATAGCACTTGCCATGTTGTGGATTGTCCTGTAGAGATGTTTGCCTACAAAGATCCTGCATACACCAGTTTCTTTGCAGTTGATTTCCCTAGGCATGTCTCTCTATTATGTACATATTACTACACACTGTTCCCTTTTGGACCCTTCACTCCTGTGCCAGACTTTCCTTCTTCCATTTATTCAGAGCAACAATGACGGATATGCCAACGACATTACCAGTTGGAGGTCTATAGCCATTGTTGCCAAACCCTAAAGTGAACTCAGTCGATACCCTGGCAGATAGTAAGCCTCGGCTAGCTTTGATTTCAACTAACCAAATAGTTTCTGTGGCAAAATGTTACATCTTTAAGAAGAGCCATTCGGACACTATTCTACCTAATATCTATTACACAATACGGTATTGGACACCATACACGTCTATTATACATGGGTAAAATAATTTGGAAATCCTTTGATCATTTAAATGTCACTACTGTATGCACTGAATCATTTTCCTTTCAATTATGGATCGCAAGAAGCAACTAAGACAACACACATGCATGTAACTACTTGACAAATGCGTTGTGTTTGACAGATGTGGGGTCTGCACGATCCCCTACAAGAATTTGTATTCTTATCATGCATTTCATGCTCTGCCATAAGACAAAGCATACCAATCAAGTACAAGATAAGCTATGATATTGAATTTAACAAATGTGGTTGCAATTAGATATCGAACAAACTCCAGCAATAATAAAAGACGTAGAAGAAAACCATTTTTAAAAGATTATTGCACTGATGAATTATTTAAATTACAGAAGTTAAGTTAGAAGTCTGACGACCATTTAACTGGAAAAATAGAAAATAATCAGGGAGCTCAAGTGAATGTTATTATAACATCTTTTTTATTTTCAGTCAATTAGTTTATCGAAAATGTTGTCAAAATGTCATTGTAATAACGCTAGATTTTAGCTTGCATTTTAGTGCACTTTACTCACACAGAAAGAATTATCTTGCGTATCAACAATAACTTCGCAATGTTCATTTCTGTAGATGAACTGTGTTTCCAGACACTCTTCTGAAATCGATACCGGTAACTGTGGAGAGTCATTGTAATCCATGTGTCATGCTTCGACTGTAAGAGATTATAAAATCAGAGTTTATTACTATAGTACAGTGGAGTTATTATATTGATGAGTTCCGTACAACTTGAACGAGCTGTTCTGTGATTCCATTGATATGGAAGTTATTTGATAGCTAAAATATGTTGCAGTTTCAAGAAAAAAAAAATATATATATATATAAACCTCTGTACAGTATTACAACACTATAGGTGAGTGAGAGGAAGAGTGTTCATAAGAAATTATAGTACAAATGTCTATACATTACTACTACACGAATCTCGAGCTACGATACTCCATGCTGGAACATTCGAAGTGACCAACTCGCTTCTCCCTTCCGAGTATTATCCCCTTTGTTGTCGAACTTCCGTGTGACTCTAGCTTACAATTTAGCTATCCGTGAATACTCTGTTCCTCCCTCTCCTCGCTTACCTATGTACCTGTGCTGCTACGACGTAACGCATTTGAAACGAATGCCAGTTGAAAAAGATGTGTTGATGTATGTGAGCCGGCATGGCCAACCAGATTGTATCCATTACCTGCCAGCCTTACTTGCAAAGGCAGGTCTATGGAATGTCAGCTGGTGTTAAAAAATTAAACTTCTTATTCTGCTACTTTTCGGTTATAGCTTAATACAGAGTTCTGATGGCACAGGAAGTTGCCAGTCAAACACGCCAAATTTAAAGGCGCTTGTAGGTCAATACATGAAGTTTACTGCGAGCTACTGAAGTGATTACTTAATCATCCACAATTTAGTGCAAGCTGGTGGCTTTTATAATCGTTTGAGCAGATTGAACGGATTTATTATGCATGCATAGTGTGGAGGAATCTGTTCTTTAATTGCTTGAAAATAGTTTATATTATATTTCTGCAATTATTTTAGATAACATTTTGCAATAAATATAAAAAAACTACCCGACAAGTTATGTGGAACATTACGTAGGAAGTCAGTAGTGGAGTGCTTCAGAACAATATATTAAATGTACTGGACCAGGCGGAGGACACAGGTCAAATACACTTCCATTCATTATAATAATTTTCCCCGCTGAATAGATTTTAGAAACTGAAGCTACTTCTGCAGAAACTGGAGAGTATTACGTGGTAACTGTGCAAAATGTGTAACATAAAATGCCAGTGAGCTTCTGGCCATGCAGATTGGTTTTTGCCATAACCTTTTGCTTTTGGTTACAGCACTTTAAACAATGAAGAGCTTGAAAAGCCGCTGCTGACTCTCTCAAGACCTGGAAACACTTCCTTTAAAACACAAGTGCACGTCCGTACACACGTCGGCAATAGAAAGTTCCAATGTGACACCTGTGGGAAATGTTTCTTACAGGCAGCACATCTGAAATGTCATGTGCGCACACACACGGGCGAAAAACACTTCAAATGCGACGACTGCGGGAAATGCTTCTTGCGATCCGGGACGCTCAAAATCCATGCGCGCACGCATACTTCTGAGAAGCTTTTCAAATGCGATATCTGTGGGAAATGTTTCTCACAGCCGGGATATCTTAAAAGCCATGTACGTACGCACACAGACGAGAAACTCTTCAAATGCGATGACTGTGGGAAATGTTTCTCTCAGCCGGGATATCTCAGAAGCCATGGACGCACGCACACCGGCGAGAAGGAATTCCAGTGCTGGGTCTGCGGGAAATGTTTCTCTCAGTCGGGGGCGCTGACGATCCATGCACGCACGCATACTGGGGAGAAGCCTTTTATGTGCGATACCTGTGGGAAAGGCTTCACGAGGCCTTGCAAGCTGAGGAATCATGCACGGTCGCATACCGGCGAGAGGCCATTTGAGTGCAAAGTCTGTGGGAAATGTTTTTCACATTCTGGAACGCTCAAACTTCATAAACGAACTCACACGGGTGTGAAACCGCTGAAGTGCAACATCTGCGGCAAATGTTTCTCACAATACGGAACTCTGGGGAGACACAGACGGATGCACACGGGCGAAAGTAAGCTGTAATACGATAACTGTCGGAAATGCAGACATTATTAGAACACACGGGCGAATAATCTTTAAAATTCCGTGTCTGTCAGTGGTGTTTCCGCCAAAGAACACCTTCCACGAATTACGTACTTTGGTAATGAGCAGGGAAAGGATTTATATGTAAATACATATTTACTTATAAAGCTAATATAATTTATATTTTGCATTATCTTTATGTTTCACAATGTGTAGGGTTGAAAAATCCTACTTTTATTTTCCATATTTTTCCATATTTTAGAGTTTAGACATATTTTCGTTAATTTCCATATCCATATTTCATATAAAACAGTCCATATTATATTAGGTTTAACAATAAAACAAAACAAAATTCCATTAACTTTTAAAAATACATTTCAACAATAGAGATTTAAACACATGTTCAGTAATCCCTTTAACATCAGAGTTATTTGAAAATTAGCAGTCCTAAACAATGGGAAAGTAAGTTACAAAACTGTAAATAATTTAAAATTTTTAACAGACTTCAGTTGTGCAGCTCAACAGTTAAATGCCAGTCAGAGTACACATAGGTTCAGTTTTGTAAATCATACAATAAAGACGGTAAATATGCCAAAAGTACGTCATTCAGTCAATTTAAAATCAAAACTAACAAGTTACATTTCAGAATTTAAAGAAGATGGTTTATCAACTGACAATAAAATATTATTTTGTAATTTGTGTCAGTGTGCAGTATCATCTACACAAAAGTTCCTGGTGCAACAACACATTTTGTTAAACATCAGTTTCCAAGCAGAGACAATTGTTTTTAACACAACCATGTAAGATTGAGTTTAACATCGATCTATCTGTGATATTCCTCTCTACAAATCTTCAGGGAATTCCTTGAAAAATATACTCAACATCCCGGATGAGTCAAATAGTTCTAGATGCCATCCATCTACGATTCAATACAGAAGATAAGAGATGAAATTAAAGATAGTTCAATTTGGGTTTCAGATGAGACTCCCGACAAAGAAGGTAGACTTGTTGGTAATGTAGTTATCGGTTTGTTAAGTTTCTGAACGAATTCTTTTACATTGTGATGTTCTAGAAAAGTGCAATAACAAAACTATAGTTAAACTGTTCAACGAAGTATGGGTATCCTGTGGCATATTATGTACGATAATGTGTTATTCTTTATTAGCGATGCTGCCCTTATATGGTCAAAGCTGGACAAGCATTATCTGTTGTAATCCTAAATTGACTCATTTTACTTGTGTGGCGCAATGTGTGGCAGAAGTTAGAGAAGAAAGTAGATTTGTTGATTTCATCAGTGAAAAAGTTTTCTCAAAGCTCCCAGTAGAGTTAACGTGTTTGTACCCTGAAATTCCATTGCCACCAAAGCCAATTTTAACTAGATGGGGTACATGGCTAAAGCAGTTGAATATTATGCCGAACATAAGACTCTATTAACAATGTTCTCTTGCAATAAGATGCAGTCTCAATTGATACTGCGAAAACAGTTACCTGTGACATAAGTGTGAAGAATGACTTAGCTCACATTCAGCATACATTTTCATGCATCATAAAAACGCTCAAAAGTCTCAAAATAGGCACCTTTCACTATCTGAAAGTTTTGAAATTATAAATAGTACTGTGGAACAACAATCGTGGTAGAGGTAAAGTTGCAGATGCAGTAAGAGCTTGGACACTGTACTTTCAAAAACCCTGGATAAAGAACTACAAAAGGTTGTTGCTGTGATGAGTGGTGAATCAACAGTGAAGATTAACTTGGACTTATCCCCAGCAGACATTGTGAAATTGAATTATGTACCAGTTACTTGTGACGTCGAACGCTCTTTTAGTCAGTATAAATCTATCCTCAGAGACAATAGAAGAAGATTCACTTTTCACTTGAAAGAAATGTTTGTAACCTATTGTTATGGTAACAGACAATAAAAATTGTGTTTTGTTGAAACTACATTGGAAGATAAGGTACGTCCATTATATTTTTTGTTTAGTTTGATTAAAATGTACCAATATTTAACGTACATAGTCATTTTTTTATAATTTTAAGTCCATATTTAATTCCATATTTTGGTAAAAATAACTACATATATATTTACATATTTCATATATTTTTAGTCCATATAAATCCGTTCCCTGGTAATGAGTTAGACCTATGGATGTGTCTAACGAAAAATCCAAGTCCACTTCTTCACTATGAAACGAACGGTTCGGGTTTTTTTCGAGATTTTTCCCCAAGCAATTGAAGTGGAAATATTGGATAACTTTCTCATTTATTCATTAGTATTGTCAGTACCATAGCTCTGGTTAAGTTCTGGGTGCAGTTTGTTGCAGTTTCATGGTTGTCGCATGTTTTTAACCATGAAACTATCTCTGTATTAAGAATCAAGTCATTTGCTGAATAGTTCTAGAGCCATCACTGTTCAAATTCAGCAATGTAGCTTAAGAAGAACGTGGTTGGTATTCACTGATGTTAACTGATGCTGAGTTTTAGGCAACATAGCCATGAACTCTATAGCTCTGCAATATTTCTCATACACAGTGGTTCACAGGAGAGTGCCCGACATCGATGAATGTGATTCTCGTCCGTTTCTTTGTGAAGACCGTAATGGTCAAAATAGTGAAGAAATAATTGCAATTTTGTAAAAGATTTTCACAAACTTTTATGTGCTGTAAACAAGCACAAAAATGAAACAGCACTTTTCTTTGAATAAAAACTCAGGAATTGTATTTTGTTTTACATTGAGACACTGCCATCTGTTCATTCATACAGTACTATTCTACCCAACGGCAGGTTTTCCACTGTAAACCCAGCATTCTACTGTCTTTCCTTTTTTCTTTCGTCTTCTATTGTTAGCAATAGCTTGTTAATAGGGTTATATTTAAATGTTGAGTGAATTAATCTTTTAAGTGTTGGAAATTACAAATTTGATACAGGGTTTTGTAAGATATCACTTCCCTTCTTACCAAATGATCAGTAGCTTCATTGCCAGTACTCATTGAAAGCCAACACTTTTAGTAAGGTTCATCTCATGGAGTATAGTGTTTAAAAAATGTACTTTTTCTAGTTTTAATTCACAGATTGGTTGTTACAACAATAATGGCTGCTTTAGAATCACTGAATATCTGTTTGTCTAATTTGAAATTACACAGGCATTACTGTCCATAAAAGCACGTTCTTAACAATTTTATCTTACAAGAAAATACTTAATAATGCAAAACTAATTTATATTTGCAGCAGAGTATTATGACTATAACATATAAATGAGTAAACTGTATGATATGAATATAAACAGAGAGAGAAATATCTTCTTAATTAACCAAATTTCCATTAATGTGTTTCTTAAATATATCATCTGTTCCTGAAAATAAATCAATATCGTTGTAATTATTTAACTTATTATGAAGGAACAGCAATTTGATTAGGGGTGAATTTTTATGACTTACTGTCTTTGATCTAGGAATATCGAGAATTACTTTTTTTTGCGACTTAACAAATGGAGCATAAAAGGGAATTCATTTCAATATATCTGAAGAATCGATTTTCTTTGTGAGTATTCTCTTGAGAAATAAAATTGTGCATACTGATCTCCTATGTTGGAGGAATTCCATATTAAACATTGATGTTAGCTGCAGTGTTGGTGTCCGAAAGGGCGAGAAAGTTTAAACGATTTAGAGTACATATATCTTAAAAATTTATTTTCAATAATTTCAACTACATGTTGATCTTGATGCATTGGGTCTCATATGATTGAGGCACATTCTAATTTACTTTGAACTAAACTGTTGTATAGTAGCGTCAGGACTGCAGGATTATTAACAGTTCTCAAATTTCTTATAACAAATTCAGTGCTTTGTAAGCAGAATTAATAGCTTATTGAAAGTAAGAGAATTTGGAGTGTCGAATAGATGGTGTCAACTTCTTGTGGGTTGCAAGGAGTAGTGAAGTCCATTCCATAACCTCTCCTACTCAAATCCCATCCTTACCTTCCCGTGGTGCAACCTGTTTTAACAAACGAGGCTTTGGGGACCGAGTCACAGCGGTATAACTGTTCCATCAAAATGGAGGAAATGCCATTTCAGCATGCATAAGCGTCCCCTATGTGGTGAAGAGGGGATATGGTCGTTTGAGTTGCCTGCCATTCCTCCCACTATGTCATATTGGCAGTTGTGATCCTCTAAAAGTTCGGGGTGGGTGTTGCATGTACAACATGGTGCCTGCATTGAAACGGTGATATTTTTGCTACATTACTCCAATATATTTGTAGTTGGTATTTTAAAAGCGTATGAATATACTCCATTTTTGAAATCAGAGTATAGAAGAATTTTTATTTCTGGTAGCTAGTCAGCACTGCAACAGTTACAATAGTTACAATACAGACGGTACGTTACAGTTTGTGCTTCACTGCAGTATTAATAATTTAAATTGCTGTTTCACGTACTACGTATGGATGAAGTAAATCCAAAGACAGTTGGCTAAACACAATGCTATGTATGGTCCTCATTTCTAGTCTCTGATTATAATTAATTAAAATCTTGGGAAAGCCAAAACTATGCATCCCTGTAAGAAATAATCTGCCTATGTGGAAGAAGAAAATGCAACAATTTAACTAGCTACTGATAATGGTACTGCTCTTAAACTTTTAAATGCGTAGCTTAATAAAAATAAGATACATGAATGTTGTTTAAATTTATTTCGAATTTGACTTTGGCAAATCCAACAAGGTTGTCCCTAACATCATCAACTTCTTCCACTGTTCTTCTTTCAAACTCTGAAACACACCAGGCAAATGCATGTAGCCATGTACTGCAAAAAATTCCAACTCTAGGTCTTTGTTGGGCCTGTTTGATGGCTGCTGCGTCCGTTGACTCTAGGGCATATGAAGCATCAAAGTTTTTGCACAAGAAAACTGAGCATCTTATCCAAGTACCCCACCTTGTTGTGACAGCTGCGGACTTTCTCAAAGCAGCAATGAAGTCATTTACCTGCTGTAATTTTCACAAACATGGTGCAGTCCATATCCTTATCAGTTTCACATTTGTTGCTGGGGTATGGTTTAGACCTACACAAGTTATATTTTGATATTTATTGACTATGTTGACTTGTGATTAAACCAGACTTTAAAAAGCTATTTAAGAAGAGAGAAAATATATATTTTTCTGTCCAATCATTAAAAAAATGCAGAGAAAAGTGCTTTAGCATGGAAAAGGTGGGAAAATTTGGAGAAATGTAGAATCTCATGAAATGATGCAAAGAGGTGCAACAAGTTGCGTTTATTTCGCTTCATTTCGTGACCCCAAATACATATCTTGACCTGTCTGTATGAAATGCTATATTTTTGGAAAGGTGCACCACCTTAAAATCCTTCTCTAATTTATCACGTCCAGAAGGCTGAATTTCTCAGTACCTAGTAAGATTGGTATGTGTGCCGATAAAGGAGTATTTTGCAAGTCATTTTTCATGAAAAAAATTCTACAATGTTGACAAAAAATAGTACACTGTTGTGAAGTAACGGTTAGCGTGCGTGACTGTGGACAGCGCACCCGTGTTCAAATCCTTCTTGGGAACTATTACCAGGTTGATGTTTTTTTTTGCAGGGTTTGCTTCAACCTTCAACCACATCGCTCTTAATGAACAAATTCTGGTACTGGACCGTAGACTCATTCCACTGACATTATCGCCTTCATACGCTAGACAACCATAAATGTCGTAAATTAATCCCCCCCCCCCAAAAAAAAACAACAACAAAGAATCAGTTGTTCCACAGTCTCCTTGATAGCAGAAAAGACTAGTACCGCGGTGTATTGTTTTCTCACGGCTCCCTTAATTTCGTTCGATTTACTTTCTGCAATGCCTACTGAATGTTAGTATACGTATTTTTGACCTTAGTAATGGTACAAAATTTATCGTATTCAGTACCAGAAGTTTGTATCTTCATCATTGTGTTTCGTTTCTGTACATAAGTATTGAGGTGTTTTTTTACGTAGGAGGGACCCCATGGCTTGCACTGTAGCCTGAGGCTTATTGTGTCTGGTTTTTCATTTCATTTCATTTATTGTATTCCATAGAGTTTACATTAGCAATGAAGCTTTAACATGTGGAACAAGTCAAAATTTTACAAGATTACGATTACAATTTTTTGGCGAGATTTAATGAGATGAGGCCGAGGATTCGCGAATAGATTACTTGGCATTTGCCTTATGATTTGGGAAAATCTCGGAAAAAACCCAACCAGGTAATCAGACCAAACAGGGATGAAGTGAAGTGAGGCCGAGGATTCGCCATAGACCACCCTGCATCTACCCTAACCTCGGGAGAAACCCCAATCAGACCAGACGGGGATTCAACCCAAGTGCGCGCGCAGCTTTGGATCAGCGAGCTACATCGATAGCTCTACTGAAAATATACACTGCATAGGCAATCGGATTATTGAATTTACAAACCCAAACGATTATTCACCAATTGTGCTATAAAATGCAATACATAGGAAGTAAGTTAATTCAACTTAAAAGCATAAACAATTCAATGATTGGACTATAATGCACGCAGTGGATGTGGCTGGGGGTGTGTATCTCATTTACACTCCTTGCTGTATGTGGTATAGGCCTATTCTGTATAGTTAGCTAATATATTGTTTATGCTTGAAAATGAACTAGTTTTTTTAGAACCTCTAGCTTAGCTCACCCGGCTGCTGATTCGGACTTCAGTTAGATTCCCGCTTGGGGTGATTATCTGTTCGGGTTTTTCCAAATTTTTCCAAGTGTAAGGTAAATGTCAGGTAATATATGGAGAAGTCTGCCCTCACCTCATGTCTCCAAAAATTGTGTAAGTCTTTACTTGTTCCGCATCTTAAATGCTTCGATGTCATTGTGAGGTCTATGAATGACATGAAAAACCTGGAGTACTATGTCCACAAACATTTCGCTAAGCATTTCGTAACTTATATCTGTGGGAAATGAAGATGATGGTGCGGAAAGGAAGTATTTGCAGTTCATGGTCACTGTTATATTTCAGGTTGAACTGACCAAAAAGCAATCGGCATTGTATAGGCTTCACATTAATTTAAAGCAGGGCTCATGTTGCAGTGGAATTAACAGCATTTCCAACGTCCCAGAAACATCAGATAGCTAATTCTCTGACGCTGTTCCTTGAGTTGTGATGGAGGTTATCAAGAAGGACGACCCGTTGGCTGTGCAATCAAACGATGATGCAGATACAGAAGACGCAAATTATTTACCACATGTAAGTGTGAAGAGGAGAGATTCTTCAGTAAGACCCTAGGACTGCACAAATCTTTTCTGAATGAACTGGCCCTCCTCATAATTGAATCGCTCCATGCAGAAAGGGCTTCAGTCCATTAGACCTGGTTTTGAGAAAACTAAGGAAAACAGTCTGTACTTTGTATTCCTTTCTGCATAGAACTCTGAGCCTGACGCTTCAGTTTCTGTCTTTCCAAGCATTGGACTGAATATCTTTCTGCACAGGCTGATGGAACCATCCATAAAGATATGATTTCCATCGATATCTCGTTTTTTTTAAAATTTGTGACTGAAGCCCTTTCTGCATGGAGCGATTCAATTAGAGAGTCAGTCAAACTTTTATGGAACCACGTATATGGACTCTAATTCAGTGTACGGAAAAAATTGACGCAGAATTATCATTTTCTTTTTCCTTCTTAGCTTTCATTGATTCTTTACTTGACATTTTTTTATGCTTCTGTCAACTGCCATTGTTTGATTATTTGTTTGCCTTTTTATTACTCTTTTAGCTGTCATCATCTATTTGTTCTTGTATTGTTTTTATGCTATGTCTAATGGCAGCCTCTAATTTGAGAAGCTGCGATAAATAAATAAAATATAAACTTCATGATTTATCGGTCAGTGCATGTTGATTGAGTGGTTATTACATTACACTGTATATTGTATTTGAGATATGCCTTGCAACCCACATTTCGTTGAACGAGCCGTGAGATACTTCCCTTTCCACATCGCTTCCATACCTTCAGCTGTCTCTCTCTAATACCAACATAACTTTGATGACATTACGAAAGTTTCACACTTGTACGCTCTTATTATGCCTTGCATATACCAATCTGTGACAGGTTAGATTCGGTTAGTTTAGGTTCTTATTATGCCTTGCAGATAGTACAAATCTCTGCAGGATTTTCAAAGCCTTGTGATTTTTGTGTAGCGATGATGTCAGCGTAATGGCCGACGTGAACACGGAAGTTACAGTATGGGAATTTTCTGTATTTTCCATTATTATTTGTCATACTCCACTGTATTCCATTGGTTATTGAAGTAATACAAGTTTACGTTCTTCGCATTACCACATCATATCCTGTGTTTTATGTGTCTGCGTCCCTCTCCTTCACAACGTTTGCACTTCCATTACCACGCATTTCTCATTTCACACGTAATTTACTACATTTCCGAACAGTTTCCTTTACTTGACATATTTCCCCAAAAGATCCTTAAATTCTGAAATCCATCTCCGCAAGAAATTGTACCATTTTCACTTCCAAAACCTCCAGAAATGCCCAAACGCTCGTTTTTCCGCATCTGATAAGCAACAAAACTCCTGTATTGCGCGTTGCTCATCTTTCGCCCGTTATGGCGCATGTCATTAAATTTCTGTTAAATATCTAGTTGTTAGTAATGAGGAAGAAAATGGAAATATTGGTTAAAAGATGGCTCTGCACTCAGACTTCCTTCCCCTCTCCTCGTCTCTCGCTTTTTCTGTCTGTTTCCGTCTGCATCTCTGTCAACTGTCACTAAACGAATAATTCCACACATGCCGAGTTATGAATCTTTTAACTTACATTTAATTAAAACCTGAAACCGTAATTTTTTGTTGAATAATTTGTGCTCCATTTTCATTACGAAATTACAAAATCAGCTGAAGGAATTAAATCTAAAATATAAAGTTATCGATCACTATCTACCCACTCACTCAGACAAGCTGAAATGTGCTTGAACACATTGCTGATCACTAGCTTAAACAAACGTAGGCCCTACCCAGTTGCATACAGGTTAGTACAGTATATACCGTGGCACCATTTCTGATTATAACTATGAACGTTATGCTTTTCTGCCATTTGCTCGAAATCTCACAGCTGTAGCTCGAAGGATACTGACGTGGACTCAAGATTCCACACAGGCGAGGGTTCGAGTCCCGCATGGCTCTGAGTATCTCCTTTACGTATTGATCATATCTCACCTTCTTTCGAGAAGTTATCATGGCTTGGGTTACATGAAAGAAGAAATCTGCACTCGCTTTCAGTCTTATATCGAATTATACATACTTCATCCCCTTCTTATTTATTGAACCGTTTCCATACTCTCTCTCGCTATCATAATATTAATACTCGATCACAACTTGATTAACACACTAGTATTTCTACTCCTCACATAATATCTGTATTCCTCATCTTTCACTGTTGCTACCTCTCGTCACTGGAACTCTCTGCCACCTGAAATAAAAGGCTGCTAAACCTTGAAATCTTTCAAATCCAAGGTAGAAAATTATCTTTTGACGAGTTGCCAAACTAACTTACTATTCTAACAAGAGTTGTTTTGCATATTTCCATGTATTCACTAAATTTTTTATATTCTAGTGATATTTATTTTTTTATCTGTTTTTGTTTCATCACATTTCCCGATATGGTATGTCTATCTTTAGCTGCTTAAAATCATAAGTTTCCTTGCTATGTGAACCTAATAGATAATCTGTTCATTGTGTGCTTTGCACTTTATTATTATTATTATTATTAATATTATTATTATTATTATCCCATATTTTTGTACTTTGTTTATACACTTTTCACATTTTCTTATGCATTTTCCTTTCTTTCTATATGCTGTCGTGTATATATATATATATATGCCTATACATATATTATGTCTCATCTCTACTAATTTGTTGTTTAAGCTCTCATATGTAACAGTTTTAAGAATAGATGAAAAGAAAGACTATCGAATATGAAAAAGAGGAAAGATTATGATTATCTACTTCAGTTTCTTTGTCCTGTATTTAGTAAATTACTAGTGTTTTTTATCATAGTTTTATTCCTGGTTGAATGTTACAGAAGACCATATGGCCTTAACTTTGCCAGGTTAAATAAATCTCTATTATTATTATTGTTGTTATTATTATTATTATTATTATTATTATTATTACTTACTTACTTACTTACTTACTTACTGGCTTTTAAGGAACCCATAGGTTCATTGCCGCCCTCACATAAGCCCGCCATTGGTCCCTATCCTGAGCCAGATTAATCCAGTCTCTACCATCATATCTCACCTCCCTCAAATCCATTTTAATATTATTTTCCCATCTATTATTATTATTACTATTATTATTATTATTATTATTATTATTATTATTATTATTATTATTATTATCATCATCAAGACATGTACACCCAATACTAATAATACTAATAATAATAATAATAATAATAATAATAATAGTGTTTCTCATACTTATGTCGTCTGTGTATTCCTCAGCAAGAGACATCAGTGGAGTGCAACGACCCTGATCTCGAATGGGAAGTGAAGGTTGAGGAGTCTCCAGAGCCTATTAAGTTTCCTGTGCTCAAGTGTGAGCCTGAGGTGAGTGATGCTGATTGGTCCCTCCTAATTTGTCCTCACGTTTATCTTTCGTTCTCATTTGTCAGGAAACTCCCCGTTATGTCTTACTAATAATGCTTCACGTTACGGCATTGGACTGTTAGTATTAGTGGCATATTACAACTTTATGTGGTGTCATGGACTTTGGTTTGATATTTAATGTTAGGAAAAGAGCTTTCGAAACTTGTAACCTTATTTTCAGTTAGTTGATCACACTTACTAGCACTGCTGTGCATGACAAGTAGTTTTCCTCCGGAGAAATATCTAATAATTAGAAAGCTCCAATAACCTAATACTTATGGCTTGTCCAGGCCTTACTTCATTGCCTCCTCTTCTTCAAATTCTTGAAGCACATTTGTCTGCTGACCCAGAAGAGCGGGAGGCATTGCTTTGTTTTCCACTTCATCTCATTACCCGTTTAAGTTTCTTTCGCAAAATGTAATGCCAATGTCAGGCAACTCCAGTGTCATCTGACCAATATACCTCGTCAACACCATTTTCAGCAATGGTAAATTACGTGTAGCTGATACAGCGTCGCTAAAATATTAAAGACATAGATATGGAGAATGTTTTTCAGAGATATAGACAAGATATTTCCACTGATATCATCCAACATCTAATACATTTTTTAAACTTCGTTGTATTTTCTCATAGATTCCAGTAGATGATGTTCACACAGTCAATCAGTCCATGATTTCTTGTGCTGGGCAAGACCCATTCTTAAAAGTACCATGTAAGCTACTTCAGGACTGAATGCCGATTCTATATTAAGGATAGTTTAAGGTATTTCGTAATTGGAAAGTTGAATACAAATTAATAATTTTTACTTTAAAAATTTAGCAATATTACAAAATGTTTTTCATTCATGCAAATTATCATTCCTTATGAATATCTTTTCCAGTGAAACACAAGAATGTCTACATTGCGTTGAGTTGATAGCATTCTCAATGTCTTAAATTAGATCTACTTTTGTGTATTTTCTTCATCACTGGTAGATGTATTTCACATGATGTGTGTTTAAACTGATTATATACCGACTGGAATCCTTGGATCTTTCCTTGAAGGTAGAATATGGTCCATCTCAGTTCCTCTTATTATTTCTGATGCTTCAGATATCAAGTTGCTCAATATCCAGCCTGATTTCTAGTATATCTTTTTGCCCTAACAACTACAAACTGCAACGTCATGACCACACTCACACAATATTCATAGTTATAAGTATGTCATGACCTTTCAAAGTGTCCGTATTACTCTTGCGTGTTATATTAAATATTTTTTCAGCAGGAGGAATTTGACGTGCTTAAACTAAAAGAGGAGGCTAAGCTGGAAGTAGAGGAAGAAGGATCTGAAGTCTTGGCTGAGAGGTGAGTGTGGTGTACGTGTGTCCGATTTATGCTTGATTTCAGTCAAATGATTACGTAGCAAATCAATAATGAATTTTACCGTGAGATATAAAAAAAGAACACCTGTTGTACATGTAAAACGGATTTTATTTTTGCATATGTAGCTGTAAATTTCCACACTTGATGTTTATTTATTACACTCATGTGGCCAATATTGTGACGTCCTGTTTGGCTATAAGCACTTACATCTCCCTGCTGATCACAAAAAGTCTGACATGTTCACAATCGATAGCTGCACTGAACAATTTGCTGTTCCTGTCTAACATGTTGTCTGGAAATTAAATAGCCAGAGGCTAACATTCATTCCACAAAACTCAGTGGAAAAGTCAATTTGTGGAAAACGTTTGGATTGATTGATAATTACTTATTTTTCTTTTTTTTTTGTAAGATGCTCACATTTCATTTTGAAATTCCTTTCATCACTTGGCCGATTTCTGTTACGGCAGGAATGTAATTATGTGTGACTTCAAATCAGGTAATAGCAGGAAGAAGCAGTAAAATTCTTCCGGGCTCAGGAGTTGCAAGTCATGATTTCAACATTCGCATAATTTCTATGTAACTTTTGACTGAATTGTAACATCCTGCAATTTATTTCTGAACGTTATTGAACAGTACAGGATTGACATCTGTGCTGCTTGTGTCATGGTTACATCCCCATTATGGAGCTTTGTATGGCCCACCAAGTTGCATGGCCGACTGTCTTTTGCTTTATACTCCCGTCTTATTTCTATAGTCAGAACTGTGAAATGCCAACTAGCGTTATAAAACCAAATTTCTTAACGTCATACACTGGAATAGTCGTCATCCATTTTTCATTGTTTAGAGTTATATGGGTGCCCGGGTACATCAGTTGGTTGAGTAGCTGACTACGGAATCGGAGATTCTTAGTTGAATAATGCTTGGTGCATTGGGATTTGTCTCTTTAAGGAACATTCCAGTATGCCTTGTGGTGCACAGAGCATTCTGTCAGTTGGAGTACCTGTGGACGAAAACAATGTGAGCTTGGTTCGAATCTCATATTAGATCCGATGATATGAAAACTTGCCTACCGTGCACTTTAGTAGCTTATAAAACATATTTTCATTGTTTGTATTTTATGACTTCATGTTGATTCTTGCTACTGTTGTGATGTTCGTGGTCATGACTCGTGGGATGTTTTGTTTACAGCGTTTTGCATAATGACGAACTTGAATCGCCACGGGTGAAACTCACACCTAGAAATTGTGTTGCGCCTGAGAATCCTGTAAGTTAAAGTCCAGTAATTAAACCACAACCGAATGGCAAATAATTGCTAAGCAGTTTGCATGTCTTGCGGATAAAAATTCATTCTGTGGCAAACTGTTACAGGAGCTGCAGACTATCCGCACACACGACAGCGATAACAAATTTAAGTGCGACATCTGTGGGAAGTATTCAACACAACTGGGTCATCTTAAAAGACATATATGGACCCACACCGGCGAGAAGCCATTTAGATGCAGTGTCTGTGGCAAATGTTTTCCGCGGTCTGGATATCTGAAATGTCACGTGCGAACGCACACAGGGGAGAAGCCTTTCAAGTGCGACGTCTGTGGAAGTTGCTTCTCGAAGCCAGAGCACCTCAAGAGGCATAAACGTTCGCACGCGGGGCTGCTGCTGTACAAATGCGATTTCTGTGCAAAACGTTTCTCGCAATCGGCGCACCTAAAATCTCATGTACGTTCTCACACGGGCGAGAAACCATTCAAATGTGAGGTGTGTGGAAAGTGCTTCCTACAGACTGGACATCTTAAAACACACGAACGCACCCACACAGGCGAGAAGTTGTTCAGATGCGTTGTATGCGGGAAATGCTTCTCACAAGCAGGAAATCTTAAAAGTCATGCACATACTCACACTAGGCAAATACCATTCAAATGCGAATTTTGTGGCAAATTTTTTTCACGATTAGAGAAACTAACAATCCATGCACAAACGCAAAAATGTGAGAAGATATTTGAGTGTGATAAATGAGGGAAAAGTTTTGCTCAATTGGGAATACTTGCAAATAATTTATGTACCCACATGAGCTGAAATACCTTGAAATGCAATATTCGTGGCGAGTGTTGTCACCCTGCTCTTCCCTGCGTCCTTAAACTGGCAAAAGATTACTTAAAATCTACATTGAACAATATTGTGATGCGCTCTTGAATGCACACCGTGAGGGCCTTTAATTACGGATACTGGGTTGTACTGTTTGCATGATTTTCGCGTATAAAGATGAATATATAAAATATTTTTTCCTCTGCTTCTATCAAACACGAACTAATGTCCTTTGCACTGTGATAAAGAAATGTTGGCAACTTGTTAGCTGGCCACAGAAAAGATTATCGTTAATTGTTTAAGTATAGGCATGGCAGACAGAAAAATCCATTGAAAAGGAAAATTTGCTATTGTCAACAGTTAGGAACACCTTTTAGAACAAGTTTTAATCTCACACATTTCAAACTTTCCCCCCATGTCACAAACATATTTGAGGAAACGAGTCCAATAAAAATACTACTTTATCAGTTAGACAAGTACAATGTGATATCCTCATACGTTCACTTTGTCTTTTAAAAATGTTACGTGATTAATCACATTTTCACACTTGAATTAAACATTTTAAAATATTAATCCATTTTCAAGGTCTATATAATTTACTTTAGCGCAGGACATTTCAGCCTTGAATTTTTTTTTATTTTATTGGGTTATTTTACGACGCTGTATCAACATCTAGGTTATTTAGCGTCTGAATGAAATGAAGGTGATAATGCCAGTGAAATGAGTCCAGGGTCCAGCACCGAAAGTTACCCAGCATTTGCTCGTATTGGGTTGAGGGAAAACTCCGGAAAAAACCTCAACCAGGTAACTTGCCCCGACCGGGATTCGAACCCGGGCCACCTGGTTTCGCGGCCAGACGCGCTGACCGTTACTCCACAGGTGTGGACGCCTTGTATGTAAAGTCGTTTCTGAGTAAATGATTTTTCAATTTACAACAATAAAAATTATTATTTTCTTTATACTTCTTTTTTCTGCCATTCCTCCATTAAAACAATGAAAGGTAACACTACCCAACATGAAATTTATCCCGTGAAGATAAAACATGTTTTTAGTGCACTTTTACGCGTAGATTCTGAAAACAATGCGTAAAATGTTACATCACGTCACAGTTTTTAGATTTTTTTAGGTATTTTATATGGAAAACAAGTTCGCGTGTCACCTGGTAACATGTGTGTCATATGTTGGCTACCGTTTTCCTACACGATTACTTACATACTTACAAAATGTAAAGATGAAAATGTGTTGTTTGTTATACCATCCAACCTGTTGTCAGAATACCGGTAATAAATCTGTCTTTTCTTCTAGAAGTAGACACGGCAAAGACATAACCCCAGGTAGAAACCAGTCTGGCACTTCCAATGGGTTGTAAAGTAATATTATTTCCTTCATAAACGTGATGTAACTTATGTGAGAACATGTTTCTGTGTAGATGTTAATGGTGTAATGCGTGAACTAGGGGTTGAGCATAATCCAGATGACTGGCGATTGTTCACAGCTTCATCTAAGTTTAGCTTAAAAGCATTCTTACTTCATAATTGTAATGAATTTTCATCTGTTCCGATTTTCCATTCCGTAGGTCTTCAAGGAAGTTATGAACATATGGCTATGACTGTGCATATTTTAAAATATGGGGCTCATTGTTGGAAGGTATGTGGTGGCCTTAAAGTCATTGGTTTGGAAGAGGACTTCACAAAATGTTTGTGTGTGTGTGTGTGTGTGTGTGTGTGTGTGTGCGCGCGCGCGCCATGCTACAGAAAACCATTATGTGGTACAACGGTGGGACAAGCGGCAGGAATATGTTCTGGGGAAAGTAATGTAAAAGCAACATGATTGGTTCAGCATGATAAGATTCTTCTTCCTCCCTTACACATAAGACTTGGGCTGATGAAGAATTTTGTCATGGCACTCAACAAGGACGGTAGTGGATTTGCATATTTGACAGGCAAGTTTCCTCACCAGGTTATCAGAATGTGTATGCCGAAATGGAGCACATCTTTTCGATGTCATCTTCAAGAAGTAACATGGCAAGTGACATTCTGTAATAATGGCGACATAAATAGCATATTATGTACATCCACTTCCATCAATAAATAATGTTTGTATTGTGTTTATACGTACCATTTACGTTAATTCAAAATTTCCCCTTTCCTTGTGCCACCCTGTAGCATTACATCCATCTAGAGAAACACTTTCAAATACCGTACTGAAGGAATTATCCATATCGATTGAGTAGCTTCTGAGATTACTTCATACAAACACACAAACATTCTCTGTGTATTAATATTGATAAACATTTATATATTCCCATCATAGAAAACAATTATATCAATATAAAAATAGTGTTAAATGAATAATATTCTCCGTTTGTCATGTGCAACGACGCCTTAAATAGACAGAGTCATTTGTTCTTATTTTATAATAGTCTACGAGTCTGAGGCAGCACTGATAAAACGTAGTTACTGTATTTTAAAATTTGTGTATCTCGTTAAATATCAGTGTTACATTTTGCATAGAATAAAACTTATCGGAAACCATTTTAAAGAAATTTTTGTTACGTAACATTTTTCATTAAAATCAGTAATAAGCGAGATATTTCGATTTATTCAATTCAGGCCCCCTTATAACACTTTAAAATCAATTATTTTTAATGCCATATTGCCTAAAATCTAAGTTAGAACGAACTTAATTTATATTCCAATTTTCATAGAAATCGGTTCGGCCATTATCGCAGGAAATGGTAACAAACATCCAGACAGACAACTCAGGATACATTAATTATACATTTTAACACCAATTATTTTTTGAAAAAAGAAAATTACCAGGAAAATTTTGGTTACAGATTTATTTATTATCAGTATAGAGTCATGGCCATCTGAATCATAAGTTGGCGATTATTTTTATTAATTGATTATTCGTAATTTTTGGAGTATCTCTGTGTATTGTTACATTAATTGTTTGAACTTAATTATCTTACAGCATTGATCACATTTAATATACAAATGTTTTTCTTCGTCATTGTGAATTATAAGTGAAGCGGTTTCGACTTTATTTGAAACTGTTCGGTATGTTATCCTTGTGGATTTTCCACAGTCTGATCTGTACAATAGCACACTGTTCTGCTCCTAATGATCACAATTTGTGTTCGAATATTGAGTTGTGACTGTAATGCAGTTACGCAGCAAATGATACTTTGATTTACGCTGGCCTACTACTGCCAATATCCACAGACATTTCGTAAAGCAGTTCGTGTGTTTGTCGGTGCCAAATAAAGATGTCAGCTGGGAAAACAAAGTAGGCCTATTTGTAGTCAGTTTTTGCACTTCATGATTACAATAGTACAATTCACGTTGTAGTGAAGCTGTGAACAACGCATAGTTTTGTATTGAATTAAAGCAGACCACATGTACAGTTGTATGAAGAGCATTTCCATTATTCTACAAACGGGATATAGCTAATTTTATTAGACTTCTTTCAATTATGGATGTTATCAAGGCGGAACCCGAAGACCATCAATCAAACGCAGATGCAGAAGAGGCTAATCTTTTACCACATGTAAGTGTGGAAAGATTAATCAGTAATGTGCATAATCTTCAATTATTCTTTTCCTCTAGTCATGCTCATTGGGGGATTGTTACACTGTAATTTTACCAGAACGACTTTATTACTTTTCTAAAACTCATATTCCACCCTCAGAGCGACTAGAATCGTGTACTGCTCGCTGCATTTATTGTATTGTGACATAGTCTTGGCGCATGTCATTACTTTTCGGTTAGAAATTTCAGTATTAGGATTCCTCACTGACAATTATATCTTAAAATACTAAAAAGAGCAGATTTGTCTGCGTTTGACGAATACGCATCATCATGCTTACGAAAAGGCACTTTTCAGTGTCAAAAATTTATTTTGTGTGTACAGGGTTGGAATTTTGGAGTAAGAGGGAAAGGAAGGAATCCGTGTTCTGAAATTTATCCTCTGTGGGAAATTAGTTTTTAGATTGCAGATAAAGACTTGATCCGCTGATGGCTACAAGTAATGAGTAATAAAATGAAAATATTGGTTAAAAATGGTTCTCTACTTGAAACTCTTCCTTCTCTCTACACAATGTTGCCTTCTGCATTTCTGTCAATTATCACAAAATAAATTAGGAAGACACGTGTAGGCTCCTATTTCATCCCCTTCTGAAGCAGTAGCATTATTACGAATCAGCTGTATTGCATTTATACTACGAAATCAGTTCAAGGAATTAGAATTAAATGTATCGCATGAAATGCGTTTTATTTTATGTCGTTTTTTTGTGAAGGATGATTATGAAATGTGAAGTTGTCGATTAGTGTTGAAGATTTATTAAGCGGGAAGTTGGCAGTGCTGCAGAATAAAACTGGCGTGAGCTAATCAAATTTAACGGAAAGTTTCTGCAGCACTGCACCAACAGAAGGAATAAGTATATGAAACAAATAATTCGATGTGTTGCTTGTATTAATGATTGTCTTAGGACTGCCGTATTTCATGATGCTTTAAACATTTCCAAGGTGATTCCCATTTTTAAAAAGGGCAACAATATGCAACCCAGTAGCTATAGGCCAATTTCGCTTATTCCTGTTTTTGCTACAATATTTGAAACTGTAATAAAAATCAAATTTGTGAATACTTTGAATCTAATAACATGTTTTCTAATTCTCAATATGGATTCAGATCTAATTCTAATACAACCAAACCTGTTATTAGTATTATTAGTCATATTTTTAGAAGCTCTTGAGGACCACAAATTTAGCTCTGCTACATTTTGTGATTTAAGTAAAGCTTTCGACTGTGTTTCGCATTATGCTATATTAGAAAAATAAAAATATTATCGTACTGGAAGGAATGAATCGAAATTACTTGTGTCTTATTTAAGTAACCGTCAGCAGTGTGTCTTCATTGATGGCAATAAATCTAAGCTCATGAATGTAAAATATGGTGTGCCTCAAGGATCAAGCCACCGGTGTGGCTAAGTCGGTTAAGCCACTTGCCTGCGTCGTTAAATAACCAACTAAAATAAAAACTCAAAGATCAGTGTTGGGTCCTATTTTGTTTTTAATAATGGTCAGTGATTTGATGTGCAATGTCTGTGCTTATTCTATGGTATTCGCTGATGATGCCACTTTTTTGACAAGTCAAAGTGATATTAATGAATTGAAAACTCTTACTAATTCAGTTTTTAATGAAGCCATGAAATGGTTCAGTTCCAATAAATTTCTTCTAAAAGAAAGTAGAAGTGCATCTCTGTTATTTAGTAACTTCAAACTTCTTGCTATTACTGCGGACACCACACTTACCTGGGCATACCATATTGATTTTGGCTGTAGAAAATTGTCAAGAGTAATATTTCTTCTGCGAAATTTGAAAATGTATGTTCCGAAGAATTACATTAGAGTTGTCTATTTTTCTTATTTCCATAGTATACTTTCTTACGGACTACTTTTATGGGGTAATAGTAGGCTACTCATATTTATAAGGTTGTTGTGTTATAAAAGAAAGCTATTAGAATCATAACACATTCATGAATGAAGGCACAGTGCAGACCGTTATTTGTGAATGAAAAAATAACGAATGTAACATAAAAGCCCTATATTTTGTCAAAGATAATTCACCAATGGGAATGATGTTCACCTATACAACACCAGAAACCATGATCTTTTTGATATACCTAAGTGTAGGCTAACCAAAAGAATGAATAATTATATTATTATTTCTTTAAAAATTGCAAATAACTTTCCGACACTTCTTTTCATCTGGAAAGGAAATCTTTTAACAGACTTGTCTCTGGTTGGTTGATCAACAAACCCTTTCATGATATTAATGAGTTTTTTAATGTTGATGTTGTTGAGTGTTTCTGATACAATTTTATTGCTTTTTATGTCTCTGTTCTTTATTTTATATGCATTACTTGAAAGCTGCTGACTTTGATTATTTTTAATCTATAATTGTTTTCGTTGTTTGATATGGAATGATATGGTTAGGTTGTAATTAACGCAGTCTGTAGTTCATTTTCTTAGTTTCCTAATTACAATCCACAAGCAGTTCAGTTCACTATCTCTTGTTATAAAATGTTAATTTAAAATATTCAGCCATTCTTGAATGAATTCGTCTAAATCAATATGACAGAAGCACAGTACATCCTTGCCTGCCACCTTCTCTATTTTTTATTTCTCCGTAATGCTGTCTCTCTTTTGGCAGGGGGCAGCAGTGGAGCGCAATGACGTCAAGTGGAATGTAAAGTTGGAGGAATCTCCAGAGCAACTTTCATTTGCTTTTGTAAACTGCGAACCTGAGGTAAGTGATGCTACTCATTGTTCCTCCCCAACTGCATTAATACTCATCCTGTGTTCCCTTTTGTCAAAAAGCTACATCCCAAAAAGCCCCACTCACATTGGTTAAAAAGCCTTCAGTAACTTATCAGTAGTGTGATGGACTGTTTTACTTTCTGTTGGAAAAGAGCTTTCAAAACTTGTAACTTTATTCTCAGTATGTATTGATACAGAGTTATTAGCCCTGCTGTGTGTGTGCGTGTTTTTTACTCAGAATTTGCTCAAATTAGGTTGAGATAAAACCCCGGAAAATATCTCAAGCAGATAGCTTGCTCCGACCAGCATTCGAACCCGGGCCACCTGGTTTCGCGACCAGACGCGCTAACCGTTACTCCACAGGGTGGACGCGTAGTCTATGCTTGGGTGTGGCTTAATTCAGTGACGTGCTGGCCCATTATTGGTTTGCTATTAATAAGGGAGCAAGGAGCGCGAGCACAAGCGACGATGAAGACAGACATCAAAGCAATGTTCTCCGACATCTTAAAAGAAATCAAAGGGCTCAAGGAACAGAACGACAACTTTAGAGAGGAAACTAAACAAAACATATCAGACCTACGTAATGAAATACACAACATGGACAAAAAAGTAGAAAATAAATACAACATATTGGAAGATAAAATAACCAACAATGACAACGCCACGAAAGAATCAGTTAAACGGTTAGAGAATCAAATAAAGTCACTAGAAGAAGCAGAAGAACGCAGACAACGCCGGGAAAGAAGAAACAATATAATCATAAAGAGCAAGGACCTCAATGGAGACCCACCCAGCGAAATCAACACTAAAGTAAAGAACATTCTACAAAAAATGGACTACACAGGTGAATACAAGAAAGCAACATACATAGGCAAAGACCGCTTGAACAACGGAATAGTGAGGGTAGAACTTGGGAAAATGGAAGACAAAATTAACATCCTGAAAAAGAAAATCAACCTAAAAGGGGATGACTGCTATGTCGACTCAGACCTCACGAGACAAGAAAGAGAAATACAGCAAAAAATCAGAACGAGAGCGAGAGAAGAAAGAGAGAGAGGCAACACTGTAAAAGTGGGCTACCAAAAACTACTCATAAATGACAAATGGTTAAACTGGCAGGATATGACTCAGCAGCAAACCACGTAAAAGAAGGAAAGAAACCAACCAATAACCCAAAGACAAACCGACGCCAAGAAACTATTATAGCAACACTTAATGTGAGGACACTGAGGACAGAGGAGAGGGAAGAAGAACTGGACAACGCCATAGAACAAATAGAATACGATATACTAGGATTAAGTGAAATAAGGAAAACAGGCGAGGCCATCACAGAAAAAGAAAATGGAGACCTCTTCTATTACAAGGGAACGACCCCAGGCCAAAAAGGCGTAGGGTTCATAATAAGAAAAGACTCAAAACATATGGTACACGAGATAATAGGTGTATCGGAAAGGATAGCAGTGTTAAAACTAACCACAAGAAACCACAAGACAACAGTTATACAAGCATATGCACCGACCACGGAAAGCAGCGAGGAAGAACTGGAGGACTTTTACGACAAACTAGGAAATACCCTAGACCTACACAGATCGACAAGGAACATAATAATCGGAGACTTTAACAGCAAGATTGGAACAAGGAAGCACATAGAAGAAGAGGCAGTAGGAAATTATGGCTTCGGAGTTAGAAACGGAAAAGGAGATAGGCTTCTCCAATTTGCCCAAGGAAACAAACTGCAAATTGCGAACACCTTCTTCAAGAAACCAACACACATGAAGTGGACGTGGCGATCTCCAGATGGCAAGACCAAAAACGAAATAGACTACGTCCTCTGCGACACACTGGATGAAGTAAGAGATATTCAAGTCATACAAAACTTGAAATTTAGCACAGATCACAGAATGGTGCGGGCAAAAATAAGGTTGAGCCGCAAAAGAAGGGATTATGCGAAATCGCACAGACCCAACCTAGAAATCCTAAACAAGGACCAACTACACACTGAACTAAAGGAACAAATATCAAAAGCAATTGTCACATCGGAACTAACAGTACAATATCAATACAAGGCACTAGAACAAGCCATACAACGGGCGAGCGAAACGACTATAAAAACACAGTGACAACTACAAAGAGGAACAAATTAAGCGCAGACACCATCGAACTAATCGAAAGAAGAAGAGCAAAACTACAAGCTTCCAGAGACCACTCAGAACGCAAAAGAACCGAATACGCGGAATTAGACAAACTGACAAAGAGAAGAATCAGAACAGACATTAGAGCCTACTGCTCACTCACAACGAAACAAATCCTGGAAACTTCCGGTTCAGTTAAGAAAGAAAGGAGAAGCATGCAAAGAGGGAAGCAATGGATACTCGGAGCGAAGAGTCCTACAGGAAAAAGCATAACAGCAAGGAGGGACATAAATAAAACAGCTACCGACTTCTACAAAAACTTATACAAGTCCTCCCTCCAAGATGACGACCCGTATCAAACTACACACAAGTCATCAAACACACAGATCACCCCACCAATCCTGCAAAGCGAGGTCAGAGCCGCAATAAACGAGATGAAAAACGGAAAAACCCCAGGCGAAGACGGAATTTATAACGAGCTCATTAAACTAGAAACAGAACAACTAACACCCATCATATGTACCATATTCAACAGAATCATAGAAACGGAGACAATCCCGGAACAATGGAAGACAAACACAATTATCCTCCTACACAAAAAGGCTCGAGGGAAGACATAGGCAAGTATAGACCTATAAGCTTGATGTCAAACTTATACAAACTGTTTTCAAAGATAATAACAAAACGGATAACAAAAACCCTGGACGAAAGTCAACCTCCCGAGCAAGCAGGATTCCGCACAAGTTTCAGCACGACAGATCATCTGCAAACCATAAACCAGCTGATAGAGAAGTCAGAGGAATTTAACTTACCTTTGTACCTAGGCTTTGTAGACTACAGCAAAGCTTTCGACTCAATCGAACACAGAAGCATTCTGCAGGCCTTGTCGACACAGGGAGTGGAAGGCAAATACATTCGTCTATTGAGCAATATTTATAGACAAAACTTTGCTATGGTAAGAACAGAAAAAGAAGGTCAATCATTTCGTCTAGAACGCGGAGTACGACAAGGTGACCCAATCTCTCCCAAACTCTTTACAAGCGTTTTGGAAAATGTATTCAGAAAAATGAACTGGAACAAGCAACAGGTAATAAACATAAACGGAAGACACCTAACAGACCTAAGATTCGCGGACGACGTAGTCCTGTTCGCAAAAACACCAGAAGAACTACAGTCAATGCTCCAACAACTCTGTACATAAAGCAAAACCGCAGGTCTATCAATGAACATGACAAAAACACAGCTGATGACAAACAGACAAGAAATCCCCATCTCAATTGACGGAACAACGCTACCATATGCAACGGAATACACATACCTAGGCCAACTAATTTCCTTTAAAGACAAGACTGGAAAAGAAATAAGAAGAAGAATATCCTTAGCTTGGAAATCCTTCTGGTCCCTCCAGTTCATACTCCTGGACAAGACAATCAGCAGAAGACTCAAATTCGAAGTACTACAAACCTGCGTCTACCCAACACTGCATTATGGATGCCAAACATGGTCGACAACAAACAGACAGATGAATGCGCTAGAAATATGCCAAAGGAAAATGGAACGAAAGATATTGGGAATAACTATGAGAGACAGAATTTCCAATGATTCGCTGTCCCAAATGGCATCAACAACAAACGTCACACAAAGAGCAAACAAATTGAAGTGGAAGTGGGGAGGCCACATCGCGCGGATGAAAGACGAAAGATGGACATACAGAGCCACCATGTGGGACCCGCGCACAGGAGACCGGCACAGAGGCAGACCAAGGAAGAGGTGGGCAGACTTCTACACAACACAAGCAGGCCAGCAATGGTCCAGAAGAGCAAGAAGCAGGGGAACATGGAGAACAATTGGAAGTCGACTACAAACGAAGACAGTGCCAGCCACAAACAACATCCCAAGTTGACTCAGTGAAAGTGCATTCAATATAATAAAAGTGTTAGTGAAATCAAATTAATCAAAGTGACAGCGAAATCAACTCCAACCAGACAAAGAAACACTAGACACCACCTAATACGGAGTAGCTCACCACGTTAGTGAAACAGAGCTACCCTCTAGCAGGAGGCCTTTGCCCTTCAAGGGACACATTAGGCTATTATTATTATTATTATTATTATTATTATTATTATTATTATTATTATTATTATTATTATTATTATTATTATTATTATTATTTATTATTATTATTATTATTAATATTCAGTGCAGGACACTAACTCCAGGATATCTCATCCTCAAACTTTACATCGAGATCTGCTGTTCTTCTTCATTAGTGGTAAATGTGATAGTGATAGTGATAGATTTATTGATATTAGTTCACAAAAGTACAAAACTTAATAATTTAACAAAAAGAACTATATCCAAAAGTAGTTATACATAATAAATATACAATTTCCTAAACTAATTAATTTATCGCAAATCTCAACAATTTATTGGTTTAAACTTGCACTTACGTCTGGTTTTAGTGCATGTTTAAACCAATCGTGATAACCATTAAGACTTTAAACCATATTTACTCGTACCTGCTCCTTTTCACAATTTACTACCATAAATATTTTTAATACTTTTTTAATTTTAACTCTACAATAAACAAGTGTAAATCAATCTTTCCTGTTACTCTATTTATCCAGTATTTAATTGTAATTTTTAGGTCTTATTTTACATAATAAGTTATTATTTCAAATTGGTGAGCAGATGTCGACATACTGTAAGCCATGAGCCTGAACTAGCTGAATCGGTACATTCCACATGTAGGTTAATCTTTACTCTTGCACTATTTTCTTGTCAGCAGAAATGTTTGCGCAACTCCTATGAAGACTACCGCATACCTGTTTGAACACAAACTTGACAAGTTGCTTACATAATCAACCTCAATTTAGTTTCATCGCATGCACTCATTTTCGATTCATTGCTATTATGATGACTAATAAATTTATTATAAATGCATTCTTATTGAAATTAAAATATAGTAGTTAACCTATTTATAAAGTCAAATTATCTTCTGAACCTTTACTTATTAATATAGCTATCGGAATACATTAATAACTTCATTAATTCTCTAATTTCAATTTTTTTTTTATTATTTTAAAACCTTGACGTTATTCTATCTTATTTTCAAAAATTGTCTTCTTATCTTATTTAGTTAATAATTAGTTTTTCTAATTTTAGGAAAATTTAATCTTTGTTGATGCCTATCTCTTAGTAGGTAGTTTCGTTCACTATCTTTATCCTTGATTGACTTTACTTTATTTCTGTTACAGTTTCTATTTGTCATTTTACCTCTTATTAACTGTTCGTCACCTGCTTCTACTTCATCGGTCGGTAGTGGTAAATGTGTATCCTGGAACTGTAGAAGCTAAATGTTGTCTCCTTCCCCATGTTTCTACAGCTGGTGGAGTGTGATTTAACATGAATATTGCTACAACAGTACAAACTTCAGTGTCGCACAGCTTTGACGATGACTCTGTAATTGGATTCAGCCTGTCAAGCATTGTCCTTGTTCGTTATATTTATGATTCTCAGGATGAGACTCATCGCCTGCTTCATGTAAAAGAGGAGATTAAGCTGGAAATAAAGGAGGAAGAATCTGAAGTCTTGACTCAGAGGTGAGTGTGGTGTGGATGTCTTTAATCTCTGCTTGATATCGCTTCTGCAGTTATATGATTGCGTAGAAATTCAGTGATTGAGTGTTACCAGAACGTAGTATGATCTGCAAAGCCATTGTCAGTTAGTAGCATTAGTGATGGATCAGACACATGCAAAGCTATTCAGAAGTACATGACACAACCAAACGAATAAATTCTGAAACTGACATCCATTATTAGACTATTGAATATTTAGTAATTGACTTTCCTTTCTTTGTGTTGCTAAACACTTCCTTACTTTGTAATAGCTAAGAATTGGCACTTCAAATTGTATGGAAGCTTTTGCTGTAAATTTATTTGTACATATGGCAAGTGAAGTTTGTGTGACCTGCATCCTGTGGACAAAACAGTCCACGTATTCTGTCAGTTATTCTGTCAGTTACTATTTGTATATGCTGAACAGCCTACTGCCAGCAACTTGCATGAGGCTTTGTATTACGAGACAGCACATCTCTCTAATTCTGATTTCAACTTGTTGTTACTGTATCTAATTTGACCTCCATATTTGCAAAGCGAAATATTATGTAATACTGATCTTAGTTCACAGACTATTGTACGAGTTTTGTTGAAGTGTATTGAGGTCACTGTTTTGACACTTTAAGTATAATGACGGAATTCATGTGGTCAGTGTTATACAGTGACGCCTGTCGTGGTTTGCGTATTTTTCGCTTTGTGCTTGTTATTTCTCACAAGAAACCTGACAGCTTGGTATCTTGGTATCATGACGATATTAAATTTTTTTAGTTTCAGATAATGTGGTATGGTATGGCGCACCTAATGGTATGCTATTCTCTGGCCTTTTAATGATTAGCTCATCTTAATTATAGTCTCAGAGCTATGGAATGTCAACTGAAGATAAGGTATCAAATTTCTTGATCTACTACTCCAACCAGTCCCTCATTGTTCAATATTTTGGTTGTCCTGCTACCTCAGTTGATAGAGTGACTGGGAGCTGCGGGATTTGGCCGTGTGGTCCGATTCTCATTCTCCCACATTGTGCACTGGGTCTTCCTGCAGCAAAGGATGTCAGCTTTTGTTTGAACCAAAACCGGCCTATCTCATCTTATTTGATTTGAAACAAACTTTCTTTCAAAGAAATGGTATAACATGAATAAATACACTTTGAAAAAGCCCGAACCGAACTTTGGATGGGCTAGACACTTCTGTGCACATCTTAATGGAAAATGTTCTGCACAGACACATGCCAATTCCTCAGTAGTATTACGAGTCGCATTTCGATCAGCATTAGCTCGTGCTTTCTTAAAAACAGCTTTTAATTACTAATATTGATATTGTTATCCTTCAGTTCATCAGTAGTATGCTGAACATTCTGCTCAACAGAGCTCACACAGAACGTTCCCGGTTTAGTCGGTTCAAGTACCCCATAAATTAAAATAACATGTCGATAAATTCTGACACGTGACCACGGGTGATAGTGCGGATGCTAATCCTTATCATTCAGTTCTCACGGTTCTGCTCTTTTCCCCTTCAGTGAAAATCATGTCGATAAATCTTAGAATACGCGTGAACATCTGTGACCTCTCAGATGTGTGAGATGTTGCTTCACCTAAGCAATAATTACGCTCCTTTTCTGTTAGGTGGGAGTAAAATTCATCTAAGAAGGTCATGTATACGTGCATACAGCTGTGTTGAAGAATATTGGACCGATGATGGGTTTCGCATGATGGCGCACCACACAGCCATCTCTGGTTGTGCAGGTTGCTTGCTGTCGCCCAGAACCTGCTGTTCTGGATACTGGTAGATAAATACAAGCCGCATCAGTCATGATAAACAACAGCGGGCCAAACGACCATCTGTAACCATATTCAACAACCAGCTGCAGAAATTTACACATTTATCCTTATCAGGTTCCTTCAGTTTGCTGCACAGCTGTTACTCGGTGCGGTTTGAATTTCCAAGCCTTCAACACATGTCTGCAAATTATCTTACTCGCATGGACCTGTTGAGTCAATTTTGGCTTGAACTTTCGAGGATTCCCAGTCATGATTTCCTGAATTCCCGCCGTAAGTTGAAGTGTCCGGACAGAAGGCGCTCTGTTCCTTGTTATATTTGCAATGGATCCAGTTGTACGCCACTTTCGCACGAAATCTAGAATGCTGCTTTTGGTGGTATTGGGCGGTTTTTGTCCTCCAGTGTTTCAGACAGAGCTGGTCACTATGTACGCTTTGAAATTTCCTCAGGTATTGAATATGCCATGCTTATTCACATAACACCTCTTTACACTGTCCTCAAACTTTTTGTTCTCATCTGCATTGATTCTGTTGAAAATGTCAACTTTCGTTAATTATGGTTATAATAAAGAATATTTCCTGAATATTTTAACAATAAATTATTTCAATGTGGGAAATTATGTTCTTGTCGTTTAGAAGAGTTTCTTTGATCTTTCAATGCTAATCGCAAATCTGTTCCATTACAGATTTTGTGGATTTTTACTTCTGCCATACCTTCTGGATGCCAGACACTGTAGCACCATTACCAAGTTTTCTTCATTTCCGTGAATGTCCAGTTTTCGTGACCATTGTGATAAAATGATCTTTGTAAAGCAATCAGATGTTAACCTAACGAAATCCAATGATAGAAACATCTTAAACCGATGAACAATAATCTTAAAATCAAAAATGCTTTTATCGCTGATATTGGGCAAATCTGAAATTTTTTAGTCCCTGAATAATTCTCGTGCTTCCTTATTGAAAATATTCAGCTTTAATATAATACCTTTATTATAACCCCAATATTAACGCCAGTCATGAGTAACATTTTCAATTGTATAAATGTTTGAATATGCCATGCTTATTCACAAAACAAAAAGTTTCTTACATTACAACAGCAAACAGTACTTTTTACAAATCATTTAACGTGTAACAGGCAACAATGTAACTAAACATGCGGAAAGGATAGCCAACATAACTACAAATCAAATTAAATCTCTTCAACTCTGTACTTCACCAAGCAATAATAGCCATCAGCCAGGAGTTGTACTGCTGGTAATTACAGTGTACAAAAACATACCATTGTTTTACGAAGTTAGACATTTTCACTATGGTGATCCCTTTTCCTGTTGTGCTGTCCGTAATCCTCACTGATGGCCTCTCTTGGTTGCAGCACTTTGAAGACTGACGAAGATGAAAAGCCACTCGTGAAGCTGGCAAACCCTGAAAATTTTTGTTCGGCAGAGAATCCTGGCCGTGAAAGTTCATTTGAAACCAAGATCTACGACGAGCCTCTCACAAGAGCGCCCCGAGAAGTGGAATGTAATATTTGTGGCATATTGTTGCCGGATATGCAGAGCCACAGAATGCATATCCGCACACACGGCGGAAATAAAAAATTCAAATGCGATATCTGTGGAAAATGTTTCTCACAACTCGTACCTCTTAAGAGACATATACGATCTCACACGGGCGAGAAGCCATTCAAATGCGATGTGTGTGGCAAATATTTATCCCAGTTAGGACATCTTAAGAGACATATTCGATCTCACACAGGCGACAAGCCATTCAAATGCGATGTCTGTGGGAAATACTTCTTGCAGTCTTCTTGTCTTAAGAAACACGCGCGCATACACACGGGTGAAAAGCCATTCAAGTGCCACGTGTGCGGCAGATGTTTCACGCAGTCTGAGTCCGTTAAACTTCATCTAGTGACGCACACGGGTGAGAAGCTGTCCAAATGCGATATCTGTGGGAAAAGTTTCTCTCGCCCTAGCCACCTGAAAAGTCATTTGTACACGCACACCGGTGAGAAGCCATTCAAGTGTGAAGTGTGTGGAAAAAGTTTCTCACAGTCTGCAAATGTGAAAATACATGCGCGCACGCACACTGGTTACAAGCCGTACAAGTGCAGCGACTGCGGGAAATCTTTTTCACGATCCAATGGGCTCAGTAAGCATGCGCGAACACATCGGTGAGTGTGGGAAAACTTTTTCAAATTTTGGAACGTCACACACCACCTATGTTTAGGCACATGTCTTTAAAATGATATACAGTAAACCTTCCTTGAGACGAACCTCAAGAGACCGAAAAATCTTCTTTTGACTATTAACGAAGTTGATTTTATCCGTGTATTGTGATCGATTTTTGTTGCACTGTAGCCACAATTACTTTTCCCGTTCACAACACTTTTTCATGGTTTGTAGCTAAACTACTACAGCCGGCCAGGCTCCGGCTCTGACATTTCGCTTGGAAAAAGAAGAGAGAACGAGAGAGAAAGTTAGTGACCAGGATTGCCAACCTCTGGCGTTTTGAAGTTGTGAAAAGAACCTCGAAATTCCACTGTGAATGAAACTGTTCTGCTAAATTTTAACCTTAAAACACTCTGGCTCGGTTTAAAGTAATGTTTTTAATTCTATTGTAATTTATTGTTACAAGACTTGAGTTCTGATATGCGAAGATTAATTCAATCGCAGTTTGCAATGCTGGGAGAGAGGCGGGCACTAGAGGTTAATATCTGCTACAACCAACCAGCTATGAGCGTCTGATGTATTTAGAGCGATGTTGCCACTTCTTTTTTATGCCAAGCACGTAGCGAACGACTCGTTAGTTCTTTGTGTTATAGTTCAGGCGAAGTAGTTGTGTTATTTTGTGCTTGAGCGATTTACGATGCCTGCAAATATTACTGATATAGTAATATGGCTAGTGGTCGTCAGAATCAAAGAAGGAAAAAATCGGCTCTTTTAAGAGCTAAAGTCATGAATTTATATACAGAGTGCGTGAATATTTTGAGATAGAGCGAGACAATGGAGAACCTCTTCTCCCTGTTACGAAAGTGGTAGATAGAGTTTGTGACGCTTTGAAGGTGGGAAAAACATCCGTTAAAAGTGTGACGTCTTTCCACTTGAGTATTAACAGATTCTAAGGAAAGTAGAGTCTATTTCATTTGATACACTTTCATTATAAAGATATTCCCATAGTCTGTGGTAATATACTGCAGGCCTATGTATAATTTACATACGTGTTCGCATTAGTTTTTATTCTGTTATAATTATTTAGCTGTGTACATTAACGAAAGATGCGATCTACGTTTGTGTAAAACTGTAAAATGATTTACATACGCGTTTACATTAATTTTTTTTTTCTGTGATCTACGCTAGCTGTGTACATTAACGAAGGATGTGATCTAAGTTATATGTAAAATGATTTATAGGCAAGCCTACGCATTCGAATTAGTTTTTATTGCGCGCCACAAAATCGGCCGGCGAGCGCGTGACAATTTTCATTGTCTATACGTATCGGCAACAAACGTGAGGGCCGGAGAACGACTATACTGTAGTAACTAATGTACTAATTAGTACCTGTGAATCTCTGGATATTGTGTTAGAAGAATATATCATCAATACTTAGGGTTTAGGGAAGTGTATGCATCTGGACTCTTTCCTTGTTCAAGATCCTCTTTCAGATACAGGACTCGTCGTCCTCATTGAATAATCAGGATTGAATGTAGTAAACATGTAGATAGCAAATGGAAAAGAATTCGTTCCGGCACCGTGAATCGAACCAACGACCTCTAAGCTCTTTGCATCTGAACTATACCGGGATCCAGTGCCGAAACGACTTTTTTTCCAATATTAAGTCCTGCAGGCCCTGGATCCTGATTTATTGCTGCATTCCAGGTTTTGATACACACGTCCTTTCTTGAATGATAATCTGCAGAGCAGAAACTCTGGAAATCACAAAAGGAGGACGAAGACATCAGTAAGTGATTCTGACTCTGTAACAAATGCTTTAAACATGAAGTCGGTGGCCTTGTGGGTTGCAAGGAGTAGTGAAGTGCATTCCATAACCTCTCCTACTCAACCCCATCCTCACCTTCCCGTGGTGCAACCTGTTTTAACAAACGAGGCTCTGGGGACCGAGTACAGTGGTATAAAAAATGGAGGAAATGCCGTTTCAGCAGCATAAGCGTCCCCTATGTGGTGAAGAGATATGTTTGGTGGAGATGTCTTGCCCTGCTAGCCAACGGTAGATGCGGTTGCATGTAAGTGACATGATGCCTGCTGAAAACGGTGGTACTTTTTGTTACACCGCTCTCCAATATCTTAATGCATGATGTCTGAAGTGAAAATATTTCGGATGTAAAATAGTCCCCCCATTCGGATCTCCGGACAGGGAATGCTATTTTCGACCTCAAGTACAACAAAAACAATGACATTAAGAGTCAATGAAACAGAACGGAGCTTCTTAACACATTCCATAATGTAATAAATAAGTTAAAGTTAATATATCTTTCATTCAAGACACGAACCTAACATCTCGGCAACTAAAATATTATTACATTTATTATCCAAAAGCAAACAGATATGCAGCTGAATATGAGTTGGAGTTAAAAAGATATAAAATCGTCATTTCAAATCGTTCAAGAAATAAAGCCTGGAGATAAAATTGAATTTAACAAGTTTGATGTATGGAAACATAAAACGCACTTCAAATTCTATAGTAAGCTACTTACAGACATACATATCATTTATCACGTATACTAAAAACCCAAAACGTACCCAACCTTTGCTGAATCTCTGACAGGTTATGTTAGGTTATTGTTTTAGTATACTTTGCATGCATTAAGTTTAGGTTTAGTGTAAACGACACATACTGGGAAATTACCTGATTTTTTTAAAGACGGAGTTTATAATAACGCTGAGTTTAGTATTGTTAGAGCAGGGACGTGTATGTAGGATGCCAAAGGAATCTCTTTCAACATATTCCAATGTGTGACGACAGTGGCTAAACTAGCGCTGTGCTTGTTTCTTGTAAACACCTACAAGAGTTTAAAGCAGTGATGGCCTTCACTGAAGCCAAAGATAAAATAATAACCGTACTTGAGGACCATGAAAATTAAAAATAACTACAATAACAATAAACTTAGAACAATGGCAATTTAAGAACATATTATTATTTGAGTCATCCGTGTCCATTTATCTTCTTGCAGAGCACCATCATTCAGTACTTAAATCATCGAAAACTTTTCACATTCCTGGGTCTCACGTCAATTAAGTATTCCCTCAACAAACGCAGCAACCTTGTCACACACCTCGTGCATCGGCCTATCCCTTCATTTAACCCATCTAACCCATAAGGCAGGCATACCAAAACCCTGCACATTGTGCAATAGTCTCTGTGCGATGTGCACTTTCTATTCCCCTACTTGGAGGGAGTGAATCGCCTTGAAGGGATATGCGACAGGGCTATACAGACCTGCAACATCATATCAGCTTTTCTTTCAGTAACGCAGTTTCAGTCGGGTGCTGATTTGGCTGTCTGTGAATGAGTTATGATAAATAAAGTGAGCAGTTCACAGATAACGATGAAGAGAAATTACGAATCATATAACATAATTGTTATAATGATTTCCTCAGCCAACAATAATTATTTTAAAATGAAAGGCTTTCATCAGCCCATGTCGAGGTAATAGTCTTGTGACAGTTTAGATCAGATTAGTAAAGTTCTCAAAATATGATATTGCCAGCGATTATTTCTTAATCAGTACTCTCACGGAAAAACGAACTTGACAATGGCGTTGATTTGGAGTCTGTACTAACACAGCCACCAAAGATTAGACGACTTAAGACTTTGATTTCATAAACTGGTAAGTGATGGGAATATAGTGAGGAATACATGTGAGGCTCTTGAGGTTGTAAGGAGCGAAGAAAGCAACTGTGTGCAAGGTGGAAAAATGTTCTGGAAAAATATATAATGGCAAATTTTCCATCTCACGTCACTACATAATGCTAATATAATTACATTAAGAAACCTTTAAACCTGATATAAATAGAATATCGTTGCTTCACAGCTTGTGAACTACACTTTTAATTTCTTTCAGTTACGCTTCCAACTTGTCGATACTTGCTCTCAACGTTTTCCAAACAAATTATATGTGAATTCAAATTCTAAGCTTAATTTATATCATTTATTAATATTAATGTTAATTTATATTGACATGCAGCAAGGAAATCATTTCAGTGTAAAAACTTCACAATGTCCTACTGCATGTAATTAATTGGGAGTATAATATTTTCTTCAACATTTGTACCAATGGTCCCAATAAATAATAATACTAGACGAACAATGAAAGAGTAGGGTCTATTACTTCAAAATAATTAGTACCTACTACGTAAAGTGAAATACTTGTTCGTTTTTTGTTGTTTCGAAATGACTGCAATATTTTTTTCTTCAAATGTTATATAAAAATCATATTAATAAATTATGCTTTACATAGCACTACTTTCTGAAGTATAATTGAGTAAGCCTAAAGTTTCTTGTATTACAATTTTCAATAATAACCATGTTTTTTTTCCTTTTGCCAAGTGTCTTTATAATGTCCAAATGCCTATTTAATCCAACCCTAGAAACGCAGAATAGATTATTGTACGCCCCGCCTGCTAAGAACTGGTAAGAGCAACGCTCGAATGATGCACAGACCGGCGATCTGCGCACAAAACTGCACATTTAGAGTCTGATTTCTAGCATGCCTGCCATAAGGAAACGGAAATCAGACAGCTTGTCTATGGTGTGGGGAGATATCGAAGATCGGCTCTAACTGTTTTAAGAAAAACGTAAATGAATAATGAATTATAAGAGATAACGAATACGTCCGCAGTTCACGGAAACAGACAGACAGATGAATCCGTTCATCGTGGCATTTGGCCTTACCAGTCTTCTCTTTCTAACTCGTTGATTTTAGTCATTAGTATGAAATGACACGGCTGGCTAAATCCTATGGTGCATTTAGGCCAGCTAGATCCTACGACTCATATGAAAGCGTCAATGTACCTTAAATATAATATTCAGGACGCTAGAGTACTATAAGCATCGATGCTATAGAAGTATGTGCCTAATATACGGAGAATAAACTTCAATATAACGTAACTTTTTCTGCTGTACTACTTCGTTTCTCGTCTACTTTCATATAGTATAGGTAGAAACAATAAGTTTTCCTTACCTAGTTCTGGTAAGTTGTTTATTTTTATATATTTTCAATAAGTACCGGCACTAAATAGAAGTATAGCCTAATATGGCTATTAGCGACGGCTATATGAAGCCAGTTATTTCATTTCAACATCACTAGTTTGCTAATTAGGCTTAATTGATTCATAATAATCCCTATTACTGTATAATGCACACGTTTTATATTGAATTCGAACACACATTCAGCTGTATCGTTGTTTAGTCAACTGTCCGAAGACAGGTTTGAACCTCACAAGTGATACCAAGAAGGCACCACTTACGAGGCAACTAGGCCAAGATATAATGGGTACGGGGGATTAAGGGGTTGATTACAGCAGTAAAATTTTTGGAAATATTCAACATTTTTTCCTCCATTACTGTATCTTGTACAATACTGAAAATAGGTATGGTAAAACACTGTCCTGCTATGTGAAAAATATTTTTAAATTTATTTATTTATTTATTTATTTATTTATTTATTTATTTATTTATTTATTTATTTATTTATTTCTTTGTTTGTTTGTTTGTTTGTTTGTTTGTTTGTTTGTTTGTTTGTTTGTTTGTTTATTTATTTATTTAAATTTATTTTTTATTTATTTATTTATTTATTTATTGTTTTTTTTTTCTTCAAAACTCTGACAGTTCACTATGCAGTGATGAATTGTTTCCCTCAATACTGGTAACTCATGAACTTGTTAACTTTTTCATGTCCTCTCTTTTTTCTTTTATTTCTGAAACTCATGTTTACAATATCATGCTCTTTGAACTACATTCCTTAATAAATAATATCTTTTTTATTTTGTGTTAGAAGAAAATACTGATATTGGACCATTTGTAAAAGTGAATTTATTTAAAAGTATTTTTATCGTATAGCAGAAGGACGGTGTTTTACACATACCAATTTTCGTTATTGTAGAAGGTACAGTAACTTAATGGAGAAAAAAATGTTGAATATTTCCAAAATGTTATTCCTTTAAGCTGTACCTAACCCCTTAAGAGCATTTTAAAGAACTCTCATATTGCAAGTAGCTAATAATATAACCGTGGGGTTTCAGTTACAATGGACGTCATCAAGACGGAACCTGAGGTCGATCCCTTGGCTATTGAAGCAAGTGATGATGGAAATATGGAAGAGGAAAATCATTTATCGCAAGTAAGTGAGAAGAGACCCTTCCTTCAAGCCATAGATTTTGTGTTTATTTTTATTGAATCATTGCTAATTACCATCATCACCAAATAGATATATTTCTTTACATTTTAAATATACATAAACACACACTTCGTCTCTACAATGTGAGAAGCTCTTCTACTGGACGTGGTGCTTACTGTGTTGTTATTGCCTTGTTTATATGCTAACAAACTTAAAATTCTAATCAAATGTAGCCCTAAACATATATGGTAAATATCTCCGTAACAGAAGGAGGGATATGAAATATGAAGTTGTGATAGGTAAATGATAAAAGCAAATTGAACAGGAGTTTGGTAGTATTGCATAAAAAACGGACGTAATCAAATCAAATGTAAGGGACGAAACTCGTCTAAGGAATCCAAACTGAATCTAAAAAAACGAAAATCGGCTAATCTTGGAATGTAGGCTTGACGTAGGCCTTTTGGTTTGCTACATTTAACATTCTCAGATTATATTACGATGTACCGAAGTACATAGCTATGATATTTCAGTGCAGAAATTCTGCGTCATCATATCATGATGGAAGAGTGGAACAGAGAAAAATTCTCTCCAGCACCGGGATTTGAACCCAGGTTTTCAGCTCTACGTGCTGACGCTCTATCCTCTAAGACACACCGAATTCCCATCCCGATGTCGGATCGAATCCTCTCAGTTTAAGTTCCAGCTCTTTGGTTCAGGTTCAAATCCCGGAACCGGAGAGAATTTTTCTCTGTTTCACTTTTCCATCATCATATGATGACCGCAGAATTTCTGCACTGAAATATAATATTATGTACTACGGTACGTCGGAATATATGATGCGGAAAATAATCACTTAGTGATTTAAGACGGCACTTATTCCGTCGGATCCCGGCCACTTAGTCACTCATGAGTGCACCTCTGCACATGTGTGGACACTGTGCAAACTGTCATACATCTATGACGTAGTGCATTAGGGTAGGCGACTAGAAGAAACCCAAGAGAGAGAATTTTTCTCTGTTCTACTCTTCCATCATGATATGACGCAGAATTTCTGCACTGAAATATCATAGCTATGTACTTCGGTACATCGTAATATAATCTGAGAATGTTAAATTTAGCAAACCAAAAATAATTAATCGACAGAAATTAAAATTGACATAATGAAAGTAAAACTTAATTTAGTAATTGAGATCCATTCCATTCAGCAATACTAACTTGAAGAAACTCAAACTAACCCAAGTCAATTTAAATTTGTTCAAATACACCTGATTAGTGTGATCCAGGCAAACAGTGTGCAATGGCAAAGAAGAACATGCGTCGTTTTCCAAATTCGAGAGTTCACCTGATTCCACTACTGCAATTTGTCAATTCGTAAATTGTGCGTTCACACACGTCTGTGACAACTTTGTCATTTGACGTTCTTTATTTGATATCTATTAGCTACCTGACCTTATAATTCCGAATTGGTACATGAATCAGTCTTTGGTTTATCACACAAAACGACGCCTAGGTATGCGGGAAAATTCTGGTGCAGAAAGAAAATATAGTAAGACGAAAGGAACAGCTCCACGACGATAACATAAGCTGTATTTCGTTACCATAATGATACTGTTCCTTTACTTACTTACTGATTGGCTTTTAAGGAACCCAGAGGTTCATTGCCTCCCTCACATAAGCCCGCCATCGGTCCCTATCCTGAGCAAGATTAATCCAGTCTCTACCATCATATCCCACCTCCCTCAAATCCATTTTAATGTTATCTTCCCATCTACGTCTCGGCCTCCCCAAACGTCTTTTTCCCGCTGGCCTCCCAACTAACACTCTATATGCATTTCTGGATTCGCCCATACGTGCTACATGCCCTGCCCATCTCAAACGTCTGGATTTAATGTTCCTAATTATGTCAGGTGAAGAATACAATGCGTGCAGCTCTGCGTTGTGTAACTTTCTCCATTCTCCTGTACCTTCAGCCCTCTTAGCCCCAAATATTTTCCTAAGAACCTAATTCTCGAACACCTTTAATCTCTGTTCCTCTCTCAAAGTGAGAGTCCAAGCTTCACAACTATATAGAACAACCGGTAATATAACTGTTTTATGAATTCCAACTTTCAGATTTTTTGACAGCAGACTAGATGACAAAAGCTTCTCAACCGAATAATAACAGGAATTTCCCATATTTATTCTGCGTTTAATTTCCTCCTAAGTGTCATTTATATTTGTTACTGTTGTTATCATGTTGAATTTGTTACAGTTTATTGGTTATTTTTCTAAATATTTTCACAGCACAGAATTTACGTAAGTAAAATCACTTAACACTTGGATACAGCAAATGAAAAGCTTTTTCATTATATGAAATGAAAATATTTATCTTCATGAGTACATTGTAAGATTTAAGTAGACTTATATAATTAAATTTACACAATTTTATATGAAATAAATGTAGATATATTATAGTAATTTCGAAAATCTTGCCAGGTTCTGTCAGATGTCTCACAACTGCCATTGCGTATTTGTGTCTAGTGCCGATAAAGATAAGAAGCTTAGACTGAGTGCTGGAGAATGAAGCTCTCTGTGTTACAAGAGTAGCAGTCAAATGTTGTCATGCGGCTCCACCATTCAACCAACAATATGGGAGATTGTTGTACCTTGAATCACTTTTCACGTTAATTTTTTTTTTTTAATTTGGCAAATTAAATTTTTTCAATCACGAAATGCTTGATACAATTAATGAAGATTCCTTTAAAACTTCCTACAGGACTTTTCTGTTTTACAGATCTTTAAAGGATGAAAAAAATAAAATTAAGAGATATGTGAAGTGTTCCATGGTACAACAGGTTCGTCTAGTTTGTTTGTTTTTTGTTTATTTATTTATTTATATATTTATTTATTTCAGCAGTGTAATTACACAGTAGAGAATAGTGATAATGACAGTATTAATAAACTTAAACAGATCAAATACCTTACATGTCTAAGAACAATATGTGTAGACAGATCAGATAAGCCAAGCACAATTAAGGGACTGCACAAGGTTATAAAAGGGATTTAAAATTAACCAACTAGAGGTGCACGATTTGAGAACATCTCTGCTTAAATTAAAAATATGTAATGCAAATTTATTTGCAACCTTTAATGACATTTGACAAAAATTATTTTGCAATGTAGCAAGTGTACAAGTTTTCCTTCTCTCATGTCATAGGTATGGGTATCATAATCTCTTAAAGATTGTCCTTAACATGCAGAATTAATTGTAAAATATATAAGTTTATTACAGTCATGATCCTGTTATTCACAAATAATGATTTGCAGCGTTCATTAAAAGTTGCATTTGATGTAATTCTTATGGCCCTTTTTTTGACAAATACAGTTTGTACCTTGGATCACACCCTCTTGTACCTTGGAACAATTGAACGCAGGGGATATAGAGGAAAAAATAGCTGTAAGGACTGACAGTCATTTAAAAAATGTATTTGCCATAATTTGCAGGCCTTTATTTCCTGCAGGAGTCGTAACTACTTCAACAGGTTTCTTCAAGGCATCCGGATCAATTGGGGGCCTCTTAATTCCAGACTGACTTCATGGCATGATCTTAGTGTACGTAAAACAAAAGCCGATAGCATCATGTGCCTTGGAACAAGATGTTTTGTAACCCAAGGTACAAAAGGGCGCGCATTTAAACAAATATGGTTGCCGAAAGTAGAGATGAGAGAAACATACAATTTGGTTTCGTTATAGAAAACACATAACAATGAAGGAAATATTTACTTTTCGTACCAAAATAATTGTTTCATCCACAGAAGTCACACTTTGTAATAAATCAAACTGCCAGAACTATGACCGGAGATAACTAGCGTCTATCTCTACAACCTACTCTAGTTTGAGTCGACTAGATAGCAGCAAAAATCAGAAACAAAAAATGATCCGAGGTGCACTATGAAGTCTCCCCTACTGTTTTATAAATTGTGTTCACAGCAGGGGACGGCAGTGGAATGCAAAGTTCCCAACTGTGATGTCAAATCGGAAGTGAATATCGAGGATTCCACAGAGCTGATGTCATTTCCGTTTGTGAAGTGTGAGCCTAAGGTGAGTGTGTTCTTGATGTTGATCTTGTGTTCTGTTTTCCCACAAAACTACATCCTCTTAAAATTTCACTCACAATGCTTTAAAGTGAGTCAATAACCTCTTAGTATTATTGGCATAATATTATTTCTCATTGTAAAGGACTGTGATTTGAAAATTACTTTCGATTGGAAAAGAACTTCCAAGGCTTATGCGATGGATATTGATGCATAGCTGTTAAAATACTCAATATCACATTTAAGTTCTCCTTCGAGAAATGTAGCTTAATTTGAAAGTCACTAGTAACATGATACTTACAGCTTGTCCAGTTCATGCCTTTCCACGCCTGACTGTCTCTAGATTGTTCTGCATATGCTTTTAACGTAGAAAATTAGCGAGATACTTTCATTCATATCGTCCAAAATATCACGCATTTTTACTTGAAACTCCTATAATCGACCTGCAAGAATAAATTACGAATTCGTAGTTTGGTACCACAGGGAACCAGCATTGCAGGATTTCCGGAACCACTTGCCTCTTCTTTCGGTTATTTATCGCTCTTCAAATTGAACCCTGTCGCTTCTGCAACTCAATCTCCAACTTCACGAATGTTTGTTATTAATGAAGACAATTCCACACAACTCATATCTATTTTTCGCCTGTCGCTTCATGAAGTAAAGAACATTTGCAATAATTGCTTGGTTCTGGTTATGCAATGCTTTTTTCTTCTTAATTTATAAAATGCAGGAGGCGAATCATTTACGGCACTCGGACTGTACCGTGGTGTGTTTATTAATTAATAATGACGATACGAGAGGCGAGTGTTAATCAGCGACGGACTGACCAGCGTCCCGCACGCGCGGAGCACTTTGGGACGGCGCGCGGCGGAGAGTGGTTTGCGCGCGCATCTTCTGTTTAGAGAGGCCGAGAAATCCGTCGAATGAAGAATCGATAACTTTCGAGGCTACGTCGCTGTGGTTATAAATTACGGTCGTGAACGATTTTCATATTAAGCAACGACAGGCAAGCCAGTCCTTATTTCGACTTCATTGCATTCCGTCAACTGTATCAACATCCGAAGGCCTGGAACTGGCACCGTGCAGTGGACCGCAGTTGGAGGGACGCTGAGTTCGAGTGCAGTGGACCGCAGTTGGAGGGACCTGAGTTCGAGTGCAGTAGACCGCAGTCCGGAGGGACTGAGTTCCTACAGTGAACTGTCTCTGAAGGTCGATTCGAGATACTGTGAACTCGAGTGACTGAGATGATATTCTGAGAACAGCCTTTGTAAATATTAGTTGAAATTTCATTGTTGTTCGTAATAGTCCAAGTAAATTGTCATTGTCGTCGGTGGAGTGCTATAACGAATACTATCAAGGCGAATTGTAGAAAGGAATTATTGTTGGAAGAATAAAATCCTATTGTTGAGTTGAAATAAATTCACAATATAAACAACGACAGACAGCGTTATCGCAACTCAATCATTCAGTTCACACAAGACATTGCGTCGCCTACTGGAACTGTCACCGTGGTCATCTGCCAAAATCGCTGCCTCCGACTGTAAGATCCTGAAATGTCGCAATGTGAAGATAATGTTCCAGCCTACCAAGCAAATCCGCAGTATGTTTCTATCAACCAACGACACACCAGACAGACGAGTGTACATTACTACAACACAACGGATATCCTCAGCAACACTTCACATTTTCCCTCTGGCTACATTGGCAAGCTATTGAAATTCCCAACTTCAACCACAAGGAAGAAGGCCTGAAACTTGCCAAATCTTAGCACCCAGCCTTAAGAAGTACACACACAAAATCTAATCATCCACAACAACGTAACGCCATTGCCCACAACGACAAAATTGAACCACCCAGCACTGACCGCGCCCTATAAATTCGGACACACGACCGGCCTCTCTGCTGCTGCATCAGGTAGCAACACCACCAGTAGACATCGTCCAGAACATCCCTGTTCCATTGATTTTTTTTTTATTTATTTTATTGGGTTATTTTACGACGCTGTATCAACATCTCAGGTTATTTAGCGTCTGAATGAAATGAAGGTGATAATGCCGGTGAAATGAATCCGGGGTCCAACACCGAAAATTACCTAGCATTTGCTCGTATTGGGTTGAGGGAAAACCCCGGAAAAAAACCTCAACCAGGTAACTTGCCCCGACCGGGATTCGAACCCGGGCCACCTGGTTTCGCAGCCAGACGCGCTGACCGTTACTCCACAGGTGTGGACCTGTTCCATTGATGCCGGCCAGGAAAGCCTATATACTAAGTTCAATAATTTGTCGTAACAAAATTTAAGGCAGAAGCTGTCAGTTTCTGACAGCCTACAAACTGGTCACTGCTATTGAATATTCATAACATACCGGTGATTATTTTTAGAGTATCTTATGGTTAATGCTTGACACAAAAGTTCTAGATCCACTTTGTTAATCATTACTTGCGCTTGCGTTGCATGACATGTCATTGTCAAAACAGAACCTTTGGAACTCTCCTTCACAGTTGACTATCTTCTACGCCTCTTACTCTTGCTGTTCCTCTTGAAATACGAAATTTTCATCTGTATCCAACCTCATTTCGTAATATGTCCTTAGCGAACATTGCATTGTTGGTATTTCTGATCCACATATCTTTGTCCTTGAAAGTGCCTGACTCAGTGTTCTCTGTTATGCTTATTACTTCCAGGAAGACAAATTTGATCCGGTTACAGTGAAAGAAGAGCCTGAGCTGCAAGTAACCAAAGAGGAATCTGACAGGTGAGTGTAGTGTTCATAACATTGACGTTGTGATTCATTTCACTTGTTCAGTTACATCAAGTGCATTTTGATATTCAATTCAATGAAATCTGACAGTAGTCTTTATCAGTTGGCTATACTAAGTATTCACTACGAGACTTTGGTTTCTCTAAGAGAATGAACTCTTGTTCACTTGCTTCAGATTGTTGAAGAATTGGTGCTTAAAATTATGCTTAAGTATTTTATGTGGAGCACATGTTGTTTCTGGGAGCATGCTTAAAAATACTTTTCTGAGATTTAATTCGTATCACAAGGAAAATTAAATTTTGGGTGAAATATATCTAGGAAAATTACTGAATTACTCTACGTTAGTATTCTATGTATAAATCCTATTAAGCATCGCATTCTCTTTGATGCAGCTCTGCATCAATCACCAATTTTCTCTAATTGTGTTCGTAGTGCATTTATCTTGGTTTCCCTCTCTGCAAATAGAATTACTACAAGTCCCAAAGTACACGTCTGCATTCACAGACACTAGCGTGTGGATAAGCAGATTGTCGGCACTTCAAGGATCATAACAAAACTTGACGTCATGTAGTGGCTTGATTATATTTTGACTTTTATTCACACAACAATGTTACTTTTATCTACAACAATAATCACTTTCTATAATTGAATTTAAACACTCCCGTCAACAATGGGTTTTCCACTCCACGTAGCAACACAGTATTCGTTATTGCACTCCACAGACGACAATGGCAATTCAATTGGGCTATTGAGAATAACAATATACTGCTAATCTCAACTAATGTTCACAAAGCACTATTTCCAAACAAAACTGTCAGTTCACACTTCGTTGCCTTGGCTAGTTATTCTACCTCATTCAGTCAAGTTCACAGAATATTGAACCCAAGACTTCCAGAGACAGTCCACTGAACTTCGAACTCAGGTCCCCCAACTGCACGTCGAACCACAGACTCCGGATACGCCGCACTCGCCAGGACGCTCCCACAGTTGCGGACACACTCAAGACTAACTCCGGTGTCGAAGCTGGCTTCACTGCTACACAAGACTGGCTGGCTTGCTGTCCAGAAACTGAACTCTCTTCAAAGGCTGCTCGCTTTTTATTAGTTAAACGACACTTTCCAGAAACTACGACTTCGCGAAGAATCTCGTTAACACATCCGGGTCGCATGGCTTTCCGAAACTTCCAGCTTCCCCCTCTTACGACTGTCCTCTCCAGTGCTGGCCGACTTGCGTCTTCTGCCGCACACGAAGTTTCCCGAAGCGGCCAGGAACGACGAGAATATTCGGCCTACCGTCACAATATTTTGTTCTGAGAATGTAGAAAAAGCCTGACACATTCAAAATAATTCCATCATCGATGAAGACATTGAACAATTGAATTACTAATTCACCCCTACCATATTTTCTTTGAACACATAGTTAGTTAAAATTAGGCGAAAATGCAGTAGGTATTTCACTTTGTTAAATGCATTTACAAAAGAAAACGTGATCTTTGTAAGACACCTGCGTTCTCTTCATTGGAATAAGTGTGCATTCTGATTAGTTGCGCGAATTAACATATTTCTAATTCACTACATTTCTAAACATATTTAAGTAGGTTTATTGACTGTAATTCTGTTCGCGCAACTTACCTGGTTGAGGTTTTTCCGGAATTTTTCTTCTACTCAGAGTAAGACCTGGTTTTCGGTGCTGGACCCTGGACTCATCACCTTCTGTCAATCAGACGATAGATAACTATCACAATAGACAAAGCATAATAAAATAAACTAATAATAAAATTACTAAGAGTGAGGAATTCTTATTGAATACAGATATGGTCAATCATGGCTGACCTTGAAGAGAAGAATGCAATTAGTTACCTTGCAATGTTTTTGACATTTGGAAATATCTCCATGATAATGAGTGTTCGTATAAGTGATGTGTTCTTTAATTATCTAGGCCAAATTCTCATTACTGAGGTTTGGAAAATATGTACTTTGATATGACAGACTTCATTACATCCCAAAGTCAAAGGTGTGATTGTCAGCTGGTGATGTCGGTCTTCTCAACCAAATAACTTGAAGCGATTAGTCGTCCTTATTGGTCAGTGCTGTAACTGGTGATGCTGATGACCTCTAAGCTATGTTTTGATTACAGCACTTTGAAGAATGACGAGCATGGAACGTTGCTGGAGAGCACAAGACATGAAGATCGTGTCTCGGCAGAAGATTCACTTCACTCCCTGATTTGCGACGGATTGCTTACAAGAGAGAAGTCGCAGTCACAGTCACACGCCGCCAATAAGAAGTTCCAGTGCGATACCTGCGGGAAGTGCTTCTCGCAATCAGGGCACCTTAAGTGCCACGTGCGCACGCACACGGGGGAGAAGCTGTACAGATGCGACATCTGTGGGAAATGCGTGTCCCAAGCGGGACACCTCAGAAGTCACGTGCGAACACACGCAGACGAGAAGCTCTTCAAATGCGACGTCTGCGGCAAATGCTTCTCGCAGCCCAGATACCTCAAGAGCCACTCGCGCACGCACACCGGCGAGAAGACGTTCAGCTGCGAGGTGTGCGGGAAATCCTTCACGCATTCCGGACACCGGAAAAGACACGCGCGCACACACACGGGCGAGAGGCTGTTCAAGTGCGAGATCTGCGGAAAATGCTTTTCACAATCGGGACATCTGAAAGGCCACGTGCGGACGCACACAGGAGAAAAGCAATTCATTTGCGCTGTTTGTGGGAAGTGCTTCACCCAGTCAGGAACTCTGCGGATACATGTGAGAACGCACACTGGGGAGAAGCCATTCAAGTGCGATCACTGCGGGAAATTCTTCTCGCGATCGGAGACGCTGATGATCCACACACGATCACACACCGGTGTGAAGCCGTACAAGTGCCAAGAGTGCGGGAAGAGTTTCTCGAGGGCGGAGTCGCTCAAGTTCCATGCCAGGACTCACACACGAGAGAAGCCACTCAAATGCGAAGTTTGTGACAAATGTTTCTCCCACACGCGAACACTGCAATTGCATCGACGAACTCATACCGGCGAGAAGCCGTTGAAGTGCGATATATGCGGGAAGTGCTTCTCACAGTCGGGAACGCTTGGGCGGCACAGACGCGCGCACACTGCCGACAGGGCGCGCTGAGCAGTGTTTGCTGCTGCGAATTATTTTTCATTAAAAAAGGTCAGTAACAATATAACTGTGTATGTGCGCACACAATTCATAAGCAATTAAAATACTACAGCCCTAAGAAGTTTTTTCCACGCAAAGTACATTTCAGTCCAACAGCCACACAGAGCTTTTCACTTCAGTTGAGCTGCCAAGCAAGAAGAAAATCATACGATTCCTGTTGGATATATTTCATACTGTCAGTATGTAATCAAGTGAAAAAAGTTTCCATTTTAATTCGTAATATTTTATGCCAAGAGTAATCCAGTCATTTTTACTAAAGTCTCTTTCTATAATTTTTCTTGGCAGCATTTCACTGTTTGATTGATTGATCGATTGTTTAAAGTTTACAAAAGTTGGTTGAAATGGCTGTTAACATCTGCAGCATATCAGTCTAAAACCCATGATCCATAAAAAAAAATGGCTTTTAAGGAACCTGGAGGTTCACTGCCATTTTCACATGAGCCCGCCATCGAATCCTATCCTGTACAACATTGATATTTAGTTGTGCTGCCAAGCAAGAAGAAAATCATACGATTCATACAGTCAGTATGTAATAAAGTGAAAAAAGTTTCCATTTTTCTTGATATTTTATACCAAGAGTAATCCAGTCATTTTTACTAATGTCTCTTTCTATAATTTTTCTCGGAAGCATTTCACTGTTTGATTGATCGATAGTTTAAACTTTACAAAAGTTGGTTGAAATAGCTGTTAACATTAGCAGCATATGAATCTAAAACCCATGATTCATAACGACAAAAAATGGTTTTTAAGGAACCCGGGGGTTCATTGCCATTCTCACATAAGCCCGCCATCAAACCATATCCTGTACAAGAATAATCCAGTAAGCACTATATTCTCAAACAGCCTTACCTTTGTTCCTCTCTCAGAGTGAGAGTCCAAGTTTCACTACCACACAGAACAAACGGTAATATAAGTATTGTTTAAATTTTAACTTTCAGCTTTTTCGAGAGCAGACTGGATGGTAAAATCTTCTCAACTGAATAATAACAGACATTTCCCATATTTATTCTGCCTTTAATTCCTCCCGAATGTTATCTGTATTTGTTAGTCTTGCTCTATGGTACCAGATTTGTTTACCTTTAGGATAAATTTCCAATTTGTATATTTCCATTTTGTACTATGTTGTTGGTCACGAGACATACTCATATACTTTGTTTTTTTTCGGGGTTTCCTTCCTAACCTTCCTTACTTGTTTCAAGTAAAATTTCCCGTGTTTTCCCTAATCCATGAACCATGAAAATTGAGCTTGTTAGCACGATACACCAACTACAGAGATTGTTCATTCGGATATGTAACTAAGTTTGCACAATTTTAAACGCGAGCTTTTGAGTGTTTTCTTGAAGTAATTTAATCAATTTGGGCCTACCGTTACGACAGTCACAGATGGATACTAAATCTGTTTTGAGGCAGTTGTGCTCAATTCACTGTAACTCCAGAAAATATGTAGGAGAAATTCATTAAAACTTGTATCCACTATTGTACTGTTCAAACTATATTTTTTTCGCAGATCGTAGACATTTTTGTGTTAAATAATGCAACATTACCTGGAATTTGAAAATACATTCTGAATTTCTGTTATGAAATGTAGGCCTAAAACTTCGTATTTATGCCAAGACTGCTTTTTTGGGCTATAACTGTGATCAAAACAATACTGAGAAATCATGTCTAAAATTATATCACTGTGTGTTTGTCGAGTAAAGAGTTGCAGGTTTCTGAAGCTGCTTCTTGGGGATGAGAGGGATCGTGCAAACATTCTGTTACGTTTATATTTCAACAACAATGTGAGTTTTACTTCTAACTTTAATAACAACCACACACCCGTCAACAATGGGTATTCCACTCAACACAGTAGTCGTTATTGCATTCCACAGAACGACAATGACTATTCACGTTTATTATAGAGAAGAACAACAATGTACTAATCTCAACTAATGTTCACAAAGCACTATGTACAAAACAAAACTGTCAGTTCTCAGTTCGTTCGCCTTAGCTAGTTCTTCTAGCTCACTCACTCTAGGTCACGGTACGTCGAACCCCAAGCTTTCCAGATACAGTTCACTGCACTCCGAACCCAAGACTTCCGGATACAGTTCACTGCACTTCGAACCCAAGACTTCCAGATACAGTTCACTGCACTCGGAACCCAAGACTTCCAGATACAGTTCATTGCACTCGGAACCCAAGACTTACAGATACAGTTCACTGCACTCCGAACCCAAGACTTCCAGGTACAGTTCATTGCACTTCGAACCCAAGACTTCCAGATACAGTTCACTGCACTCGGAACCCAAGACTTCCAGATACAGTTCACTGCACTTCGAACCCAAGACTTCCAGATACAGTTCACTGCACTTCGAACCCAAGACTTCCAGATACAGTTCATTGCACTCGGAACCCAAGACTTACAGATAAAGTTCACTGCACTCCGAACCCAAGACTTCCAGGTACAATTCATTGCACTTCGAACCCAAGACTTCCAGATACAGTTCACTGCACTCGGAACCCAAGACTTCCAGATACAGTTCACTCCACTTCGAACGCAAGACTTCCAGATACAGTTCACTGCACTTCGAACCCAAGACTTCCAGATACATTTCATTGCACTCGGAACCCAAGACTTACAGATACAGTTCACTGCACTCTGAACCCAAGACTTCCAGGTACAGTTCACTGCACTTCGAACCCAAGCCTTCTAGACGCGGTTCCGTGCACGTCGAAAGCCGCCCTCCAGATGCGTTTCCATGCACGTCGAATCCAAGATCTCCGGATACGTTGCACTCGCCTGGATACTGCCACTCAAGTTCACTGCACCTCGAACTCAGATCCTCTGGAAACGTCTCTGCTGTCGGAGACCAGACTAACTAGCTCTCTCGCAGCTGATTGACTTACTGCCCTCCGTCGGCACGATCGTCCAGGTGTTCTGCGTCGCGAAGCATCTGGTCCTCCACTTCCAGGCGCTTCCTTACCTCCGCGTCGTCTCGTAGTTTTCCTTCCCCTTCTGCTCGGCGCCAGCCGAAGCCCGAGTTCCGCTTCCCCGCGCCTCCCTTCTCCCCAGACGCGACCGGAACGTTCCAGACGGATACCGCAACATAATTATGTTGTACGTAGCAAGATCGATTAATCAATTGACAGGATAAATTATAAGGTTGCCATGATTGAGATATCTATTGTTAATTGCTTTCATTTATGTCAGGAGGCCTTGACTGACGGGTATATAAGGACTGGCATTCTTACGGTTGGTGGTCAGCGTTTGGGAAGACCCACAAGCAAGTCATTCTAAAGATGTTTAGGATTAGTGTAAAACTGGCCTATGTGTAACGACGTCTCCTAGCAAATTGCCCACAATTACGCCGTTGATTTCAAGTTCATTGTAAACAGCTGTTTTGTGACCCCATAAAAGTTGCAATTTTGTTGAAGATTCGGAATGCCTGCTATACGTCAGAACTACCTATAATTTGTAGATGCTTACACTCACTTTTTTGGTTTTCAAGGTTTGTGTTTTAATATATTATTTCTCTTGTAATAAATTAGTTACAGACCTAATCATGTTCCTTTTCACTTCGTATTTACAGGATTTAAAATTCACTGAGTGTACTCTAATTGCAACGTACTTAATAGATAATGATGTGTTTTGTTACGTATTATGTTGAGGATGTTTCTACACTTTTTCATAGATCTTTATACTTGTCCTAACTGTATTTACATCCTCATATTTTATTATAACATGTCAATAGTTTTCTCTGTTTACATTTTTATTTTCTTTGCATAATTTACATTCTTAGCTTGTTTTCTGCAGTTATATTTATTTAAAATTAATTTTAAAAAGTTTATAAGAAATAATTTAGGATAACAGTATTGTTATGGTGACTGGCCAGGTTCAAACTAAAACTGGCTTGCCGGGCATCTAAAATATGTATACAAAAGCACGACAAATAATCGTATGAAATTAAAAAGTATATGATATCCTAGATCTTTCACGTCAGAGGTGAAACAACATAAAGCGGCAAAACATTGTCAATTTACTAGCCAAAAATTTGTTAATTGAATGGAACTTAAAGAGTACTGCGTAGGAAATTACGTCGTTATTGCATTATTGATTTTATTATTTTCGATACAAGTAATATCTTTTTTATTTATTTATCTTTGTACTTACTTACTTACTGGCTTTTAAGGAACCTGGAGGTTCATTGCTGCTCTCACATAAGCCCGCCATTGGTCCCTATTCTGAGCAAGATTAATCCATTCTCTATCATCATATCTCACCTCCCTCAAATCCATTTTAATATTATCTTCCCATTTACGTCTCGGCCTCCCCAAAGGTCTTTTCCCCTCTGGCCTCCCAACTAACACTCTATATGCATTTCTGGATTCGCCCATACGTGCTACATGCCCTGCCCATCTCAAACGTCTGGATTTAATGTTCCTAATTATGTCAGGTGAAGGATACAATGCGTGCAGTTCTGTGTTGTGTAACTTTCTCCATTCTCCTGTAACTTCATCCCTTTTAGCCCCAAATATCTTTGTACTATCAATAAAAATATGGTTTTTTTTTAATTATTCTAAGTGGAAGTCTTTGTATGTATGTAACCTACTTACGCCGTATAGCTGATTGATTGCAATAAAACACTATTTTCGAATCGGTAATAATTTACATCACTACCCGGTACTCTTGATCTTACCTTTGTGCATAAAGTAATATTGAAAAAAATACACGTTACGTACAACGAAAGCAATGAGCAGGCACAGTTACATCGATATCACTTTAGAACCTCCCGCCTCCACTCAGCGTTGCCAAACCTACCCATGCTCCATCTTGTTACTGAAGAAGACCCTGAGTGTAATGAAGAAAATACTGGTACCTATTCACTATACCATTTCTTTCTTTCTTTCTTTGTTTTTTTTTTTCTTCCCTAGATTAAGTGTGCAATTGATACGACACAGATTTGGAGAACCAGTTCCAGAAAAATTAGGCCTACTTATAAAACGTCAAAGGCGTATATGGGTAAAGCAGCAATTTGGTTGTTAAGTATCGGTACCACATTGTCCGTTTCGCCAGAAGTGTACGATCTGTAAAATGTAGGAGTTGTGATACAGTAGTAGTGGACCTATTTCTTGTTCTTTTTTTTAATTGCTTTGAAAGTTAAAAAAATTGAAACATTGTATCCGTTATATAAAAAATTAATAACCACAAAAATTTGTGTCACAATTAATGTAATTGAAAACGGGAATTTAGTTCATATAATATATTGACTTTTGTGTTATTTTATGTATCACGTTGTCACGGCATTATGGATCCCACAATTTCGCGTGTCTAGTGGAATGAAGTTTTGGTAGGGTATTTCATGTTCGTTTCCGTGAAATGGAGTTCATTATTTGTCATTTCAGTTATTATTTGTAGTACAATTTGATGATACTGTAAAATATAATTACAATTCGAGGCTTACTACATCTTTATTCTATAATTACTACTAATTAGTGCCGCATTTAAATTTAAAGAAATAGGTAGGCCTACAATTTCGCAAGGCGACGTGTACTTTCATTCTATTTAAGTACGTTATGGTTTCTGAAAATGATTTCATGACGTGGCGATAGCGTCACTTCGTAATATCCCAGTCAGCGAGTAGCCGTGTAATGCTTACCTGACTTCCACTATATCGTTGCATTGTAGAGCTCACTCTTGAATGTTGAAAATCTTGTCAAACCAATAATGTTCTTTGCTTTAATCACGGAACATTAACAATGCCTTTATGCAGCGTTTATGGTTGTGCTAACTCAAGGGGGCGGGATAAAGATATTGGCTATTATTATTTTCCCAATAAACACAAATATCCAAGTTTACACAACAAGTGGATTTTATGTACAAAGCGGAACAATTTCATTCCCACAACGAAATCAGTAATTTGTGGTATTCACTTTCGAAAAGAAGATTTCAACCAGTCAGATGTATTAAAGCTAAGACTTCTGCCCGACAGCAAATTGAAACAACCAAGATTGAACGACGGCGCCATTCCTACAAAGTTTCCAAAGTGTAAGATTCCGAAACGCTCCAAGAAAAAAGGGTCTTCATTAAGAATGAAAATGGAATCGGAAGCATTGGGAAGCAATAAGGCTAGCACTAGCAGTAAAGCAGAAAGTGAGGCATTGCATGTGAATAAAGCAGCTAGTGACCAGTTGACCTGTGATAAAGGCGTTCAATGTGAATTAGGCGAAGTTGTTCTTTTCCCGGAACAGTTCCGACTGTTCCGGTTCCGAAAAAATACTATGTTCCAAATAACAGTTCCGAAATAACAGTCACCAGTGGTGATGAGTCGGAGTCGTTGAGTCGTTCAAACGAACGGTACAGTACCCTCCCTCTTTACCATGCTGCTCACACTGGAGCACTCATAGGCATGACATAGTACACATTCTTATCTATAGATGGCACTGCAATGCAAATTCGAATCGATTTTGGAAAATTGCTGTGCATGCGGACAGAACTCAAAAGCTTAATGTTAGTAATTAAACAGCTGTTGACTACAAGGACAGAATACAACACTTTGTTTTCGTACATAAAGTTATAAAGACATGGTAGCCAACTAAAAAAAATAACATAACATTTAAAACATATGGTATGTAATGTCTCTTCTCTCTATTACATAATAAAAAAAACAAATCATTAATTTTTATTTTTACTTTTCTTAATGCAGTTATAATAATAATAATAATAATAATAATAATAATAATAATAATAATAATAATACAATTTCATAAATAAAAAGATATATATTGGCAGTACTGAAACCTGGAAACCCCGCAGTGGGTTAGTAAAATGTTGGAATCGCATCTTTACAAAGTGTAATTTAAACTTCGCATTAAACCTCGCTCTCCAAATCAGTACTTATATGGGTAGTTTCCAACAAATAATGCTACAACATTTTTGTCGTTCTTTGATATCAGAGAAGATAGCACAAAAACTTGTGCTTGTCAGACTTAACCTCAACAAACGACAAACAGACATTGTAACTAAACCACTCATTACCATTTACGACTTTAACCTTTGTATAGAATCAGCTGATCAATGAATTAATAATAGTATGCGTACTTTATGACTTTGTAGAATGTTTATAAAACAGAATTAGTCAACTAATGGTGAAATAAACCATAAAGCGGGAATGAATATTACAGATTATTAAATACTTACTATAACATTACAGATGATTGGCCAGTCTTACAAATGTTGATATTAAAGTTCGCGCCACCGCAAGGATTTCAATTTCCATGCGCCCCCTCCAACCACGTGAGAGTTTCAAGTACCAACTTCATCCAACGAAGTTCCAAGTATAACATAAAGAACAACGAGAACAGTGTAACTGCAGCTGTCGGTTCATCGGAACAAGCTCCGACGTTCCGACTGTTATCTCGGAGTCGGAACATACCTTGTGCAACGCGGTACTGCGAGCCCGCAACAGCTGGGCAAGTGAGCAGCTCGGAGTCGGAACACTGTTATTTCGGAACAGGAGGTCCCGACCTACTGTTCATTTTTGCAACAGTTCCGAGAGAGTCGGAACATACCCTGTGCAACGCGGTACTGCGAGCCCGCAACAGCTGGGCAAGTGAGCAGCTCGGAGTCGGAACACTGTTATTTCGGAACAGGAGGTTCCGACCTACTGTTCATTTTTGCAACAGTTCCGAGACCGGAACAGTTCCAAAATAACTGTTGTGTTATTTTTTACCCATCTCTAGTGTCTAGTGGAATGAAGTTTTGGTAGGGTATTTCATGTTCGTTTCCGTGAAATGGAGTTCATTATTTGTCATTTCAGTTATTATTTGTAGTACAATTTGATGATACTGTAAAATATAATTACAATTCGAGGCTTACTACATCTTTATTCTATAATTACTACTAATTAGTGCCGCATTTAAATTTAAAGAAATAGGTAGGCCTACAATTTCGCAAGGCGACGTGTACTTTCATTCTATTTAAGTACGTTATGGTTTCTGAAAATGATTTCATGACGTGGCGATAGCGTCACTTCGTAATATCCCAGTCAGCGAGTAGCCGTGTAATGCTTACCTGACTTCCACTATATCGTTGCATTGTAGAGCTCACTCTTGAATGTTGAAAATCTTGTCAAACCAATAATGTTCTTTGCTTTAATCACGGAACATTAACAATGCCTTTATGCAGCGTTTATGGTTGTGCTAACTCAAGGGGCGGGATAAAGATATTGGCTATTATTATTTTCCCAATAAACACAAATATCCAAGTTTACACAACAAGTGGATTTTATGTACAAAGCGGAACAATTTCATTCCCACAACGAAATCAGTAATTTGTGGTATTCACTTTCGAAAAGAAGATTTCAACCAGTCAGATGTATTAAAGCTAAGACTTCTGCCCGACAGCAAATTGAAACAACCAAGATTGAACGACGGCGCCATTCCTACAAAGTTTCCAAAGTGTAAGATTCCGAAACGCTCCAAGAAAAAAGGGTCTTCATTAAGAATGAAAATGGAATCGGAAGCATTGGGAAGCAATAAGGCTAGCACTAGCAGTAAAGCAGAAAGTGAGGCATTGCATGTGAATAAAGCAGCTAGTGACCAGTTGACCTGTGATAAAGGCGTTCAATGTGAATTAGGAGTTGAAACGTATAGGAATGCTATGAACAAGCCAGAAAGGTGTAGCACCAGGACTAACAGTGATTCTGATTGCGATGAAAAGAACATTTCCGATTGTTGGGATTCGGACAGTAAGCCAAGCAGACATGCGCAGTTAATTGCCAGCGAACAAAACACTTCAGTAGGTAAGCTTTATATTGCAATAAATTTGTGAAGTCTTGCGTTTAATGCTTCCAATGCTTTCTCAAAATCACTGGCATTTGGTTTTTAGTTAGACTTAATTTAATAAACTTATAATATTTTTCTCCAATATCTTTCACCGCACATGGATAGGCATGTCAGTTGTATAAAATACTTGGACATTTTCAATTGCAGTCTTACGTTTTTTATATTAATTGTATTAAGAAATATTAGGAATGGAAAATATTCCATTATACACCGAGGACGAAATCGAGCCATCTTTTGACATGTTTCTGTCCCAGCTAAATAGAGTCGAGGAGACGTTTCTGTATACGTCCAGGTCGTCTTCGTTTTTGTGGGTAGTATTTTGCAGGTTTTGCTGAGGAATCGTAGTTGGGGGCGTCCTGGAAACGTATTGTAACCATCTGCCCTTGTATGTGGAAATTTCCTGTAGTGGTTCCATATGAACTTATTAATTATATCCTTATTTCTCCGATGGTAGAGCACTGCATAGCCAGTAATTCGTCCACTTCGGGAGGCCGTAGTCTGCGGATGTCTGTCTGTTTATTAACCCAGTTTTACAGCCATACAGGAGAGTTTGGAGGATAAGACTGTTACACACTTTCAGTCAGGAATGTTCGTCTACCAGAAATAGTTTTAGAGTATTGTTTATCAGTTCCATATTTGTAGAAATATTGCAGTGAAGGGCTAAACTAGCATCGAGTCAGTTCCCTTCTTACTCCGCTTATACACCTTGTATATGCGAACCTGTGACGGGTTTTGCTTAGTTTAGGCTTTTGTTATTGCTTGCATATACGATCAATTGCATCTCTACAAAAAAAAAAAATCCCTTACAATTTCAACGATTTTCACGTCCGGAGTCACCGGAACTATGTCAGCGCTAGTTTCAGCGCAGAAAGTACTATGATCATCTAATTCTAATTATGCATTATTAGATTATTATGGCCTGTTGTTCAGACAGTTTGTCACTTAATGGAGTTTTATGAATTTCAGGTTCAGATAGCCCTATAAGGATTTTTTTTCCGTTTGATTATTTGTTGCCTGGCATTGACTCCCATAAACATTCGGTTTTGTAAAATTTGAAAGCATTGACCTGTCGTTACTCTTAACTTATTTATGATCTTGTTCATAACAAACGAAATAATTACAACATTAACATTTCAGGACATATACAATTCCATATCAAACACAAAACGAAAGTATTTTGCCCATATTACAAATCAAACAGATCACTGAAATCCTTTGCTTAAAAAAAACGTAATATTTGTGCTCATAAATATTCGGTTTTCACTTTGGTACTGCATTTTGTGTCCATCAATACTTGGTCGCAAAACGGCGTTCAGACGCTTTGGCATACTAGATACTAACTTCTGTATGTAGTTAGAACTAATGCTTTTCCATTCTTCTCTTTAGTTCCGTAGCTGAGGTAATTGGTGAAGTTCATATCCTACAGTCTACTTCGTCCCACAAATTTTCGATGGGATTCAAATCTGGTGACTGCGCCGAGGTTCAAATCACCTTGGGACAGCGAGGAACGCACTTCATAGGCTGTGTTTGGGATCGTTATCTTGGTAAAACTTGAATGTTTCCAGTATCCCTAATTTTTCAGCACTTTTCCACAAATTGTCTTTAAGCAATTGTAAATATTTATGCTTGCCCATAATACCGTCAATAAACACCAACTCTCCAACTACATGACCAGAAATACACCCTCAAACCATCACACCTCCTCCACCATGCTTCACAGTTGGTTGTAGCTCTTGATTAGGTCTTTGCCACACCATTGTCCTCCCAGTTGACCCAGAAACTTTGTAGGGACTTTCATCAGCGAAGACATCATTCCACCAATTTTTGTCCTTTTGACTGTACTCCTTAGCAAGGTTTAGTCTGTTCGTATTTACTTCACTGATGTCTGGTTTCTTCCTGGCTTCTCTTCTGTTTTAAGATTCCTCCTAATTGTTTGTGACTGACCCGCTTGTTCCACTTGTGCGGCAATCTGTGGTGCAGATAATCTTGGATTTATCTTTATTTTTCTAATTATTAAACGTTCTTCTTTGTCTGTTAATTTTTTTGTTCGACCTGGTGGTAGTCCAAATTCCACTCTGTCTTCATTTTTGTATCTCCTAATGGTATCACCAACAGTACTCTTTGGAATAGGTAACATTTCTGTATAGCCTACTTGCCTTATTTCAGATGTAGTGTTCGGACTCATTTGTCTGTGACGCAATGCACTGCTACCTGGATGAGCGACCTTTGTGGCTTCTTTGTTCGTAAATAAAATAACATCAGACGGAAGGGGAGGGGGTGAAACCGATTGCTCTGTTTCACTGACTGTAAATAAACAGTTTCTTTCCATATCATACAATGCAGGCACAATATTCTATATTGACCGTAATCTACAAATACACACGTATTTTCAAAAATAAATTACTGCAATAATATTGTTTATATGTGACAGAAATGCAGCCCAAAGATAATTAATTCGACAAAACCGAATCTTTATGGGAGTCACTGTATTTATTATTTGGACTATTTATTGAAATACAGGTATGGAACTGTACTTAGTTGCATTTTTTATGATTGTACAGATGACATTAGCTCCAAAGTATGCACACATGTAATCAATTAGGCCTGTTGACTTTCACGACTACATTTAAAATTGTGCGTTAATTTATTGTCTACGTAATAAACTATTCTTTATCGCATATGAGTACTCCACCTCACAGCTGCAGCTGTATCTAACAACAAGCACATAATTGCCCGACGCTGTTCTTTCAGGTCTGATGGATGTGATCAAGACAGAACCTGAGGATGATCTGTTGGTTGCACAGTCATGCGATTACACGGATGCGAAAGTGGAAAATCTTTCACCTTATGTAAGTTTAAAGAACTATTCGTTCAACTCCTCAAATTCATATCTCTCTCTCTCTCTCTTATTATTTGAACGTTCGAGAATAAAAGATGGTAAGTGCCATTTCGATTAATTTTGAATTATAGTTTCTAGGTCTTTGCATTCATAAAATGAAATTGTTAAAATTCGACCAATATATTGAGTAGAGTGCCTCGGATTTTATGAAAATGCTGTTTATTTCATGTACAAGTTGATCCTCATCTGTATACTAAGCGTAGAATCAGGCTGTCATTAATAAAACTTTCTCTCATTTCGGTGACACCACATAAGCAACAGTGAACTTAATGTATGATCAAAGCGCCGATATCAGTCGTCATTGTTATTGGTCCAGATGGGAAGCAAATATCAATGTATGAAATTGATACTGCCATGTTATGGAGGTTTAAATCATAACAGTTTATATGAACACAGAGTCAGTGCAGATGGAGTTGATGAAAATAGTGTAGCCTACACATTAACTGCTGTCTGGAAACATCGAAACTCAAGAATCATTTCCTAAAGGACATTTGATCCTTGGAGTGTATGGTAGTCTATTTTTTTCTTTAATTTCATAGTGTCTGAGTTTATTGAAAACATGTTAAGAGGTGGACTAACTTACACTTCGGCGTAAAAAATAAAGTACCTACCAACTATAAATTACGAAGTTATTGTAAGTGCTTTTAAATTGGTTTCTGTGTTTAATTCTTACGTTTTTACTGTTTCAATAATACAGAAAATTATGAAACATACTTTGTGCTTTTCTCAAAACTACTCTCATGGCACTTACTACCTTTTACTATCACACCATTCATTTTTATTTACATCCCTAAAGTTAAATTACCATTAGGTATATTAACTTTTTTTACATTTCACATGTGCCGTGTATGAATAATGACAAAACTCGTCTATTGTGTGATGTGTTTACCGGCAGAGTTCACTCTGCCATTTGTAAACAGAATGTCTGCGTATCTAGTTTGTGACACGCAAGAAGACTTGGTTTTCCACAGGTTAAATTTTGTATATAATGTTGGTTACTTGATAAACGTACTGAGAACTTGTCATGCATTGTTGATATATTCTAGAAAAAAAAAAATTAACACTTCACCGTAATAAGAATTGCATTTCTTCTTTTCGGACTTTCGTTGTTATGTAACTTAAATGAAATAAAACTAAATATTCAATGAAATCGTAATGCTTGCATGTAATGTTATACTTTGCCTATTTAAGTATATTCGGAATCACAGATGTTGAGCACGGACACATGGAATACTATCCTTAACTGCCTTCCGTCTCGTTCCTGTGGTGTCTTCAGGAGCTCTTGTTCATTTCGTTTCCAAAGTGGCTACTGTGTTTGATGCTCCATCTAGAGAACTGTAGAATTAGTTGCTGTCTTATTGAACAACATTTTACAAGCTTATTTACTATATTGCCATTATTGATCAAGGAATTACTCCACTGTCTTCTGTTCTCTTAAATTCAGCATCGATAGTCAGTACAATAATATCTCCTTTGTCAACAGATTTGCGAAACATAATCTTTGGCCATCCCTGCTGTTCTCTTTGAAATTTATCTAATGTGTTGTTGTAGTTGCATCAGGTTTGTTAGAAGCCTGCATAATTTTGTCCTCGTGGTATTGTGATGTGAGCAATATTATGATTTGTTTTGTGTTTTGTACTATTACGAGTATTAAGTCTTTACAGAACGGAAATATAGGTAAAGCCTAGTTATGAAGCTGAGTTTTGAGTTGCAAGGTAACGCAGAGAATGAGCAACGAACTGTTAGAAGTGACACTGATGTGAAAGAAAAATGTAATATATCGCAATCAATATGAAGCCTATAAGCCAACTTCTCGTCCTTGTTTCTTTTCTCATTCTTTTTCTAGCCCACTTCTAATTTTGGGTTAAGCTCTATGTTTGTGATATGTTTGGTAGGTTTTTCACTTCCATTATCCCTGAACAGGCATTTTCCTCAGAAGACATGTCACGCCTCTGCTTTGTCGACATTTGTTGTTGTGCTTCTCTTTACAATCATTTTCTTCCATTCTTTATTGTGTAGACAATGAGGTGATCATTATAAGGTATGAATTCTATATTATTAGTCACAATGTCATCCAGGTCAATTTGCGTATTGTCTTCATTTTTAATACATCTGCTGGTGTATTGCATAACATCCAGCACCAGGTAGCATGAAGAAATATAAGGTGTCATTAAAAAAAATATTGTTCATGACTAGGGCCCGGATTTTTCTAAAATGCATATGCGCATATGCAAATGCATATTTTGAGGGTTAGTGCATGTTTCGGCATTTATTCAGTTTATGTATGCTCAATTATCTGACATTTCTGAACGAACTGTAAATCTAGTAATGGATTTGTATGTCGGACATCCCTTGCACCACAATAGCCTACCTATTTCAAGTGAAATGTTAACGGGACCATACTTCCAATCTCACAACACATGGAGATCTTTTTCACACAAGGAATTTCTTACATTCCTTTCTCAATGCAGTATCCGCTCAAAGTTTGTGTCGACAGGACCGCAGGTGTTTATCTGCTGACTTGTTCATGCGGTGTTCTGTCAGATTAAACTAAAAATGCCTAAAGATAAGTCCACTAAATCCTTTTTAATTAAACAGTGGATTTCAGGCAATAGTGACTATTCAACTGACGGCGATGTAGTGTATTGTGAGAAGACTGTGAAATGCAAGAAAAGTTTTAACTAGAACAGCATTCTAAAACAACTGCACATCTCTGGTCAAAACAAAAGGGTTAGAAGACGCAACAGGTACTTTTAACTCAGGTGAAATCATGGTCTGAAGTTAGTACATTTTCCGCTGACCTTATAAAGCTTTTGTATGCAGAACATTCCGCTGCATAAATTAAATAATCCACATCTATGATCATTTCTTAAAAAATATTGCCTTAATCAGAGGACACCGGATGAATCCACTCTTACGAAAAATTATTTACTTTCGCTACATGCTTCTATCCTGGATTCAATACGGTCTGACGTAGGAGGGAACTGCGTATGGATTTTTGTTGATGAATCAACAGATTCGTGTGGCAGATACATAGCGAACTTCACAGTGGGTAAATTATGTCCAAAAGAATCCAGCATACCTCATTTACTTTCATGCAAAGTGTTGGAAAAAACCAACCACAGTACAGTTGCAAAGTTAGTTTAGTGCATTTTTTTTTTGTTTTTAGTGCATATTTGCATGCATATTATAGCTATTTTCAGTGCATATATATCCGGACCCTATTCATGACTTATGAACTTGAACACCGGTCCTCACCAATTGTTTTGTTTTAATATAAATACAAGCTGTGACTTGTCTGAAATCCTCCATTTAAATTTAATTGAATATGTGCGTAATTTGTAAATCGTAATACATTCTAGCGAATATCCAATCATCAAATTGCATTATGTTGCTTAGGATGTGCATTTAGCATTTAGTATATTTTTGATAACAGTTGAAATTGCGTGAGAACAGATTCCATGCTGTACTGTCATTATGATTTGAGTTCTGCTGCTACTGCCATGTGCTGGCATCGCAGATCATCATCATCATTATTATTATTATTATTATTATTATTATTATTATTATTATTATTATTATGTATTTTTTTCATGTTTATTTTTTCCTTTGTTTTCGGTATTTGATTCATCGAGATATTTGTCATTAAAGTTAGTAAATTTTTACGTGTGTCGATGTGGTATCTTAGCTTGTTGGTGGATTTGTATTATTTTGCTCGCTATTCGAATTTCAAATTCAGTTCAGGTGATGCAGCCAATTTACATCTGAATACAAATCGTCACATAGTTGACATGCAGTCCAAGCTGTAACAACTGCAACAAGATCTTCATCTTCGAAGAAACGTTGCAGCACGAATTGATTACGTGTGTCTTTTCTGCAGGAGTCAGCATTGCAGAGCTTGGACGGCAACTGTGATATCAAATCGGAAATAAAAATTGAGGACACTTCAGAGACAGTCGTGAAGTGTGAGCCCGAGGTGAGTGAAGGTCATTGCTGGTTCCCTCGACACTGCACCCGGTATGCTCCTTTGCTGCAGACCACATGACTATGCCTTATCCATACCTGTGGAGTAACAGTTCGCGCGTCTGGACGCGAAACCAGGTGGCCCGGGTTCAATTCCTGGTTGGGGCTACTTATCTGGTGAGGTTTTCTCTCAACCCAGCTATCGATGGGTAACTATCAGTGCTGGACTCCGGATTCATTTCATTTGCATTATCACCTTTACCTCGTTCAGACGCTAAATAACCTAAGATGTTGATAAAGCGTCATAAAATAACCCACTAAAAAAACTATGTCTTCAGTATTGTTGGCGCTGTATTAAAGAACCATTTATCTGTTTCATGGACTATGTTATGTAAATCACTTTAAACTTTATTAGGACTGACACTCATGATGTGTTATTAATACCCTCCATATTACAATTCCAAATGATTTCGAGACACCTTCATTCCTAAAGACCCATTCACAATGAAAATTAAACATAACCGTAACATAAACACAGAAGTTTGCGCCCAGGTTACCAAATGGGATCATTCACAATGATTCACATAAACATTGACATAAACATTACCGTAAGACGTTAACATAAAAGTTTGCAAACTCAAAACTTTCATGCTTATGCTTACGTGATTTGCAAACAGAACACAATCGTGGAGCGCTGAAGTATACGACAGAATATGAGGAAATGGCGTCGTTGTTATGTTTCCATGGTTACCAAGTATGTTTGCTGTTATGTTTATGTTCCCATCGTGAATGATGGTATGACTTCTTGATTTTACCGTAACGTTTATATTCTTAAGTTAACGCTTACGTTATGTTTAATTTTCATTGTGAATGAGCCTTAATTGAATCAGTGGTTTTGAAAAGGACATAAGTCGGCAACACCAAAGTTTCGGTAAATTAAAATGACTCATATGAACGACGTTTTAGTTTTAGTATAAGGACAATGTTTTTATAAATCTGCATTTTATGCGGAAGTTATACCTTTTAAACTTATATGGTAAACCCATAAAATAAAGTTTGAAGTCGGCCTCGGTAGTGTAGTCGGTATAGCACTGGCCTTCTGTCCTTGAGGTTGCGGGTTCGATCCCGGCCTAGGTCGATGGCATTTAAGTGTGTTTAAATGCGACAGGCTCATGTCAGTACATTTACTGGCATGTAAAAGAACTACTGTGGGACGAAATTCCGGCACATTGGTGACGCTGATATAACCTCTGCTGTTGCGAGCGTCGTTAAATAAACCATAATTTGTTTGTTTGAAATGAGTGGACTGATGTCTTTTACAAAATGAAAGCATAAATATTGTGTTTATTTTTTCATAAAACAGTATTGGACACTAAATAAACAGAACATCTTATAAGTGTTTGAAATGAAATTACTTTAAAAAATATGATATAAACATGAATAGTTACTTAATTTTGTTTTAACAAAAAGTTCATTGAATGGCCCTTCCCATCCTTGGCTGGCCAATCTCATATCTCGTCATAGAAGGGTAAGTGCTCATCTGGGATGTACTTTTTCAGTTGGACGATGTCCTCAATTTTCTTTTTTGTTTGTTGGACATCATTGTATGCCTTTTCAGTTGGTAGAGATCTGACATCCTGCTTAGCTAGTTCAAAGTGATGCAACGCCAATGAATTCAATACAGCTTCATCACCTCCCTCGCATTCGAACATAGAGTGCTTTGAAGTCTCAAACGCCAGTTTATCATATTTGGAACTTTTTTTTCCTAAGAATTCTGTGGATAAAACTTTCTTCCTGTTAAATTTTTCCCACCAAGGTTTACAATCAACAGTAAAGCTTTCTTTGTCATGTACGACCACCATGTACTGCTTCATTTGTTTTGATGCCTATTTCAAAACAAACGCAATATGCAACCACATACTGAAACCATACAGCCAAGTGCCTTTGCATATAAAATGGTAAGTGTACGCTTATAGAAATGAAAAACAGGAATAAGTGTGATTGATGCCCTTTTGATTCAGTGATATATGAGGTGCAACTTTTCTGAGAGGAATGATATTTGCCACTTGCCCTTTCTCAGCTTAAGTGCAGGGACTTGTACCAATTCTTTTAATGAATTTTTTTTTTATTTTAGTAGGTTATTTTAAGACGCTGTATCAACATCTAGGTTATTTAGCATCTGAATGAAATGAAGGTGATAATGCCAGTGAAATGAGTCCGGAGTCCAGCACCCAAAGTTACCCAGCATTTGCTCATATTGGGTTGAGGGAAAACCCAGGACAAAACCTCAACCAGGCAGCTTGTCCTGACCGGGAATCGAACCCGGGCCAACTGGTTTCTCAGCCAGACCCGCTAGATGTTACTCCACAGGTGTGGACTTCTTTTAATGAAAAAATTATACCATATTATATTGTATTGCAAAGCAAACAGTTTGCTTGAGGGGTATGTGATAAAAAGTAATGGCAACAGTTCGATATTTCTGACATGGCTTTATTCACAGGGGTACAACATTTACGTACCTTCTATATAGTCGCCCCCTTATTTATTATCTTTTGCCAAATGTTTGGAAGGCGTCGTACACCATCAGCGCATCCATCTTTGTTGATGTTCCATATTGACCACCCTATGGCACGGATAAGTTCATCTCTGGTATTGTACCGGGTCCCTCGCAGTGATTCTTTCACTTTGGTGAGAAGATCGTAATCGCATGGACTTATATCGGGTGAGTACGGTGGATGTTCCAGAATCTCCCATTGCCAGCGGCGCAAGAGGGCCTTGACAGCAGCAGCGGTGTCACTCCTTGCATTATCATGAAGAATGATGGGGTTCTGTACCACCAAGTGTCGTCGTTTTCTCCTGAGGGCTGGACGAAGGTGGTGCTGCAGGAACCTGCAGTAGTAGTCCGCGTTTGCCGTCTGCCTTGGAGATACAGCATGGTGCAGTATTACCCCATCAATGTCACACGCCACAATGAACATCACCTTCACAGCACTTTGTGTAGGGCGCACTTTCTTCGGACGAGAAGAACCGGGATGCTTCCATTCATTTGATTGACGTTTCAAGTTTGGTTGGTTCGTATGAGCGAGCCCAGGTTTCGTCCATAGCGACGATTCGTCCAACAAAGTCGTCATCTTTCCTTTGGCACCGGTCCAACAAGGCCTGTGCGACTGCATAGTGGTGCCATTGTTAAACCTCGGATATTTCATGGGGTATCCAACGCCCTGTATTTTTGCGGTAGCCCAGAATGTCTTGCAGAATGTGGAGCGCAGTTTTGTGACATACTCCGACTTCCGCTGCTAACTCACGCGCAGTCCATCGGTGATCAGCATCCAACAGGGAAGCAAGGAGTTGAACTGTGTTGTCCTCCACGCGGGGTCGTCCTGAACGGAGGTTGTCCTGAATGGCATCCTTGCCTTCCTTGAACGCTTTAACCCATCGTGTCACTGTGCGATATGGCAACGCTGCATCAGCATATGCTTCACGCAGTCTCTGAAAACATTCTTGTGGACTACGACCTCGTGTCACTTTACTTTTGATCCAGGAACGTTGCTTTAGTTTTGTAAACGTGGTCTTAGGGCGCTCGCACTATCCCTATGAAAGTGAACGTTCTACACACTGCAGTAGATTGACAGAGTACTGTCGCTGCTGGCTGCACTAACTCATCCAACAGTCCTTGTTCATGTCGACACAGCTGGCAGCTCTCGAACGCACCATCGTCACGTGACAGCAGAGTTGCCATAACTTTTTATCCAACCTATGTATGATTATTGTAATCGTATATATGTGGGATGTGATACAGAATGGCAAGGAAAGTTTTGAGGTGGTGCATGAGAGCATAACAAAATTGAACTAGAGAGATTGCGCGAAGGAAGTCAGTTTATTGTGAAAGATTGAGGACATTACAGATCAGAAAGCAGGACTCTGGCCATTCTTAGTACAGTGGGTAATTTTGTGTGGACTTGATAATTGATGTTACTGATAGTATTGAGCACATGTTGTTAAGAAATTACAAGTAAAGTAACACAAGCATTGCAGTTCTCCAAACTTTGACGCACTGCGCACTCATCATATCAGAGTCTTCGTGCATGTCTTTCTAAAACGAAAAACAGTCTGCTTGGACTCGTGTTAAGGTGTTACTACTGATTTGAGTCTTCAAGAGGGAAGAAATTCTTTTATGAAATTTCAGTGAGCGTATGGGACTGGTGTTCACCCAGCATCGTGTTGAATTTGATAGGCAGCAAAATCCGACACACCCAGCAATCTGTAGCGAAACGATACTGCTGTGTTGCCTGCACAAGTTATAAATTCAGGGTGGGGAAGGATTTGAACCCTGGTTGCCTAGCACATAAGCCCAGTACAGTTAATCTGTAACTCATAAACTTGACAATTGTGCCGCTATCTTCGTGCTTATTTGTTTCGAAGTAACAGACTTCGTGCGAGTTGAAATTATATTGCTTTACGTTTTCACAGGTACAGTACATATCCCTCGTCTGTTTCAGGAAGAGGCCTGTGGCATGGTCATCGTAAAAGAGGAAGGAACAGCAGAAGAGTCCGAAATCGATTGTGACAGTAAGCTGATTTGAGTGCTCTACTTTATCTTATTTATGACGTAAGGCAGTGTATTGTTATGTGTTACCCTAATTTACAAGAAGGGAGTTGTGATGCCTTGTAGTAATATGTGTGGTGCTGGCTCAGGTCTGCTGAGAAGTGCAAAACAAACTAATGAATAACCAGAAATGTGGATTGTAACATTTAGTGGTTAATGCTTACATTGGCGAATTTAAATCTTCATTTCATTGCTTAGATAGTCAATATTTTGCATTTAAATTGTTTAACATATACTCTAGTCCTTTCGTCTTTTGTACCTCCTTTTGTTTTGTTTGTATCTATCCCTTTGCAAGAGAAGAGGTACAAGACTTGCTAAGAGTATCATCACACTCTATTCTTAGTCATGGCCTTTGCTTCATTCCTTGACGATTCTAGGAAAATTGGTCACGTTTCTATTGGTCATACCGAAATCGTCATATACGTATTTGTCACTTTGTGTTTTTTATCACGTGAGGAATATTTTTGATTTATAATATTAGACCATGAATTTGTGATTTATTAACGAGAAAACTGATCATGTGCAAGTAAGATACTCTTCTGAATTACGTGAGAGTTAAATTAACATGTTTGCTGAGAGATTATGACCTGTATTACAACATAAGTTAAAACATTTCCTTGTGTTTTATATTCAGTACAATTCTAGCTGTTCGGGAATGCAACTTCCTCTTTTTGGTAGGTGGAGAGTATTCAGCTTATAATTTTTTGATATCCCTGTCTACTTCTGCTACTTGGCGTTGTAGTTGTTCCAAGAGATGATACAGAGCCCTTCCTATCAGCGTGTTTAGTTTCGTGTACCAACCTTCACATGTGTTAATTGTACGTGGCACAGTTTCTACTCTGTGCTGATAACTCCATATATTCGGTGGATATCGTGGTTGCTGCCTACCTCTTCTTCATGTTATATAATTGTCTTCCACGTACTCAATCATTCTGTATTGCAAATCAAAGTCTGGTCTATATTTGTGGCCATTTATTTACGTGTGACAAATCCTGAATTAGTGACAAATTGAGGGGTTTGGGAGAAAAAACCAGGCAATTCCAATTCAGTACTTTTCGAGATAATGAAGAAAAATTTACCGCCAAACAATAAACATGTACAGAAGAAGCAGGTACAAAATGCATCATAACTGTGAATGTAATTCTTGGAACTACTTGGTTCTTCGACCAAACGATAGAGCGTATTTTTTAGTCCTCTGTGCGTAAATAACTCAAAAATGAAAAAAACTGGAGCTTCCTGGTTTTTCCCCTAAACCCTCAATTATACTCTTTTAGAATCCTTCATGTGTGACAAATTATCCCCTTTACGAATCCTTAATGTGTGACGAATTGTATTAGTTACGAGACGAGTTTTCCGGACATCTTCATTGACTTCCTTCTTGCTTCAATTCTCCTGCTTGTAGGTTATTTTAACGTTGAACATTTTTCAGTGTGAGCTGCAGTGATACCAACCGCAAAGCATTTGATAGCTAAGGAACTTCATTTGGTTATTCATGGCTTCTGCCTCTGCTACAACATTAATAAAATGGAATGCACAGTCTATTCTTATTATGTTGGAAGTTCCATCTTCATTTGTCTCTAAATTTTCAGGTTATGTGCATCGTAGCATTTTGTGAAAACCTCCAGTAGTCGGTTCTTCATATAGGCAGTTCCGAATAATGTATATTCGTGCTTTATGTCAGTAATTTATATCTTTATACAAGGAAGCCCTCCTTAAGAACATCTGTTGCTGTACATCTGTGATTAGCCTTGCAAAAGATTTCCATGAAATGTTTTTAACATGTAATTTCTTATCGAAATGTTAATTTTAATTTAATTAAATATTACTATTAGTACATAAATGGGTGATTAATAAATGCGGGGGTTATAAAGACAGTAAAAGTTAATTTAATATATTCTATTTATGAATTACATAATTGTGGTATTAATTTCGAAATAAAGCCAATTGTCTGCAATGACATTATTATTATATTCAATTTTAAACAAGTGATTGGCGTCGTATTGATGTGTGAATCGTTTCGACTATCAATCGCATTGTTGTCTGCAGACTAGGCCTTGTGGAACGACACCTAACACTACATTATCACATCAACTAGGTTTCCATATGGATCTGACAATGGACAATTAGTTACATTTTGTTACTCTTCTTGAAGGGTTCTGACCCTCACGAATGGCACTGTGTTGAAATAAATTCGTCTGTAGGTGACAATTATCTGTTGAAGCAACAACAAAATGACGCAACAGTGACATCTGCCATGATGTTCGAATGTCACAAGTTTTATGTCCTTTTTTGTACGCATATGTTGTACCACAATTATATCTCAATTTTATAACGTGTAAAGAATGTTCCTCATTGGCTGTGCCTCGCTCCAGCCTCGGTTGCTTTGTGCTGCTGGCGGATGTGACGTCTCAGAGTTCCCGACGCGGAGAAACATTTGCCGCAGATATCACATTTGTATGGTTTCTCGCCCGTGTGCTGGCGTAAATGGATTTTGAGGCAGTTTGACGTCAGTAAATATTTACCGCACAAATCACACTTGAAGGGCTTCTCCACTGTGTGCACGCCGGAATGCACTTTGAGATACTTCGCTGCCGAGAAGCACTTACCACACACATCGCACTTGAACGGCTTTTCGCCGGAATGCAGGCGTGCATGCTTCTTCATGCTCCCCATCACCGCGAAACATTTCCCACAGGACTCGCATGTAAATGGCTTCTCACCAGTGTGCTGACGAACGTGAAGCTTAAGGCTGTTCGATATTGCAAATTCTTTGCCACAAAGATGACATGTGTATGGTTTTTCACCTGTGTGAATGCCTACATGCATTTTTAGATACCTCCAAGCTGAAAAACGTTTACCACACGTTGCGCACTTGAATGGCTTCTCGCCGGTGTGAAGATGCAAATGTCTCTTAAGGCTGCCAGATTCAGAGAAGCACTTTCCACACGTATTGCATTTGAAAGGTTTTTCGCCAGTGTGAGTGCGCAAATGTTTTCTGAGGTTTTGCGAAAACCGGAAACTCTTCCCACAGATGCCGCACTTGATTGTAGCGTCACGTACGCTATTACCACGGCATGTGTTGGGTTTGTTTTTATTTGCAATCATGTTGTCATAATTTTGGCAAGTTGATAAGTTTTCAGACGAAGTTGCTTGAGATGAGACCCGATCATCGGAATTTTCTTCATTGTTCTGACACTCTGCTACTTCCACAGGGCTGGTAACCTGCGATGGTTCATTGTTCAGCATTCCGTCAGTGCCACCTGGAACTCTGTTACGAAAGGTATGTTATCTGTACAGCAATATAAATAGTACTGTAATGGAATTGAAGGATGTTTACATGCTGTTAGGAGATGACGTAGATAGTAATGTGACGAATATTGTCAAAGCTGATTATAAAATTGGAAAAAGTTTTTCTTGCTTAAAAACATGAGATGGCTCGACCCGTCATTTTCGGAGTCTATTAATATTTCCATCGTGATTCGTGCTGCTACATTGAATGCTTTTGCTGAAAGGAAAGTTTATCACCACGAAAGACGTGATTTCATATCCCAGTTTGACTCATTAAGTGGTTGGTTTATTAAGACTTTTTCCCTAATATATACGGAAGGTAAATGTCAGGTAATCCCATGGAAATTTCTAGGACTCATCTCAGTAAATGCCAGCTCTATGTCATTAATTCCTCCACAGATAGAAACCAACTAGTTTCTTTGTATTGCTGATAATCAAACAGGAAATTAAACCATCGAAGGTTGGCCCAATCTTCTTCAGATGAACAAGGAAGGTCCGAGAATGCGTTTTTACACATTGGAGTCACTACAAATAGCTAAGTTGGTGATGAAGATTTTGTACACATTAATTATAACCACAATATCATTATTATATGTTATATTGATTTACTATACACCTGCAACTCTAGAAATTCACTTAACACTTAGAAATATATTAAACGTGAGTTTCCGGGTATCAATTTTAGGTCCAGTGTTGTTTTTACTGTATATTAATTTTTTACCTATACTAATATATATTTTATCCAGGTAATTTTATTTACACATTAATAGAAGTGTGATTATCTGAAGTAAAATATACGATAACTATATAAACATTTCCAATACAGTGTTAAGGCTAATGAATGAATGGTGCAATTCAGATAAACTACGATTTTGTGTTCGTAGAACCAGCGTAGTCCAATTCTAGGTTCGCCTACAATATCATGTTAATGCAAGTGATATAAAATAATCAAGAAGCACAAAGTTTCCCGGTTTGAAATTGGAAAATCACTTGAACTGGACGACGCACATAGAATATATGACATTCAAAATGAGCTCTGCCTGTTATGCATCAAGATTCTTTTCTTCTATTCGCGATGTAAACACACTTAAAATGAATCCTATCCATATTTCCCTTCTATAATGATACCTGGATCGACATTCTGATCTGACTGACGGAAGCTCAACATGTCTTTGTTTTATAAAAGGAAACCTAATTATGACGACAGGTGTGCTTGTGAAAATATCTTTTAGAATTTTGACACTACTGTGAAAGTGCATTCCTTCACAATACATTTATTATCAATGAGAACATTTATAATTTAATACAAGACACAAATCAGATCTCCATCTACCATCTATTATTCTGAGCCATTATAAAAGTAGAGTTCAGTATTCATGCATTACAGACTTCAATGCACTGCCCAATTATCTCTAAGTTCTCAACAGCCAAAGGAAAACGTTCAGAACAGAATTTAAAAAATCATTTCACATTGACAGTTTCTACTCAAGTGATGAATTATCTATAACTATAAATTCAATAATCTGCCTTTTATGTATCACGTATTTGTGTAATTTTTTTTACTTGCTTCACATCTTAAAGCTACACTGCTGGAGTAAAATGTATAGAACACAATAAATGAAGTGAAACTAGTTACAATACAACGCTTCATCCTCCCCACTGAAATACTCAACCAGTGATTACAGCTACAATCACTTCCGTGGTGAAGGAGTTGAGCACTCACCTCTCGTCCTCCTCTGTCGTCACTTCCAGCTTCAGACTGCACTTCACTCCATCTACGTCATGAAGCTCTTCCTGAGAAAGGAGGATAAGATTAAGGGGGAACTGACACAATACACAACATTCAGAATGTGTGCCTCACTTATTTGATATGCTGAATGTGTTGCTGTAGTTCTCACCCTCTGATTTGAAGCACTACAGCATGCATCTGCATATCACACGAGATCTACAGAGGAAACAAATAAACTTGCATGATTTAAATACTTTAATTATGTATTCCTACATAAAGGAGATCGACTTCTGTACTGTATATTGTTAATAACAGTCTTCGATTTATATAGAAGGATAAAGTTAATATTGTCCAAAAACTCGTAACGCCTTGCTTAGACCTGGATTCCTACACATTTCAAAACATCGTAAGGCTTAGCACAGGCAGTTCCTCTTTAGGTCCAGCAATAATTATGATCAGATCCTCAGTATTCTGTGTATTTTATTTCTATCTTTAAAGGAATTATTCCATTAAATGCCATTGTTAGAAGATTTAATTGATCACAATATTATTTAACATATATGACATGACATTTAACATAGATTATTGTTCATATTATAGTTGGAATCTCCTGGGAGAGGAGCAGAGAAGGCCTGACGGTCTTATCTCTACCAGGTTAAATAAATACTAATACTAATGACGCAGTATTTCTGTTGTTGGTGTTGGTTCTGATAACAATTCTCCCTCAGAATATTTTATAATCATTATATCGAAAATTATAGCTTCGTAGAATTTTGGAGGAATGTTTCCGTTTTGTACAGTTTTGCATAGCTTATCTTAATAAATATTATCATACCCTAAAACAGTTAATAACATGGTATATACTGCCAAATACAAACTTCTTATTTTTCCAAAACAGCGTAAGTGTTTTTCTAGTTGGTTATTTAACGGCGCTGTATCAACTTTACTAGGTTATTTAGCATCAACAGAACTGGTGATAGGGAGATGGTATCTAGCGCGATGAAGATGAAGATGAGGAGACCCATAATTACCTAACATTCGCCTTATAGTTGGGAGAAACCTCGGAAAAAGCCCAAACGGGAATCTAACCTACGCCCGCGAACATACCCGGGTCGGCAGGCAAATGCGCCACCTGCTGGCTGCATGGGTGGTGCTCGGTCCTTTTCTGAGCACACAGCTTTCCCTCGTCCAAGGAAATTTCACTGTAGACTTCAAATCTGTTTCTGAATATGATGGGATGTATTTTTGATGCCGCAGATAATATTATTCCTATTTAATTATTAGTTTTTAGAACCTTTGCAATAACAATTGTAAAGAAACTTGTCCAATTACCGTTTCACTTAATTACTGCATTTGCACCTCGCAAATTCTTTTTGTGCCGATAGTGTCTTTAAAGTTGTCATATATATTTCTGTGTAAACAGCCATAGAATATGATCTTAATATCGAATCCCTTGATTACATAAATATAAAGGTAACAGTAACTTTTTACAAACTTAAAAATGAAAACATGTAGCATACTTGAATTTTAGGTAATTTTTTTAACAGCAGAAGAATTAAATAAGAATGTACTGAGACTATTAGAGAATCTACAACAGAGTAAAGGGCCTTAACAGTGAAATTCCATAAACAAGATGCATGTAGCGAAAAAAGAACAGTTAAACATCACTGAAAAATGAACCCAGCACAACAGATAGTGTAGTAAAATGCACTAACTTGATCATTACATCCCACAGGAAAGATGGTAGTTTCTGTAGATTCTTCATTTTTCACGTCCCACGTAAGATAACAGCTGGGGTCCACACTCTCCACTTCAGTTTTCACCTCCGATTTAAGATAACAGCCGGGGTCCACAGGCTCCACTTTTATCCGAGCAATGTGCGGATTCCACAAACTGATTTCCTGAAGAAAATAAGAATGTCACACATGCGCATTTAGTGCAATTGGTTACGTGTTACAACATATGCGAGGGGGAAATAAAATAGTTGCACAATAAGTCGGAAAGAAATTGAAAAAGGCTACATCTTTCTCCTGAATGTGGAAATCAAAATAGTCAGCATAGGGATCTGATATGGGAAATCAACGATTCGTAAATACTACCTTCCTCTGTGCTTCCTAGGAAAACTTTTATAGTGACAAATGTTAAGGGAGTAAAGTTATTTGATATTCTTAATATGTTCAGAGGAAATAATAGAATAAAATTTAACATTTGACATTTCTTTCTTCTCCAGATTTTTTTAATATATATATTTCTGTTGTACCAGTATTTAAAGTCAAGTTGACATGATTTTTTATTGACGTCTCAAAATGAACAGCAGTAATGCGACCCAAAATAAATCTAAAAAATAGAGACATTAAAGAATATTAATCATGAATAACCGTTTGTTTTATGGTGGAAAAATTCAAATATCTTGGAGCAACAGTAACAAATACAAATGACACTTGGGAGGAAATTAAACGCAAAATAAATATGGGAAATGCCTGCTCTTATTCGGATGACGAGCTTTTGTCTTGAGACAGGAACAGACACTAAGGCTGTTTGAGAATCATGTGCTTAGGAAAATATTTGGGACTAAGAGGGATGATGTTACAGCAGAATGGAGAAAGTTACACAACGCAAAACTGCACGGATTGTATTCTTCACCTGACATAACTATTACGAACATTAACTCCAGACGTTTGAGATGGGCAGGGCATGTATCAGATATGGGAGAATCCAGAAATGCATATATATAGTGTTAGTTGGGAGACCAGAAGGAAAAAGACCTTTGGGGAGACCGAGACGTGGATGGGAGGACAATATTAAAATGAATTTGAGGGAGGTGAAATATGATGATAGGCACTGGATTAAACTTGCTCAGGATAGCGACTGATTCTGAGCTTATGTGAGGGCAGCAATGAACCTCCAGGTTCTTTAAAAGCCATTTGTAAGTAAGTAGGTACCGATATAATCTTTTAACTCACGGCAGTCATTTGTTATAAAAGTTGTAACGTTGTTATGGCTCAAGTCCATATCAATGAAACAGAATTATAGATTTAAAAATTATAAAAGTAGTAACTTTGTTAATTTTCTGTAACAAAATAAACAACAAATTTCTATTGTATTCTCATTAATTTTCTAATTCTTACTACAAAAAAAAAAAGCCTTGCAACATTTTTCCCTAAAATGAACAGGGGAGAAAGTATTTGAGAAAAAATAATTTCCCATGATAAATCCCTCTCACTTCCATTTCCACAGCGTGCCTTCAGAAGTGTTGACCTGCAATTGTACACAAAACATAATTAGTATATTTACTGCATTCAAATACAGTTAACCCACCTCTGACAAAGGCTTTCTTTCTTGTATATCTGTGTTGTCATTTGTTTCTATAGCTAGTGGGTCCACGTCAGGTTCCGCCTTGATTAAATCCATGACGACTGAAACAAAGAATATGAAACCTGAGAAATGTTTATTCTGTGTGTCAAGAATACATAATTGCTCAATTGAATTGATAATATTAATAATCTTCGAATTGGTGAGCTGGTCATTATTATGTCTCATATTATGCTGTACATGATTATTTCGTGTCTCAATTCTTAACATAATTCCACAGAAAGTTACATATCATGGTCGTCAACAAGCGCCCTGCTACGATATAATATGCCAATCAATGACGTATGCTAGACAGTAAAGTTGCAAATATTCATATTTATTGCCGCTTTAAAATAACTAACGATGGCATATTAAATTGAATGTTGTAGGTCTCAAACAATGTTCTTTTATGAAGAAAATAATTTTCATGTACTCGCCCGACAAAAGAATGGATATAATGTACTTGTGCCATGTGATATTCGATAGCACCGTAATTAGGCGTGCAGATGTGAATGTTGGCAAACACTGCGTTTCTTATTACACAGAAACTCTACATGGTCCGACATGTACGATCTGCAAACGACGCACTACATCACTTTGTGTGACGTAGGCCTACTTGGTTAATCACATCGAAGATTATATTGAGTTTTATTTATTTTGTCATTCTTATACTCACTGAATCACAACATATCGTACTCTCTGGAACAACATCGTAAACTACTTAAAGTATACGCTAATAATAAAAGGAGAACTGCGCAAATTCGTGTGAAGTAGTTTGAGTTCTTGCTTCTGGTCAACACTAAATAAAGAATCGTGAAGAATCAAATAGGCTGCACCGAAATTCTGGCATGAGAGGTATGAAGCTAATGTTTTCTTTTGTGTCAGTTTTCTCAAATTATTTTAATTCTCTAACAAGCTTCAATTATTACTGGGAATATTACTATTATTATGGGACTGGTTACCACCCAGCATTGTGATAAATTTGGGGAACTAAATTCTGTCTTGCAAGCCAGGTATAACGGCTGAAGGAGGATCATCGTGCTAACCTCGGTTGAGGCTTGTGGACGTGCAGCCAGAAGCTGGTTGGTAGGTATAGGCTTGCTTCATATTATTTTAGATAGCAAAAGACAACCAACTATAAACAAGAGCCACCAGCGTGGATCAGTCGGCTAAGGCGCTTGCCTGCCGAAACGAAGTTCCGCTCGGGCGTGAGTTCGATTCCCGCGTGGGCTGATTACCTGGTTGGGTTTTTTCCGAAGTTTTCCCCAACTGTAAGGCGAAGGTCAGGTACTCTATGGATAATACTAGTAGTTGATACAGCGTCGTTAAATAATCAACTAAAAGCACCAAGAGGTGGCGGAAAAGGTTAAGTAATTACGAATTTTATTTTCATTTAGGCCTATAGGAGTTTGAAATTAAGATTGGCACGTGGACCACTAATGTAACAACGCAAGAAGTATTAAATTTTGAAATTCAAATATTGGAATAGGTTACGAAATTTAGCCACTTCGCATTTTAGCTACTTCCACTAGCAGATAGCTGGGAGCTCTATTGATCACTGCAACAGGATTAATAGATGTACACGAATACAATGTTGCCAGGATTTAGCATTAGTATGGTTCTACACGATCATTCGAAACAAAGAAAAGACTGTATGTTCTAATGTTCCGAAATTGTACCGTATGTTAATGTTCCTTACATAATTTCGTACCTACCGCAGAAACGTGTCTTTCCCCTCCCCCCTTCGTCCTCTGTCATCTCTTGGCGACATTGCAATGCGATTTGAAACTCCTCTTTTCAGAGGGATAACTGATTTATTCATTTCTACAAGACCTGCAAAGCGTGAGTTAGTGTTGATTCACGAGCAACAATTTGTTATATTTTCAGAAGTTACTTAGCTCCTTTCCTTACTTGCAGGATCAATGGACATCCGCGCCCTCCTCAGATTCTTGAAGGTTTCGTTTTCGTTATATTTTACACCTGGGCGGTTTTACCAATTTCTGTTAGTATGAGAGTCTAAATGTACGCATTTATCTGTCTTCTAATAGGAAGTGGACATAGACATACACAGAGCTGGCTGCCCGAAGTAAGAGTAATCAGTTGATTTTTATTAATTACAAATTTGAAGAGATTCTAACCTAACCTAACCTAACCATTGTGAATATGTTATTCAATAATGTGCAGCGTATTTCTTAAGTGAATGATTATAAAAGTCATTATCAGTAGTTATCCAAGTCATTAACGTGGCAACGCTGGAACAGTTAGGTTAAGATGTAACCTAAATACCATCGGAATTGATTGACGCAAAGTTTCATTTCTTGTGCGTCATCGACGGTTGATAATGGAAGGTAATCCGTATTTATTATCAATAAATAACTTAATAAATCATTAATATCTTAAGCAGTAGCACATAATCGAAGAAATAACTGCAGCCCAAAAGGAATAGCACAAGTACCTTAGTACGTGGTTACATAACCTATTTTATGAATAAAGAATGGCTCAACACTAAATAAATATATGATTGACTTAACTGTTAAGTTAATAGTGCATTCTATTTTTAGATGCGCTCAAAACAGAAACCGATATCAACAAACCAGCCCCACAGATGGACGACATAAATGAAGACGTTAGACATCACGTAGAAACTGTAAGTGATGCATATTGTGTGTCCTTAATAATATTTTGTCTATACATTCTGACACATAAAGTACTGGTTTATGGTATTTTTTGATGCGCAGGAAGGTAATTTCTTCAGGGTTAACGTGTCTCAGATCAAGGTGGAACCTTCCGACTCCAGCGGAGATGATGTGCCAGACATCAAATCTGAAGACAGTGAAGATTCCAATTCATGTTCTGGATCAAAGTCAGAAGTTCAGGTCAGTTCTGTGAGTCCTGACTTGTTTTACTAAACTATTGCGTGGATTTTGTTCATATTCAGTATCTGCGAGTCCATTTATCAGGGAATGATGTACATGAAATATAATAATTTTAGTACTAGTCTGTCTGTGTACAGCGATTTCTACTAAACTATTGGACGGATTTTGTTCATATTCAGTATATACGAGTCAATTTATCAGGGAATGATGTACATGAAATATAATAATTTTAGTACTAGTCTGTCTGTGTTCAGCGATTTCTGCTAAACTATTGGACGTATTTTGTTCATATTCAGTTTCTACGAGTCAATTTATCAGGGAATGATGTACATGAAATATAATAATTTTAGTACTAGTCTGTCTGTGTACAGCGATTTCTACTAAACTATTAGACGGATTTTGTTCATATTCAGTATCTACGAGTCAATTTATCAGGGAATGATGTACATGAGATATAATAATTTTAGTACTAGTCTGTCTGTGTACAGCGATTTCTACTAAACTATTGGACGGATTTTGTTCATATTCAGTATCTACGAGTCAATTTATCAGGGAATGATGTACATGAGATATAATAATTTTAGTACTAGTCTGTCTGTGTACAGCGATTTCTACTAAACTATTGGACGGATTTTATTCATATTCAGTATCTACGAGTCAATTTATCAGGGAATGATGTACATGAGATATAATAATTTTAGTACTAGTCTGTCTGTGTTCAGCGATTTCTGCTAAACTATTGGACGTATTTTGTTCATATTCAGTTTCTACGAGTCAATTTATCAGGGAATGATGTACATGAAATATAATAATTTTAGTACTACTCTGTCTGTGTACAGCGATTTCTACTAAACTATTGGACGGATTTTGTTCATATTCAGTATCTACGAGTCAATTTATCAGGGAATGATGTACATGAAATATAATAATTTTAGTACTAGTCTGTCTGTGTACAGCGATTTCTACTAAACTATTGGACGGATTTTGTTCATATTCAGTATCTACGAGTCAATTTATCAGGGAATGATGTACATGAGATATAATAATTTTAGTACTAGTCTGTCTGTGTACAGCGATTTCTGCTAAACTATTGGACGGATTTTGTTCATATTCAGTATCTACGAGTCAATTTATCAGGGAATGATGTACTTGAAATATAATAATTTTAGTACTAGTCTGTCTGTGTACAGCGATTTCTACTAAACTATTGGACGGATTTTGTTCATATTCAGTATCTACGAGTCAATTTATCAGGGAATGATGTACATGAAATATAATAATTTTAGTACTAGTCTGTCTGTGTACAGCGATTTCTACTAAACTATTGGACGGATTTTGTTCATATTCAGTATCTACGAGTCAATTTATCAGGGAATGATGTACATGAAATATAATAATTTTAGTACTAGTCTGTCTGTGTACAGCGATTTCTACTAAACTATTGGACGGATTTTGTTCATATTCAGTATCTACGAGTCAATTTATCAGGGAATGATGTACATGAAATATAATAATTTTAGTGCTAGTCTATTTTCAGCGATTTCTGCTAAACTATTGGACGGATTTTTCTTCATATGCAGTATCTGGGAGTCACTTTATCCCGTAATGATGTAATTTAAATATAATATTTTTCAGTAAAAGGTTTCATAGTCTTTATCTGAAACCAAAAACAGAAAATTGTGATGAATGAAAAATCTATTTAGGCCTAAGCAAATTGTTTTTAATTCTCTGTGGTGCATAAAAGTGAAGTGAGCTAACCAGAATGTTTTTCGGAGAAATTAATTATTATATGCAGAATTCTTCCTGCTTTTGTTTGAAAATATTTTAATTCCAAAGAGTTGTGTAGCCTACTGTCCGAAGACAGGTTTGAACCTCATAGTTGCTACCAATAAGGAACCACTCATGAGGCAACTAAGCAAAGAGATAATGAGGTAAGGTGGCCTCCATTGCATACAAACATTTGTTCTTTCTTCGACACATATCGTCAAGCGAGATGTACTGCCTGATAATAGATGTAGGCTTATCAATCAAAGCGTCTCCACACTAAATGTTCAAGTCGCTCTTCTGTCTGTTTTGATCCGTGCTGAGCAGTCATGGCATCTTGTTTTCTGTAGGAACGGTCGTGGAATGCGGACGCAGTGAAACAAGAGCCTTCGCAAACCTCGACAGAGCAAGATGGTGACTGGACTGAGAGGTAAGTGTAATATTTTGCTTGGTACCTTCATGACTCCTTGACTGTCAGAAAAATGTCGGATCTATCTGCCATGTCTAAAGTTTTCTCGTCGTCTTTATGGATTTCCGGGAATTATTTTCTCGACACAGCTCTGGTCGAGGTGGGTTCCACTAAGTTGGGATGCAAGGGTGACTCTCGTGGTAATCTTTTCGAATGTTTATCGACTTATTTCCATGCACCCCTTTTCTTTCGCTCTACTTTTCCATCCATATCATTCTCTTTGCCGACCACCACTAGATGTCATACATACGCATGTGCAAAGTGCGGCATTGAAGAGCAAGGGGATTCCCCATGCCCCAACGTGGCACTGCGTGAATTGCGATGGGTGGTTTGCTGCGAATTCCAGAGATTGTTCAAATTTTCTGGTGGAGAAGGCAATACAAGAGCTTTAACTCACAGACACTAATACCTTTTCCTGGGCACGTAAACATTGTTTTGATCTAGAAAAGATAACGATAGAGAAGTTCTATGGTTCAGTGTTACAAAGAGCAACGGAGGGCATCGACTCAAACGCCACCTCTGGGGAGCGAATTGAGATCGCAACCCAGACGGTATGTGGAACCTGACACTCAGACGACAGCTGTGACCTCGACATCAGGTCAGATATTTCCAAAAAGAAAATCGTTGCTGTGACGTCATAAGCAGACGTCGTACTTCTGTTTAGGAGAGAAATCTCGATCACGCTCTCGATGAAGATCACGATCAGGAGTGCGACCAACTGCGAGTCGCCACAGTGGAAGACTAAGCATCGCATTCCAATCATAGAGAAGATCCCCTGTGAAGCGAGCGACATGATTTAGTCCTTACGATGACTGAAATGTGAACGGTCTACGCAGCAGATATACAGAACTGCAACAGTGGATGTATCATGAGAGCCCTACGTCTTCAGGAGACATACCTGCGACCTGAAATCTCCCTGAATATCTCGTGATGCTGTGTACGATCACCTTGCCACTATCGTGCCCTCCTACTCCACCGAAGTATCATGAATATTGCCACTCCACAACAGTGCATAACCCCGCCTACACTCATTTTTCTCCCATGTAATATATTTGTATTGGGATACACACGTGACTACTTTGCTTGGCTTCCGTATTCACATCTGCACGGGACCCACTCTTGTTTGCTGCGTCACTCACTAGGGAGCTCTGACGTTGCATGTCGCTCCTTGACGATGACCGGCCCTTGTTGATAACGCAGTCCTGTACCTCGTCTTTTAATGTGACAATGTGTTATAGTATGTACTAGCATTCAACTTATTGTATTGTTCGTGTAATAATTTTAGATATGGTCGTAAATGGCCATAGTAGCTGACGCGCCTAACTTGACACAGCTTATGCCTGCTGCCTCAGAGTGCTGTGTCTGAGAATACTGGACTCATAACCCTGTGGCTCAGGTTCGATCTCTGGCATAACCCCCAGTTTATGACTTGTGATTTACATTTCCGTGACACATGTAAGACAGGGGTTTTCTCTGGGAGCTCCGGTTCCCTTGTGGCATCGCAAAAAAATCTCCATCATCTCATGTCATCGTGGGTATAGCGTAGACCAGCCACCTGGGCGCACCCTGGGCTAAGTTGGTCCTCATAGTTGACTTCATATGAGTGAATTACGAACTGTCAAGTAAAAAGTACCGGAAAGCTATAATTAAAAGTAATAATAATTAGTGTCTGAGTTTAGAGTTCATCTGCTCCTATTCTGCGACAGCTCCAAAAATGTGATAATAAGTTGCTCTCTGCACAGTCCATATGTTATGGTACAATTTCCATATAGGATTATTTTACTTACAGTAATGTCGTGGTTCACAACTGGTTGAATCTCCAATGCTGCTCAGAACATGAATCTCACTTCTGGTGTTGTTATTTTTCTTTCATCGCACTTCTGAGGGGCCCAACGAAGGTCTCACAACTCAGTAGATTATAACTAAATAGTGTCGAAATTGTAGATGTTTTCAGAATTCTTTGGTACTTAACATGTGTTCTTTAGAAAACTGTATTTCCTAAGTATTCTCTGCTTGGTATTCGGTCTGCACCAGGAAAACCCATTGCCCTGCCTTCCTGACGTTATTTCATGAAATATTTCTCTACTTCTAATATAATTGCTCAAAGAATGTTTTAAATCGTCTTCAGATGTAGTTTGTAATGACTAATGATATATAATCGATAAGAATGAATGAGTAGAAATGCGAACTCCTATTTACAGTTATACAGCCATGCCATATTTTTCTAAGTTCTCCAAGAATTATAAGATTCATACAAATAATAAAAAGGGGTGACTGTCCGCAGCCTTGCCTCATACGTGTATTGCTGGTAATTATTTTTGAATCTGACATTTAATTCCAGCTCTTATCGAAATCAGATTCGTCTTGCACACATTATATTATTAGATATAATTTGTTGTGAAGATCCATGGCACTACAGCCCTTTGCAGAGCCAAGACCGACCAGCCGGCTGCTGGCCTCGCGTCCACATGCCGAAGCAGAGATGGACGATCATCCAACCAGAATGAAGGTATCGTGTGGTTAGCACGATGATCCCCCTAGCCGTTATAGCTGGTTTGCGAAACCGAATTTTCGCTACCTATCGTAGCTCCCAAAGTGCATCACGAAGCTGGGTGAGCACTGGTCCTATACACTGAGAAAATTTCTTCCCCCATGAGGACTCGAACCAGCGCGAATTCCGTAATGCGAGTCCTAGGCAGTATGCCTTAGACCATGACGCCACGGCGCGGGACCAAATGGCAAATACATAGTAAAATATTACGATTCATCCGGTCGAAATATTTCTCTGTATGTACAAAAGATGGCCTGCAGTTTTTTCTTTATTTACAGGCGAGTTGACGAGAGGGAAGCAAATGAAGCGGCCAAAATATCGAGTCCAGACGTGTGTGACAAGGACGGCTTGATATCGGGGTACATTGGCGAGGACTTGGTTGCGCAGAAAACTGTAGGAAGGCGAAGATCAGGCAGGAAATGCCACAAATGCGATGTTTGTGGTAAGATTTTTCCTCAGCCCTGTGCCCTGCGCAGACACCAAACAACCCACACGGGCGAGAAGTCCCATTATTGCAAAACCTGCGACAAGAGGTTCGCGCAGCTGGGTTCCCTGCGCAGACACCAGGTGTCGCACACGGGCCAGAAACCTTTCAAGTGCGACTTCTGCAACAAGAACTTCACGCGCAGCACGCATCTGGCCAGACACGAACTGATCCACACCGGCGAGAGGCCTTACCAGTGCGACTACTGCGGCAAGAGCTTCATACAGCGCATCTCTCTGAGGTGTCACATGTCCAGCCACACCGGCGAGCGGCCGTACCAGTGCAGCTCCTGCCACAAGACCTTCGTGCAGCGGACAGTTCTGAGGAGGCACGAGCTGATCCACACGGGCGAGAAGGCCTTCCAGTGCAGCATCTGCGGCAAGAGCTTCACCCAGCCCTACTCCCTCAGAAGGCACGAGGCGACTCACCCACCGTTGTCAACTTGAAGTAATCATTGTGGACAGTCTTTTCTTTACATGTGAACCAAAGCGCTAGATGCATCATGACACTTCCACTTGACAATGCTAAGGGTTGCTGCGTATACACATTTCCCTGGAATAGTCCCGTCCGCATTTCTTGAACGAGTGCAGTGATGTGAAGAGAAGATTTGAGACATGCCTCAGTGCTGTCTATAGTCCGTGACTTAGTGGCGCTGAATCATCTGTTAGAGTATTTGTCGTCAATGAATTTGTGGAAGCGAACATTTCCCATAGGATTACATGACATTTGCCCCACATTTGGGAAAAACCCAAGCTGGAACCGAACCTATGCCAGAGCACAACTCTGGTTCAGAAAGTAAACCACCAGATTCTATAAGCAAGGAAACGGGCCAACCACCAGAAAACCAGCGATTCTGTCAGCCACTAGCGTCACTATGGTAAGTTCCGGGACTCGAACCCCGTCCTAACTACGTGTCAATAAGATGGTTTGGCTATGCAGCTAGCATATGGATTAGGACAGCTGAATCCTGCAAGACTCCAGCTGACTTTCATGGGTGCGTAACCTTTCCAATGGAAGTTTTGTGATAGTGCTTGGACAGTAACAGAGCCCGTAATGCTGTTTAAGACTTTGAAACGTCAGGAAACAGAATCATGTCCGATCGTCTATGAAGACATTTGACAGTACATGGACAGTCTCGCAAGTGTGAACAATGATATGGAACACATTGAGTTCACAACGGAGAAGCTGTGAGTAAATCTAGTGACGTATTTATAGAACAATATTATCTCATACTTCACCAATCAATTCACTGCAGTGAAAACCAACAGAAATTTTAATTGTTTTTCTAACTGAGATTTGTGTAGGAACTTAATCATATCAGACAAATATAATGGAAATCCTGTAGTGAATTATTGCGTGAACTATTTCGTGGCTGCATATTATTACAGGATGGTCCAATTCTTGTCTATACGTCAAAGTTTTTTAACCTTTTTTTTCCAGTATTATATTGCAGTATAAAATGACAGGCGATCAAACTTCAATTGCAAGTTTTTTTTAAGAGATTTGATTTATATTAAATCTGCAACTGCCTAGCTGTACCTTCCGAGAGATGTTGTCTGGCTCTGGCCTTCACATGACCGGAAGTTCTTCCCCCGTCTGTACTTGAAGCAATGCGTCATATGCATCGTAGACATGAGGTGAAGAGATTTAAAAGTTTGAAGAATTTCAAATTTGTATGTCATTCAAATCCAAGCACAAAATAAATGTTTGTTTCACATTGCCCACTTATTGTAACATGAATTGCAGTCACTCCATGCATATCACTGCTGTGTTGTCAGCCTCCCAACGTAGGAACTGCATTGCCTGTACTGACTGGAGCTCTGACATAATTATAGATCTACCACAATTACTTTAACAACAAAGACAAAAGATGTTGCCTGCTTGCCTTGGTCTACCAAGTATGTGTTTAAAATATGGGGTGAAAATTCAACTTACACATTAAATGTTAATTACTGTACATGAAAGTAAAGTTAATATGAAACTTCACACAGGAATTCAAAATTCAGCAGTCCTACTCTAGAGCATGGTGAACAATCCGCAGAAATCAGATGCTGACCAAGCAACCAGCCGAAAGGAGGGGTGCTATACTTTGTAACGAAGAGCTCTTCTTCATGTTGCTTGTACCAGGAATTTTATGTTTTGGTATTTTGTAGTTTTCTGTAATTGTTGAGTTAATTGCTTTGTGTAGGTCATTCCAGGAAATTAAGGGCAAAAGAACTGAATTTGAAAATCATCATTTTGTCTGGAACTTCCATATTTCCTGGAAGTACATAATATCCTTGTATTTTTTCGCGAGTTAGTTTGGTGATTATCAACTCTTGCTACACGTGTTTACAAGGAACGTCTCCAGCGTGCAAAAATCGTCTATTTCGGAGATTTATATTATATAATTACATATTATTAGAAACAGAGATAGTGACCTAAGGTAAGCTACTTGAATTGACTTAGTCTCTGTCACTATTGACAATCGGAGCATTGCTGTAACATTTCGTCACTGCTATTATCGGTGTATGTGCCACGAAAGTCAAGCAAAACACAAGAATTGAATAGGCTGTATTATTGACTTGCGTAATTGTATATTCTAAAATTTTTTTAATATATAGCAACAAAAATAAGTGAAGTCTTCAGTCCTTGTTGTACGACTTCATATTACTCCTAATTTGTAAATTTATAATTTTCATGTGACATTTGATTAAAAAAAAAAATAAAGAAAGAAAAGAAGCTGCCCGAGAGTAGGCCTATAGGTACAGCTGCATGTCAGTGAAGATGGGACAGGGAGAGAAATGATATACATACAGTATTTCTGAAACTGCAAATTATAGTAACACTGATTATGATACAGCCTCTGTATCTTATAGCAATCCTAAATTAAGGGCTGCGACACTCGTGGGTTTCTATATGTCCTTTTGTTTAATTAGAATATGTAGACAATTACTTTACTGTGACTGTAACATATCACGGCATCCTTGATTCACTCTACCATCTTTTACCGAATTTGTAATATTGTGTTTCATTCTTATATCAATAGGGTACCGTACATGTCAATTTTATTTATCTTATATTTGTAGCCGCCGAGATTCAATGCCACAAACTCTTTCTTATAAGTCTGTTCTTTCAACTATTTGATGCTGAGATTGTCTGACCTACAACTAATAGAAGTATCTCTAACAGATACAGTAATCATCTGGCACTGTTCTTTCAATAAATGGATGTAATCAAAGAGGAATCTGAGGTGGACCCGTTAGCTGTACCATCATGTGATTCAAGACTTTCTCCAAATGTAAGTCTAAAGTCTCCGCCTTTCTGTGGAATTCTTCAAGTTAAACATTTCTTTCTTCGGTTTGTTATTGTTTTTTTTTTAATGTTACATACACTGTTACTACATCCTAGTTAGGTATTTATTTATTTATTTAATCCACTCAACAATGTAATTACAGAGTAGATAGGCCTAAAATGAAAATAACAGTAGTAATACATATAATAATGGTATTTAAATTTAAACAGTTACAATCCAACACTAAACAAAAGATATTAAGCAAATAATACATGTAAATCTCGGTTAATAAAAACAAAAGTATTTACAGTATGAAGAAAACATGAAATGCAAATAACTAGTCACAGATTAGTAACAATAATACAACAACTGATGAGGGACTAGACTTACGTTAAGTCACAATTAGGAGCGAGTTCGTAATGATAATTGATATGAAATAATTTAAGAAGGAAGACCAAATATACAATATGCAAACCAGTTAAAACCTATTTATTAGCAAAATACTTATGGAGTGTTTTGAACGCTACCGGTATTTATTTCTCTCAAGAGTGTGGCTCTATGCTGAAAGATGTCAATATTGCTCAGTTTATTATAGAAGGAACAGATTCTAAGAAGTGGAGAGTACTTGTAATAACATGTCCTAGCATAGTTTAAATTAAATGTTTTACTGGTCTACAGTTCTCTCTTGGTACATGTATTGCTATCCTGGACAGTAGATGACTATTTACAGAACTTGTTAATAAATTATGGAGGCATTTTATATCAATATTATTTCTTCTGTGTTGCAAACTTTCAAAATTAAAGAGAGACAAAAGAGATGAGTACGAGATATTACTTTCATTATTCCAGGAGGGATAGTAACCAAATGATTTAAGAAACAAAAATCTGATGAATCTTTTTTTGAACACTCTCAATTTTGTTAATATATTTAATTTGATAGGGGTTCCATACAGTACTGCAATATTCAAGTTTTGATCTAACTAGTGAAAAAAATAGAACTTTTAAACTATCTTGAGAGGAGAATTTTGTGGTATGTCTATAGATAAATCCTAGAAGTTTATGCGACTGAGACACAAGTTCAAGTATATGGCTGGAAAAATCCATAGGTATGTTTAAAGTAGGGTTGCCACCTGTCCCGATTTTGTCGGGATCGTCCCTACTTTTTTTGTAACTATTCCGTGTCCCGACACGAGTATGATGGGACGCTCAAATGTTCCTACTTTTCTGTTTTTAGGTTACAAGCCGAGTTTTATTATTGATTCTTCTCAAGGTTTTACGTCAAATAATATTTGTAATATTTATTTTCTTCTTTAAGCTTCTACAGTTGGTCGGTCACCTTCACAACTGTTTAAATTTACAAACGGAAGAGCGAACAACAATGGGTTCGTGTTTCTGTTTCTAGCAAATCAAGTCATTTCAGTTCGTGTTTCATTGTCGTGGAGCAGTGTGAAAATTCAGTAAAGACTAGGTTTGTGGCAGTTATAAATTGCACTGCACGTATGTTAGCTATTGTTGCGCAGTTTCGCAAGACGCAGACATTGTTACTGACAATTTTCACAACCATACAAAAGAACCGGTAATATAATTATTTTATAAATTCTAACTTTCAGATTTTTTTAGAGCAGACTGGATGATAAAAGCTTCACAAGCGAATAGTAACAGGCATTTCCCACATTTATTCTGCGTTTAATTTCCTCTCGAGGATCTGTTGTTCCAATATATTTGAACTTTTCCACCTCTTCAAAGGTTAAATTGCCAATTTTTTATATTTCCATTTTGTACAATATTTCGGTCAGGAGACATAATCACATAATTTGTCTTTTTGGGATTTTCTTCCAACAAGAATAATTTCGCTTTTTAAAAAATTGTTTCAAAACCTATTGCAAACATACAAAAGGAAACTAAATATGGCCCAGTTTTGCCCTTTCGATTTTTCATGTAGCCTAAACGGCGACTTGACAATTTTATTACTCGCCGGTTACCCCTGATGAACCGCCCAACCTGGCAACCCTGTTGTCCCTCATGTTCCGTTCGCTTCATACGCGAATCTTATCTAGAAGGCACTGACAATCACCACAATATTTTATTTTATTAAATTGTTATACAGGACGCAGCCCTTTGGTTTCATGTAAGTTATGTAGTAAGCCTAATGTTTATATATTTCTTTCAGTCAAATCCGAGAAAATTTAACGTGCGCAGTATACAAAATTACGTAATTTAGGATTGTGACTGAAATAACATTAAATGAATTAACTTTACAACAAACAATAAAGGGTTGATGTGTGTGTGCTCCGCAGGAACTGGTAACATTGCACGGCATGGACACCGTATACGATCTCAAATCATAACACTCATAACCCGGAAATTTATGCTGGTATTCAACCAGATGGTCCATTTTCACCAAAGTAACAGTGCATCAGAAGTGAAAGTGGAGGAAATCCCCGTGCCAGTTACGTTTCCTGAGCTGCACTCGGAGGTCGAGGTGAGTACTGCTGTCAGTTCTTGAATTTGAGCTCATGTTGTGCATTTGCTCCAAACTCTCTGCCCTCAACACTGTTTTGCTCAGTTAATATTGGCAGAGTATTAATCACAGTTTAATCATTTGATGGGTGCAACATCATATTACCATCTAGTCACTTCCTCGTAGTATTTGCACTCATTGTGTACCACGCTACAATTTTCATGCAAAACAAAGAAATAAAAGTTGGTAATTCCTAATACGCTAGTGAGAAGCCTGGCGTAAGTTTAGATGCCTTGCTCACTATTTTCTTTTGTTTCCTTCCTGTACTTTTTCAGAAGTTTACTTGCTGCTTATACCTACAAATATCAGTGGATTGTTACTTGCAATTTACCCACTTTGTGCGTGTGTTATGAACTGGAGTTGCAGCTGCTCATCTCAGCGGTTCATATTCTGGGCTGAAGTCACTCAGTGTCTGCAGTTGTATAATTTTGTTGCCCTACATCCACGTTTGGCCCGGGTTTTGAACAGAGTAACGTCATAATATTTATCACTGGAGATTCTTTGGCCTCATGTTTGAGTATACATTTTCCTTTAAGGAGTATGTCTTGATTCACGTAGGAGATTGACTTTTCATTGAACGCAGTCTGTTCCGAGTTATGGCTGAGTTGTTCTTTTAGACATACATTATGTCCTTATATATTATAATGAAACACTGACTATAACATTTTTTAGCTCAGCAAGTATTTCATTTCGAAATTTAGACCTCGCCTGTTTTGGTGTATTATTTGTAACTCTGTCTGTCTGAATTAGCCTGCACAGCGCAGAGCTTCAGTTGTGAGCTCGGTACTTCGACTCCTGTTTGTGTTACTGACAGACACAGTCCGCATATTGTCGTCTGGTTTCTGAAGGTAACTTTTGAGCAGCTAATATCTTTATGTTATTCCCCATTCCACTGTAGATATTTGGGCGTGCGCTACTTTATTGAAGCCATTAATGAAGTAGTTCAGAAGATTCCATCATTTACAGTTGAGTAATGTGAAGAGCTGAATCTTAAAAGGTTTAGGATTAATCACTGCCATCTGACGGACAAATATCTCCTAAGTGGAGCTCCTTCCCCAGAGGGTGACAAAAAATGTCCTGGCCGCCATAAACCGCCGACTTTAAATTTCTTTATTCTGTTTATTAATTTCAGGCACAGACATCCGGTGTGGTTGTAATAAAACAGGAGCCTAAGCTGGAAATAACGCCAGAGGAATGTCAAATCTCAAGTGACAGGTGAGTGTAACATGTGTGTGTTGACCTTGTACTTCATTTTACTCAGTCTGATAAATATTTAACTACTTCATAAATATTTGATTGTTACTATAGCACATACTGCGGGAAGACAGATCTGCTGCAGTTGTAATGTTTAAATGTGAGCATCATTATCAGCGTTAGTGATGAAGCAAAGACTTGCATAGTTATGATTTGTTCAGATATGAATGAATTTTTCTGGTTGCTGCCTGCTGTTATCGACGAAGCGCCTTCATTCTTCTTGATGACTTTAATTTCAGGTTCGAATCCCGCTCGAGGTTGTGGAGTTTCTCTTTCATACCATGGCATGATTCTGACTATAATAGTATTTAAATTCATTAATATGTCACATCAACGGACGTATATACAGTTACCCTGAAAAAGAATGAGGCGATTCTTGGTCGTTGGAAGTTAAAGTTCTACAGCGCGGTTCAATCGATATCGACGTAACGATACATACCATGAGAAATAGTACAAGAATTGTTACAAGGACCAGAATAAGGATCACGAAGAAGACTGCCATTTAAGGCCAGGATTTCACAACATAGCTCGAGTCACAAAATATCATTGCTTCACTGTACCGAATGGCAAATGCCTGCTAAGGGATCTACATTCTTGACTGCTGCTGTCACTGTCTTGTCTCGGTAGCTCATGTAGTAGCGTGTCGGTTCCACTGTATAACCGAAAGGTCTCGTGTTCGTTCCCGGGTAAAACTTTTTTTTTATTTAGGTGTAATTAATTTGTTCAGAGTTCCTCGACTGTCTAATTTGTCGAAAAATATGGAATAATTTATGCCCAATTTCTGGGTCTTACAAGTGGGCTGAACCTCATCAAAAAAAAATAAATCTTACTTGGAAGTTAAAAGGATTCTTCCTCAAACAAAAATCGTGAGAAACAAAAAGAGACCTGTTAACTTAAAATCTTGTCCACATGACATCAGCTTCTATTACAGATCTAAGTCGATCCGGCATGGATGTCACGAGATTGTGGAATAAGTTCTGAACCCCGGCGAGATCTTCCCAGGTGTCAACAACTTGATCCCACAATTCGTCTCGATTTCGAGGGCGTCGGTGGGCATAGGTGGCTATCCTTCTCTTTTTCAATTCCGCCCATAAATTTTCGATGACATTCAAATCAGGTGACTTCGGAGGCCAATTAATGATTTGGATCTCGGGTCTCCTTTGAAACCGTCCTTGAATGCTTGCAGCATAGTGCACGGGATGGTTACCCTGCTGGAACAGCAATGTTCCTTCGGGAAAACGATCTCGGGCGGAGGGAAGGAATATATTTTCCAGAATGTGCTCGTAAGTTCCCGCATTAAACCGGCCATCGATGCGATCTATAACGCCAGGTCCATCGTAAGACATCCACCCCAACACGATATGCTAAAGCGTCCCGATCTTTCACGTCGGTGCACATAGCGCTGGTCATGTCGGAGACCATCCTCACGATAGACACGGACAGGACCTTCGTAATTACTCGAGATGGTTGTTTCGTCGGACAAAATTACATTCCTCCAATCGAAATCCACTCAATTGGTAGTGAAGGCAAGGTGGTCGACAGCTTATGCTTCCCCAGTATTTCCATTTGCGCAGCCCTCCGGCTCCTAATACCGCGGTTCCTCAACCTGCTGATCATAGTCTGTGAAGAGCCGGGAAAGTTAGATGCTGCTCTTATTTCGTTAGCAGTCAGAAAGGGGTCCTGTCGAACTGTCTCGAATAAGAGAGCATCCTCTTCCAATGAAGAAATCCGCGGACGCCCAGGAATAGGGCGATTTTCGACCTCCCCTAAATTTTGGTAACGATGAACCCACCTCGCGGCTGTACTTCCAGGAACACCGACCAAATGGCCAGCAGATCTAGCCCCATATCCAGCCTCGACTAGAGCTATAACTCGCTGTCTCATGTCATGTCGGTTCGCCATTACGATGAGAAATGAGGGATGACGATAATACTTTATTGTAGACAATGACTATTTAACGTGATATAGAATTATTGAAATAACAGGCAACTTGCATAGTAAGAGTTAATAAATCAACCCTAAATTGAATATCTAAATAACAGGATATCACAGGAAGTCCAATTGTTGCGAAACTAATCAAATTAAATCTAATTACATTAAATAAACAAACCCCAAGTTATGACACCACATTGCTACAGCTAAATTGTAGGTTATTAACATAAGCATTGAATAAGTCCGTGGTTGTGCGTTGGACGACAAAACCATCATCGAAAGTTCGAATCTTGCGGAAGAATGTAACTTCTTGCTTTTTATAATGTAAATCAGACTTCTAACTACAATCATTCATTTCTTACATTATTTATTAATATTTATAGCCAACATTGAATTTGTAAAGAAAAGACTTTAGAAATCTCATATGGAATTTGCGATCTGTTGAGACATAAACATAGATTATCCCTCGGAACATTTCCGTAAAAGTAAATTAAATTCATTCCTTGAAACTGGAAACCTTAGTCGCAGAGTCAGTTTCCAAAGCATACAAGCTGAAGTAGCACAGCCATTGATAAATGTTTTGTACACAGAATTAGACTGAATTCCTATTCGACAGAACCTATAATCAATGGCTTGTCTGAACATAATAAACAAATCCTAAGTGTTTCCAATGTCATTGAACAATTTCAAAATATTAATTTAAAAACTAAGAAAGGATTGTAATGCTGTATCTAGTGATTATTTACATTTATGTCTATAAAATGAATCTTGGAAAAACATATATGATACTGGTACTGCTGATATTAATAGTAAATGTATTGAATTTTTCACTTATTTTCATAATCACTTCAGTGGATGTTCTCCACTCAATGTTGTGAAAAAATTCAAAAGTAAAAACATGTAGATAACACAGGGACTTCAAAATCTCATGTATTAAAAAGAAGAATCTATATGTAATGAGTTGCAATGTAATGATCCTCATGTTCTTAAATACTGCAAGAAGTACAGTGTAATTTATCAACAATTATGAAAGAGGGAAATAGAATATATTTGAATAGAAAAGTACGAAATTCAGATAATGCAATTAAACCTATTCGGAATATTATTAAATTTAAACTTGTAGATATCCTAAGAAAGAAAATATTTTTTCATTAAAACCAACGATTATAAAGTAGAGGATCCCAAATCTATTGCAAATTCTTTTAACGTATTATAGCATATAGTACAGAAATATTATTGACAACTTAAACATTCAAGATTTTGCAAAAGATACTGCAATTGGTTACTTAACAGATGCATTTAATAATTAGTATTAATATATGTATTTATTGAATAACTGCAACCGTGCTTTTTCATTCAATCATAACATGAATAAAATTGAATGCACATTAAATTAAACACTATTGCAAACACGTAGATAAAATAGTTAAAATTAACTGAAGGGTTGAGAATGAAATAATCTAAAGCCATACTTTTAACAAAAATTGTTTTGTGCGAGTGCATTTCGTACACATATGGGAAAGCTATGAATAAAATATTGTAATAATTACTCAACAAATTACATAGCCTAGGACTCTAAACCTTTGTAAAAGTTTGTCTATTATTATATATATTTTTTTAATTTCATTTTAATTGTTAGTTTTTAATATATATGCATTTACATTGTATGTGTGTATGTATAAATGCATTCATTAGATTAACGTTTATAATATTATAACTTGTAATTTTGTATTGTTTGCGATCATTAACACAATCTCAGGACTTTGTAAAACTCTATTTCAACGTTACTTAGCTATTGCAACGATATTTAGACAAAAAAAATCGTTGTGTAGACTAAGAATCGAACTCGCTCTGTTCTACACAACACGCGGAAGTCTTACCGTCTGAGCTATTGAAACGACATGAAAGCTTTCCTTTCTGTGCGGAGTGTCGATCTAGTCATAAAGGTCCATTGTCGATTCAACTACACGATTTATGTATATATTTATCTTTTATTTACGTAATATTATCATATTTTTGCAGTTTTTGAAGTGAATTTCGGAACGATGCTAGTAACAAACCAAATAGCCTGAATTTAAGTAACTCAGTATTCGTTATCTTGTGTATCAGTGCTCTGGTCTCTGATCATGCGCAGTGTCTTACATCTGAGACTTAGGAATATTCAATCGTCTCATCCTTTTCCAGGGAGACTGTACGTCACCCACATCGTAAGATGAAGATTACATTCATATTTAAGTATAATGAAATCTAAAAATTATTAGAATATTCGTAATTTCTTATATGCATTGTACTTATGAATGTTCTTGTAGAGTTTCTTCGTAATCTTGAAGGTTAGTGGGCCAACATTTCAGAACTGTCTTACTCATACTAAGCTTACTCAAAGGTGTATTCCATATTCTTAATCTTGGGCCAGACGCAGCAGAAAAACATTTCTATGTTCTAAATTTTAATTCAACAATAGTGTTGTGACTTTTATTTCAATTGCGACCACACACCCGTCAACAATGGGTATTCCACTCAATACAGTAGTCCTTATTGCATTCCACATAACGACAATGACTATTCAAGTGGGTTGTTGAGAAGAACAACAGTGTACTCCTAATCTCAACTAATGTTCACAAAACACTATGTACAAAACAAAACTGTCAGTTCTCAGTTTACAGTTCGTCCGCCTTGGCTAGTTCTTCTAGCTCACTCACTCAAGTTCACGGTACGTCGAACCCCAAGCCTTCCAGATTCATTTTACTGCACTTCGAACCGAAGACTTTCAGATACAGTTCACTGCACTTCGAGCTCTAGACTTCCGGATACGCTGCACTCGCCTGGACACTGCCTCAGTTACTCAAGTTCACTGCACCTCGAACTCAGATCCCCTGGATACGTCTCCGCTAACTAGCTTCCTCACAGCTGACTATCTAAGTAAACTAAACTGACACACTCGCTCCTTTATATTTACTAACTCACACGTTCTCGAACCTTCTATCTTCGGAAAGAATCTGCTTCCAGACGTTTCCCCTTACGTCCATGCCCTGCACTCTGCGCCAGGCCCCCCCCCGCGGCCCCCGCCTCCCTCTCCGCCGGACGCGCGTAGACTCCCGAGGCAACGAGAATCTTCCAGCACGGTTGCCACAGTATCAAAAACTGTGTGTCCTGTGTATGGAGACCTGGAGTCTCAAAGCAAACCGCAATAGAGTACGAAGTATAGCTCAGCCCTACTTAGACTCAAAGGTAGATTCTTGAAGATCAGTGCTCTGATAGAAGAAGCACTTCATTGGGAAATAAATGTTTACAGGCATTTGCTGTAATGTGAAGGGACTCGTTAAGTTCACAGTCATTATGATTGCTTTTATTTTGAGTTTCTGCTGAGTTTTTTTTTCTTCTAGTTTTGACTCTCAATTAGATCTCAATTTATTGGATCTCCTCAATTTCTCTTCTGGCTTCCCAGTAATATTTAACAATTTGTTCCTCAGGACTGCTGTTTACTATGTCTATGGCCTTGTGTTGTAATGAATATTCTCTGTTCCTGATGGAATCTGGAGTTTCACACTGTATAGAATTAAATCTAAAGTACCTGGATGCGTCTTATGTAATGTAACAACCTGGGGCAGCCAATTCCAGGAGCCAGATGGACATGGCGACTAAAAATCTTTTGTGGGGTTGAATATTTTGTACTGGGTTGAAAATGTTTTACAACTTTCAATTATTTTCTGTCTATAACGTCATAATGTTAACAAAAGTGATTCTAGAAAGAAATTCGAAACTGCTTTTAGATTAATATGTTATATTTCTTACGCAACTCAAAATATTGTCACTACATAGCTTCAGTGAAGAGTACAAAGCGCCCCTGAGATCGTCTGTTTGCACAGCATAGATATTTTATATTCTTCAGGGAGTTTTGTTGATAGCTGGTAAAAATAATCTTTCATTCCATATTAGCTGCCTTTAAAGACATTTAAATCAATAGGTACTTTGTTGTTATTATTATTAAATCCAAGTGCTATTTTGTACATTAATACTATTTCATTTGTTTACTGATTAATGCGGATAGGCAGAAGAATAAACACAGTAGGCCTGGCGGGGACTGCTTCACTGTAGATTGAACTCCCGCTGTGGTCGCCGTACAAGCGAAGCAATATATAATCCCCATGGACCTAACTTGTACACAAAGTGACCAATCGCAGGGTTCTACTCATAAGCAACGTCGGTTTTGGAGCAAAATTTTAGTTGAAGTGTGTTGTAACGAGAAATTAATGTGTTCATCAAAGCAAACTTCAGTCACCTTTCAGAGAGGTTTGACATATTGCTACAGTACCAGTTTCTGGTTTTTAATGCGAAAAATTTGGTGATACTCATTTCATCATCTTCCATGTTTTGGAAGTAAGTGCGTCATGGATTGACGACGACTGCTTTGGCAGGCCCACTTGTCAGAGTTGCTGTAACGTACCCATTCTTTTCATATGTGACAATTCTGCTGATGAATCTGTCGTCCGTAAGATTAGTGATCAGCTGATGACATATAACTGCTCTGCGTTGAAACTGTAAATTGATGTACGACTTTTGTGTGGTTTTATAATGTCTAGCATCATATTCTTCTGATGACCTGTGAGTACTTTTTGATGTGTTTTGTTCCAAAAACTGCTCGTATTCTCAATATTCCATATTTCAGATCTTCCAGGATGCTGTTGTCCTCTTCTCTGTACTGCAATGCTGGCACCATCATTGTGCTACATCTTAACACTCGACGTCACATTTTTCGCGTCCCAGTAGCAGCTTTGTAATTTTGTTTCTTGTTACCTTTGTCACCTGCATTTAATATGGACGACTGCCACACAGTCGATGTACACAAAAAGTGTGCTGTAAATCGTATTGCCCAACTAAAAAAAAAATCATTAAAATATTTACACCAAACTTAAAAAAAACCGATGTTACGTATTGGGTGGCCTATGATATTTCAGATAAATTTGTATTTGCCAACTTGCGGCATCTCTGTTTTCTGCTCTAACCAGCATGGGATGGCTTGTTCCCTAGGCTCTTATAAAATTAATCCTTCAGCTGTTTTGCTTTAAAATGAATGCTTTGAACTTGTGTAATTATTGTACTGAGATTTTTATGTTTTTGCATATTATGCCGACATGAAATGTATAGAATCGCAATGCATGACAGATAATTGAAATGTTTAGTATTCTGAATTGCAGAACATACTCATTTATTTGCTGACATTGTGTTCTCACTTTCGGTTGTAGCATTTTGTGTACTGACGAGCCTGAAATGCACACAGCTCCTGCGTCATCCGACAGTCCTGCCTGTGAGAGTGAGTTGTACAGCAGCCCGCGCTCACAACCCAAATACAAAACTGCATTCAAGTGCGATGTGTGCGGGAAAAGTTTCTCTTTGTCCAGATATCTGAAAGCTCACACACGTACGCACACTGGCGAAAAGCCTTTCAAATGCGATATCTGTGGGAAAAGTTTCCCTTATCTTACGCCTCTGAAAATTCACACACGTACTCATACGGGTGAAAAGCCGTTCGCATGTGACTACTGTGGAAAGCAGTTCTCTCACGCTAGTGGCCACAAAGTCCATTTACGTACTCACACCGGAGAAAAACCGTTTAAGTGCGAAATTTGTGGAAAATCCTTCTCTGAGTCAGGATCTTTCAAGGGCCATGCACGTACTCACACGGGCGAAAAGCCATTCAAGTGCCACATCTGTGGCAATTGTTTCGCAATTTCAAGTTCTCTTAGAGACCATTTGCATACCCACACCGGCGTAAAGCCGTTTATGTGCGACATATGTGGCAGGCGTTTCTCTTTCTCCTCATCTCTTAAAGTACATAAACGTACGCACACAGGCGAGAAACCATTTAAATGTCATATTTGTGGGAAATGCTTCGCTAATCCTGGAACCCTCAGAACGCACCTACATAAGCACAACGAGGAAGGCCCGTTTACGTGCAATGTCTGCGGCAAGCAGTTCTCCTTCTTGGTCGCCCTCGACGTCCATTTGCCTGCTTGCAAATGGGAGAACAATTTGAATGCTAAATCTCTGGGAAAGGATTTTCAAAATGGAGGCACATGAAATATCATGCAATGAAACACGTGAGTTGAACTTTCCTAGTCTAACATCTGCTTGCCACAATCGTACAATGCACAATGCCACAAATCCGTTCAAATGGTCTGAGAAATGGTCCCCATTCAGATTAGTCTCAAATGCCGGCAAAAAGCAGTCGATTGCATTACGCTAGATGCATAATGATACTTCTACTTGACTATGCTAAGGGTTGCTGCGTATACACATTTCCCTGGAATAGTCCCGTCCGCATTTCTTAAATGGTTGCGAAGAGAAGAATGGAGACATGCCCCAGTGCTGTCTATTGTCCGTGACTTAATGGCGCTGAATCATGTGTTAGAGTATTTGTCGTCAATGAATTTGTGGAAGAGAATTCAAAGCGAACATTTCCCATAGGATTACATGACATTTGGCTCACATTTGGGAAAAACCCAAGCTGGAACCGAACCTATGCCAGAGCACAACTCTGGTTCAGAAGGCAAACCACCAGATTCTATAAGCAAGGAAACGGGCGAACCGCCAGAAAACCGCCTGCGATTCTGTCAGGGTCAATATGATATGTTCCAGACCTGGCCGCGACTCGAACCCCGCACTAGCTACGTGACAATACGATGGTTTGGCTATGCAGCTAGCATATGGATTAGGACTGCTGAATCCTACAAGACTCCAGTTCACTTTCATATGGGCGTAACGTTTCCAATGCAAGTTTTGTGATAGTGCTTGGACAGTAACTGTGCCCGTAATGCTGTTTAAGACTTTGAAACGTCAGGAAACAGAATCATTTCCTATCGTCTATGAAGACATTTGACAGTACATGGACAGTCTCGCAAGTGTGAACAATGATATGGAACACATTGAGTTCACATCGGAGAAGCTGTGAGTAAATCTAGTGATGTATTTATAGAACAATATTATCTCATAATTCACCAATTATTACGTGAACTATTTCGTGGATGCTTATTATTACCGGATGGTCCAATTCTTATCTAAACGTGAAAGTTTTTTAACCCTTTTTTCCAGTATTATATTGCAGTATAAAATGGCAGGCGATCAAACTTCAATTGGAACTTTTTTTAAGAGATTTGATTTATATTAAATCTGCAACTGCCTAGCTGTACCTTCCGAGAGATGTTGTCTGGCTCTGGCCTTCACATGAGCGGAAGTTCTTCCCCCGTCTGTACTTGAAGCAATGCGTCATATGCATCGTAGACATGAGGTGAAGAGATTTAAAAGTTTGAAGAATTTCAAATTTGTATGTCATTCAATTCCAAGCACAAAATAAATGTTTGTTTCAAATTGCCCATTTCTTGTAACATGAATTGCAGTCACTCCATGCATATCACTGCTGTGTCGTCACCCCCCAGCGTAGGAACTGCATCACCTGAACTGACTGCAGCCCTGACATAATTATAGCTCTACTACAATTAGTTTAAGAACAAAGACAAAAGCTGTTGCCTGTTTGTCGTGGTCTACCAAGTTTGTGTTCAAAATATGGGGTGAAAATTCAGCTTAAACATTAAATGTCAATTACTGTACATGAAAGTAAATATAAGTTTATATGAAACTTCACACAGGAGTTCAAAATTCAGTAGTGCTACTCTAGACCATGGTGAGCAATCCGTAGAAATAAGATGCTGACCAAGCAACCAGACGAAAGGAGGGGTGCTATACTTTTTAACGAAGGGCTCTTATTCATGTTGCATGTACCAGGTTCTAATTTTATGTTTTGGTATTTTGTAGTCTTCTGTAATTGTTGAGTTAATTGCATTGTGTAGGTCATTCCACGAAAGTAAGGACAAAGAACTGAATTTGAAAATCATCATTTTGTCTGAAACTTCCATATTTTCTTGAAGTACATAATATCCTTGTATTTTTCCCGAGTCTGGTAAGTATCACCTCTTTCTACATCTGTTTCTCCAGTGTGCAAAAATCATATGTTTCGGAGATTTATATTATGTAATTACATATTATAAACAGAGAGATAGTGACCTAAGGTAAGCTATGATATGTTTATACTTGAATTGGCTTAGTCTCTGTCACTATTGACAATCGGAGAATTGTTGCAACTCTTCGTCACCGCTATTATCTCGAGTAGCAATGCGAATTTCGATTTCGACAATGTTTACGGTTATTGTTGCCATCCCAGTTAGTTTGCTACTTAATACAAGACAGAAATATTCATGTAGTGATGTTAAATCTAATAAATACATCTCCAAAATTGGAGGCATGAAGAAGTAGGTGCCGGTAGTTCTTTAATTTGACCCTTAATAATGTTATGTTATGCATAAATAGTCTTAATACCATTTGTAAGGTAACCCTTTATTGATAAGTTGAAACCTGTCAGTTTTGTTATGAACTAAACATCTGCCTGTATCTGCCGCGAAAGTCAACCGAAATACAAGAATTAAGTAGGCTATATTATTGACTTGCGCAATTGTTTATTCTAAAATTTTTTTAATATATAGCAACAAAAATAAGTGAAGTCTTCAGTCCTTGTTGTACGACTTCATACTACTCCTAATTTGTAAATTTATAATTTTCATGTGGCATTTGATTTAAAAAAAAAATAAAGAAAAGAAGCTGCCCTAGATAGGCCTATAGGTACAGCTGCATGTCAGTGAAGATGGGACAAGAACAGAAATGATATACATACAGTATTTCTCAAACTGCAAATTATAGTAACATTGATTAAAATATAGCCACTGTAACTTATAGCAATCCTAAATTAAGGGTTTCTATATGCCCTTTTCTTTAATTAGAATGTGTAGACAATTACTTTACTGTGACAATAACGTATCACGACACCCTTGATTCACACTACCATCTTTTACCGGATTTGTAATATTGTGTTTCATTCTTACATCAATAGGATACCGTACATGTAATTTTTATTTATCTTAGGCCTATATTTGTAGTCGCCGAGATTCAATACCACAAGCTCTTTCTTATAAGTCTCTTATTTTAACTATTTGATGCTGAGATTGTCTGGCCTACAACTAATAGAAGTATTTCTAACAGATAATCATCTGACACTGTTCTTTCAGTAAATGGATGTAATCAAAGAGGAATCTCAGGTGGACCCGTTAGTTGTACCATCATGCGATTCAAGACTTTCTCCAAATGTAAGTCTAAAGTCTCCGCCTGTCTGTGGAATTCTTCAAGTTAAACATTTCTTTCTTCGGTTGTTATTCTTTTTTTTAAGTGTTCCACTGTTATAAACCAATACACTGTTACTACATCTTAGTTAGGTATGTTTAAAGTAGGGTTGCCACCTGTCCCGATTTTGTCGTGACCGTCCCTACTTTTTTGTGTCCCGATACGAGTATGACGGGAAGCTCAAATGTTCCTATGTACTTTTCTGTTTTTAGGTTACAAGCCGAGTTTTAATATTCAGTCTTCTTAAGGTTTTACGTCAAATAATATTTGTAATAATACTAGTAATATTTATTTTCTTCTTTAAACATCTACAGTTGGTCATCTTGATAACTGTTTAAATGTACAAACGGAAGAGCGTGCAACAATGGATTCGTGTTTCTGTTTCTAAGAAATCAAGTCATTGCAGTTCGTGTTTCATTGTCGTGGAGCGGTGTGAAAATTCAGTAAAGACTAGGTTTGTGGCAGTTATAAATTGCAATGCACGTATGTTAGCTATTGTCACGCAGTTTCGCAAGACGCAGACATTGTTTCTGACAATTTTCACAACCATACAAAAGAACCGGTAATATAATCTATATATATATATTATAATTTGAACTGGTAATGGAAATTACGGGAAAACGGCTGGACAGATTTTAATAAATGACCCCTCATTTTGAAGATTGGAACTCTAAGTTTTTCGGAAAAGTAGTAGTTTTCAGTGAAATGTCAATTTTTAAACATAATTTTCCTAAAAATCCATCTGTAGTCAGTTTTGAGAACTAGCTAATAGCATTCACGGCCGACTTGATATATCTTCGCTTTTTTTTGTAAAGGAGAAGCGAAGCGAGCATCAAGTTGGCCGTGTTGCATTTCAGAATAAACAAAATTTTTTTTTTATCTCTATGTAAATGTTTATATTTAGTGTAATTGTAACGGTGAAAATATTGTTAATCCAATAATTTTTTTATTTATTTATTTTTCAGTGTATATTATTTTTGGGAGTGTTTTTGTAAGTAATTTTATGAGGTTGTTATTGATATGCTGATCAATTATTTGTAATGATATTTCATTATTTAACAAAACACATACTACAGTTAACAATATTACACGAAGGCCATGATCTGCAAGAATGCTGACATATTTAGAGCTCAAATTAAATTGGTTATTAAAAACTTAACTTACTAAAAATAATTTACAGGTTCGATTCTGTGGTGTGTAATTTTCTGGGTACAGCTGTGTATTGGATATTAAAAACTACAAAACTTGAGGTGGTTTGATGACATTATTACCATTAGAAATGAAATATTATTGTAGCTAATGCCATGATGTGACTATTTTTCATTAATTATACATATTAATGCATATACATCTCACTTGACAATATTGAACATACTATTTTGGATTTAAATAATTTGCTGTCCCAATTTTACGCAATAAGACTCAAGGATAATAAAATGTATAAAACATGCAATTTTGAGGGTAGTTTTTGTTAAAGAATAGATTGATTACAATAGATCGGACTCCTTTAACAATATATATGATGATATGAAAGTGAAACGTTTTGGGGTTATTTAAGTAGATGTAAAGAATATCTTAAATTAGATTTTGATTTCTATATTTTACTCAGTGGCGGCTATATAGTATATATAGTATATGTTACTGAAAGCTATAAAACTCACGTAAGATAATAATATTATTAAAATTAAATATTTTTATACTTATTAATCAAGTGGGGTTGGATCTTTTTCATATATTTAATGGCGGTGTGGTGTAGATATTTATATGCGTTGTTCTCTTCAGTATTGGCTCGAGAGAGAGTAACTTTCATTATTATGGAAGCAAATAAGTTTCAGAATGTCTGGTATTCTTCATTGAAAATAAATCTGAAAAATGTTTATTTGAACGTCTAATGAACTTAGTTTGCAGCATTTGCTGCACAAGCCACTAGTTATTTTATAAATTTTAACTTTCACATTTTTTTTAGAGCAGACTGGATGATAAAAGTTTCACAAGCGAATAATAACACACATTTCCCACATTTATTCTGCGTTTAATTTCCTCTCGGGTATCATTTATATTTGCTACTGTTGTTCCAAGATATTTGAATTTTTCACCTCTTCAAAGGATATATTTCCAATTATATTTCCTTTTTGTACACTATTTCGGTCACGAGACATAATCACATACTTTGTCTTTTCGGGATTTACTTCCAACAAGAATAATTTCTCGTTTTAAAATTTGTTTCAAAACCTATTGCAAACATACAAAAGGAAACTAAATATGGCGCAGTTTTGCCCTTTCGATTTTTAATGTAGCCTAAACGGCGACTTGACAATTTTATTACTCGCCGATTGCCCCTCTTTTGTTAAACCACCCAACCTGGCAACCCTGATGTCCCTCATGCAATGTTGTCAGATCTTGAAAAAATATTTCCGGAGGTCGTAATGAAAAAATCCGGAGATTTGTCCACAATTTCCGGAGGCACTTTTGAAAATCACATAAAATGTTATTATAACCTTTTAACTATTACAATACATGAACCTATAATAAAAAGATTTCTACTTTAATTTTTCTACTCACCAATTTGATTTAGTAGTCACCACCTTCCTCTCATAGATGTTTCTCCAGACCAAATATGTTCGTTTTTATGCGTTACATATTTTATATTTAGGGAAGCATTAGTAGTCAAGTTATAAAATATTAACAAAACTTTAACTATATAATGTTCATCTACCACTCTTAATGTATGCCAGAGATTGGTTTTTCTAAAAAAATAAATAATTTCCTACATTAAAAAATCCGGAGATTGCAACTTTATTTCCTATTTTTCCGGGAAGTTAAAAAATTTCTGAAGATTTCCGGAAATTTCCGGAGACCTGGCAACACTGCCCTCATGTTCCGTTCGCTTCATACGCGAATCTTATCTAGAAGGCACTGACAAACACTAGAATATTTTATTTTATTAAATTGTAATATAGGACGCAGCCGTTTGGTTTCATGTAAGTTACGTAGTAAGCCTAATGTTTATATATTTCTTTCAGTCAAATCCGAGAAAATTTAACGTGCGCACTATGCAAAATTACGTAATTTAGGATTGTGACTGAAATAACAAACAAATAATGTCATTCACGAAGGTGTACAATAGGCCGATTTTAAGCGGAAGTGCTAACATTAATGAAAAGAACAGAGTGAAATGTTTGTCTAATGTAAGCGTTTTGGTAAACTTTAACGATATCGTACTTACCTCGTGATTATGAAATAACTGAGCAAGTCGTGATCGACATATTAAATAACGGAATGTGTGGCTCAGAAGCGGCACTTGCAGCAATTGTCGAAAATTATATCCTGATTCCAGGTTGGGTCGATATTAGGATATCG